>JAUDYJ010000008.1:12173137-12493137 GCA_030761175.1 Masticophis lateralis
CAACTAAACAACAACAACAAGCTCAAAGAACATCAAGGATCCCATAAAAAGATTCGAAATTCTGAGAGACTGTGTCTTCCTTTCCCACTCTGCTTGTCAACTTACCTTACAACCCTGAGACTGGATTAGTCGGATGTCAGCTGGTATTCGGTCTCCACCTTTGATCTCGACGATGTCACCCACCACTAGTTGGTCAGCTGGAATTTCTCTCTTTTCCGCATCTCTGAGGACAAGGGCTTGCTAGTACGAAAAACATAGAGATGCTTTAGTTGGATAATTGACCTAACAATTATATTTGGAGCAATTCATAGAAGACTGATCTGCCTAGGGCTAAGAGTCCTGATATCTCACATTTACCTCTCGGTCTGGGATAGCCTGCCTCCAAATATCTTACAGGTAGTAACTGTGGGAAATAAATATAGTATGTCTCCATCTCTTGCTTGGCCTCTGTGAGAAACAGAGTGCTGGACCAGAGAGGTTTTGGTGTGACCCAGCAGGATCATTCTCATATGTTTATGTAACTGGGAACAATTATGTTTACATTTGTGTTTACAATACTCTATGTTGCCTCAAAGATGTTTTTTTCCAAAGGCAGATGGACTTTCTTGGGGGTTTTCATTGAAAACTCTTCACCTGTCATAGAAGGAGGAGGAGGAGGAGGAGGAGGAGGAAGAGGAGGAGGAGAAAAAAAGAAAAGAAGAAGAAAAGAGGAGGAGGAGGAGGAGGAGGAGGAGGAGGAGGAGAAGGAGAGGAGAGGAGGAGGAGGAGGAGGAGAAAAGAAGAAAAGAAGAAGAAAAGAGGAGGAGGAGGAGGAGGAGGAGGAAGAGGAAGGAGAAGGAGGAGGAGGAGGAGGAGGAAGAAGGAGAAGGAGAAGGAGAAGGAGAAGGAGAAGGAGAAGGAGAAGGTGGGGAAGGGGAAGGGGAAGGGGAAAGGGAAAGGGAAGGAGGAGGAGAGGAGAAGGAGAAGGAGAAGAAGAAGGAGATTCTTGGATGAGAAGTCAAAAATCTTCAAGGAAGAAACAAAGAAAGTCCAGTTGCCTTTTGGAAAAAGCATTTTTGGGACAACCATGACCTGGATGATTGAGAATCTCCATAGCCAATACTGTATGTTGTTCTCCAAATGTTACGGGTAAGCTCTATTTTTGAACTCCATATATAATGGGAGCAGAGCGCTAACTCCTCTTTTAATTGTATTGACTTCTAGACCAATCTCGTTTCTTCTACCCACTCTAGGGAAAAAAATAATAATAAAATGTCTAAGTACCTCTTCTTAGATGCATTAGTACACTAATCATTATTGGAAATTCACCTGTGGGATCATTTTGCCGAAGCTGGCCATTATGTTCGTGCTCTTAGCTTCTTGATAATAAGCGAACATCCCGGTCAAAATGACAACCAATGCAAGGACCACACCCAGGTAGAGCTGGAAAGGAAGATCATCCAGGTTAGATAGAAACAAAAGCATTTTTTTTTTACAGAAGTCTTTGAAAACCACAAGAATAAATCAGTCAGAATCAAATGGCGATGTGGCATCTTCTAATCTGCATGCAGAGGAAATGTCCATCATTGGTGGTCTTCAAGAAAAGATTAGACAGCCATTTCTCTGGGATGGAATAAAAGGTCTTCTGGGCAGGAAGTTAGACTAGAAGACCTCCAAGCAGAGGTGGTTATTCAGCCAATTCTGACCAGTGCTGGAGAACCGGTAGCAGAAATTTTGAGTAGTTTGGAGAACCGGCAAATATCACCTCTCACTGGCCCTGCCCTCGATCTATTCGCTGCCTCCCAAGTCCCAGCTGATCAGCTCTCAGCTGATTGGCTGGGTCTTCTTTTGTTGCCCTGCACAGGAGAACGGAGCTGGAAAGCAGTTAGTGGGGTGGGGTGGGAGTGGAGATTTTACAGTGTTCTTCCCCTGGAGTGGACTGGGAATGGAGATTTTACAGTGTCATTCCCCCAGGAGTGGCGTGGGAATGGAGATTTTACAGTATCCTTCCCCTGGAGTTGGGTGGGAATAGAGATTTTGCAATATCCTTCCCCTGGAGTGGGGAGAGAATGGAGATTTTACAGTATCCTTCCCCCAGGAGTGGGGTGGGAGTGGAGATTTTGCAGTATCCTTCCCCCAGGAGTGGGGTGGGAATGGAGATTTTGCAGTATCCTTCCCCTGGAGTGAGGTGGGAATGGAGATTTTGCTGTATCCTTCCCTCTGGAGTGGGGTGGGAATGGAGATTTTGCAGTATGCTTCCCCTGCCATGCCCACCAAGCCACACCCACAGAACCGGTAGTAAAAAAGTATGAATCCCACCACTGCCTCCAAGGTCCATTCCAGCCCTGATTGTGTTGTTTAGCTACAAGGGAACCAGGACTTATAGTCACTGAAATAAATAAGAAAAAGAAAAAGAAATTGCAAAGCAGTGTTGTGTGTGGAAAAACACAACTTCGCTAATGATCTTCAGCCGAATATTACAACTTCCATCTGCTTGAAAGTCACATCAGACCTTACGATGCTGTTCTCCAGAAGGGGTTGAACCAGGAAGTCAAAGATTAAGAGTCAGGTTTGCTAAGGGGTGAACGGGGTCTTAAAATTCAGCAGCACTGAAAATCCACCCCTCCCTCCGTAATATATGCCACTTTTACCCTGATTACCTGAGAGTTCTCCGCAATGAACTCATTGGCCCTTAATTTTATCTACTTTTGGCTTTAGCTGATTCATAGCCAAGAAGGGCCAAGCTAAGTGGCTGCCTTAAGGAGATCTTGCCCGATTTTGAAAAGCTAAGCTGGTTGAAACCGGCTGACCGTTGGACAGGACACCAAGTTGTAGGCTAGACCGAGAAAACACCACAAGACAAAACCATAACAAACACCTCATCTACTGCTGCCAAAAATAATAATGATCATACCTGGACGTGCCCATGAAATTACCGGGAACCAAGCTAGACTAAAGACAGCCTTATCCGCTTTATGTTGTAAGAACAACAGTAAAGATTTCCATAAAAACTTACACTATTGGCTATCTACCATCAAGTTCACTTGTTCTTCTTTTATATTAGACACAATCTTTGCTCCTACATTCAATAAAGATTACAACTTTATCGTGCCAGCTTACTCTATTGCAGGAAAAAATGTTTTATTCTCCCTTTGCAACAATCATGAGACATGACTGAGTCCCCAATAAAAATATTATACAGACAGTCCTTGATTTATGACCAGAATTTCTGTTGCCAAGGACTTAGCAATAGCACTTAGACTTATATATCACTTTACAGTGCTTTGCAGCCCTCTCTAAGCGGTTTACAGAGTCAGCATATTTGCCCCCAACAATCTGGGTCCTCATTTTACCCACCTCGGAAGGAAGGAAGGCTGGGTCAACCTTGAGCCTGGTGAGATTCGAACTGCCAAATTGCAGGCAGCGGGCAGTCAGCAGAAATAGCCTGCAGTACTGCACTCTCACCACTGCGCCAACATGTCTTGCACCTGATTTCAAGTGGCTCGCACCTGATTTTATTACCTTTTCTTGCACGGGTAAGCAAATCATTGCAGTCGTTAAGTGAATCGTTTGTTGTTAAGTGAATTCAGTTTCCTTACTGACTTTGTTTGTCAGAAAATGGCTGGGAAGGTCGCAAATAGCGATCACATGACCTCGGGATGGTAGAACTCTTACATTGTAAATTTATCCCGGTTGCCAAGGGGCTGAATTTTGATCACGTGATCATGAGGATGATACGGCAGTCGTAAGCATGAGGAACGGTCATAAGTCCCTTTTTTTCAAAGTCCTTGCAACTTTGAACATCACTAAACAAAAGTCAAGTCATTGATACAAGTGGTGGCGCAGTGGTCAGAGTGCAGTACTGCAGGCTACTTCTGCTGACTGCCGGCTGCCTGCAATTTGGCAGTTAGATTCTCACCAGGCTCAAGGTTGACTCAGTTTTCTATCCTTCTGGGTGGGTAAAATGAGGACAAAGATTGTTGGGGGAAAGATGCTGACTCTGTAAACCGCTTAGAGAGGGCAGTAAAGCACTGTAAAGCAGTATATAACTCCGTTATTGCTAACTGCGGGAGGGAGGGAGGGAGGGAGGGAGGAAGGAAGGAAGGAAGGAAGGAAGGAAGGAAGGGCCATGGTGGTGCAGTGGTTAGAATGCAGTACTACAGGGCTAACTCACTGCTCACTGCCAGCAGTTCGAATATCACCAGGTTCAAGGTTGACTCAGCCTTCCATCCTTCCGAGGTTGGTAAAATGAGGAGACCCAGATTGTTGGGGGCAAGAGGCTGACTTTGTAAACCGCTTAGAGAGGGCTGTAAAGCACTATAAAGTGGTATATAAGTCTAAGTGCTATTGCAGAATAAAAGAGAAAAGAAAGCAGCATAAAACTCACGTTGTCATATGCCGAAGCGACTTTTTGAGAATATTGAATGCCGAAAGCGATCCAGCAGAGGATGGCTCCGACCCACAAGAGGATGGAGAAGCCTCCTATCATTTGCTTGAGGAACTTGATGATTTCCGGAGTCGATTTGGGGGGCGTGAGAGCGTTGGGGCCATCGCGGGCCAGGATCTCCGCTGCTCTTGCACTTGTGAGACCCTTTAAGCAGACAAGGGAGAGAGTTAAAATCAACAGCTCAGCACTCCTACAACTTCAAAAGCCAATCTGAAATTGATGAGCCGGGAGTGGACATTGACCAAACCGGTGAATTGGGAGAAGGAAATGTTAATGCAATTTAACATTGAGCTGATGTTGGTCTATCTCTCTGTGCTTGTCTCTACAGATTAGATTCATTTACACAAACACAAACACAAACACACAAACACATATGCATGCCCAGCGCACTCACAATTGGCCTGAAACCTAAGAACAGGCAATTATGGATTACAATTGCAACAAACATTTCAAGAACATGATTTCAAGGACGAGAGCACAAATGCTATTTTTAGCAACACACTGAACTAAATAGATTTTAATAGCATTGCACTGCTCAACTGTAACATTTATGATTGTTCTCTGGCCAACATTTACTTACTTTAATGATGCTGGTGCCATATTTTTCTTCTACTTCTTGAATGCTGAGTTTATGGTCATCCTGAAAGAGTAAGAAAAAAAGGCAGACAATTAAGGCTTTTTATTTATTGGTTTTATTAGGATAATGTGCTTCTCCAAGCACAACTGACTCTGCATTTGTCACAAATACAAAATACAACCATATAATAGTTGATGAGTGTCCTTTTCACATCTTGTTAGGGTGCGCCGGCTTATTATAGCTCCCCCGAAATGTATTAGCTGTACCAGTGGTGGGTTTCAATTTTTTTTACTGTGGGTGTGGCTTGGTGGGCGTGTCATTGCTTGGTGGGCGTAGCTTGGTGGGCATGGCATGGGAAGGATACTGTAAAATCTCCATTCCCACCCCACTCCCAGGGAAGGATACTGTAAAATCTCCATTCCCTCCTCAATCCAGGGGAAGGATACTCCAAAATCCCCATTTCCTCCCGATCAGCTGGGACTTGGGAGGCAAAGAATAGATGGGAGTGAGGCCAGTCAGAATTTTTACTATTGGTTCTCCAAACTACTCAAAATTTCCACTACCGGAACTGGTCAGAACCTGCTGAAACCCACCTCTGAGCTGTACTCTATCTTATTAAAATTCTTTCAACCTACTGAAAAATCCTTCTATGGTTATTCACAAATGTTAATGTCTCCTTTATCCAAAACTGTGCCCTGGCAAAGTTTTGCAATGATGTCTTGCTTAAAATGGAAAATGTACTGTAATTCCTCCTGTTCTTATCGAGAGTGAACATAAATATAAAGCAGCAGCTGAAAGCAGAACCAGATATAAAGATCAAACAATCTAAGTTATTAAGTTTTGGTGGGTCTTTTCTGAAGATTTGGTTGAAATGATAACTCAGGAAACCTAAATAGTTGCTTGTGACAAACTTATCTTGGAAATTATCTGGCGAAAGCCAAATTTCCTCAGAGAACCAACTAAATTGTCTGACTTGCTTTACACACTATTGCCTCGCACGGGATTAAGAGATTTTTTAAATGATTCATTTTGTGACTTTTATGTGGGAACGAATGATGACTCAATACCAAAGTAAACATAAATCAGAAATCTCACTTAGCAATACTAAAATAAAGGTAAAGGTAAAGGTTCCCCTCTCACATATGTGCTAGACTTTCCCGACTCTAGGGGGCGATGCTCATCTCCATTTCAAAGCTGAAGAGCCAGCGCTGACCAAAGACATCTCTGTGATCATGTGGCCGGCATGACTCAATGCCAAAAGTGCACGGAACTCTGTTACCTTCCCACCAAAGGTGGTCCCTATTTTTCTACATGCATTTTTTAACGTGCTTTCGAACTGCTAGGTTGGCGGAAGCTGGGACAAGTCACGGGAGCTCACCCCGTTACGCGGCACTAGGGATTCGAACTGCTGAACTGCCGATCTTTCGATCAACAAGCTCAGCATCTTAGTCACTGAGCCACCACATCCCTATAATACTAAAATAGACTTCAGCTTAAGGCCCACTGGAGAACATAAACCTTCTAAATACATTCACTCTCTAGTCAAAGTTGGCTTCTGAAGGCTTCATGGAGACATCTCTGCAATTTTCTTGACAATCTCAAAGGGAGATCGTCTTTGTTTTCTCCCAACAGGTATTTTTTCACCATTTTCCAACTTATCCTTCGCTTCTCTGATTTTCCAATAATCCTTCATCTGAGTACTAAGTAGGGGCAATCCAGGTTTAGCTTTTTTACATCAACCAAGGTCAGCTAAGTGCTGCCATCTAGCTGAATATTGAAATGATGTTGTCAGTATTGATTTGGGTATTTTCAAATCAGATCTGATCTGGGTGACTCAAGAGACAAGTCCATGCAGCTCTTGGCAGCATTTTCAGAAGTGTCTGTCCTTGCCTTCTTCTTCCTGGTCTAAGAGAAAGTGACTGGCCCAAAGTCACCCAACAGGCTTTGTTCTTAAGGCAGGATTAGAACCTCATAGTTTCCTCCCTCCCAATCCAACCACTAGACCGAACTTGAAGAAAATGTCCCTCTGCGTTGTTTTGTTTTCTCTTGGAGGGGAGCAAGTTGCATCTGGTGAGGGCCAATTTTCACCAAGGTTAATGCATATATGGGAATTGCAAATTAGCCAAAAAAAAAAAAAACCCTCTAATCTTGGCTAAATTAAAGTAATGCTTTTTAGAGATAGATAGGTAGGTAAGTAGGCAGGTAGGTAGGTAGGTAGGTAGGTAGGCAGACAGGCAGATGATAGATAGATAGATAGATAGATAGATAGATAGATAGATAGATAGATAGATAGATAGATAGATAGATAGATATAGATAGATAGATAGGTAGGTGATAGATAGATAGACAGATGATAGATAGATAGGTAGGTGATAGATAGATAGACAGATGATAGATAGATAGATAGATAGATAGATAGATAGATAGATAGATAGATAGATAGGTAGGTAGGTAGGTAGGTAGGTAGGTAGGTAGGTAGATAGATAGATAGATAGATAGATAGATAGATAGATAGATAGATAGATAGATAGATTCCTGCTGTTTAATGCTAGTTGAAGTAAAAGGGGGATTAAGAATAAATGTTGACTGGGAAGCAGTTTAGAGGAAAAGCTTCCATTTTTCAAAGAATGAAGAGGAAGTAAGGTTGCCCCATGGATTTAACTATGATCCTTCAAACTGGGTTAATCTTAAAAATCTGGGCTAAAGCTTAATCACAAATGCAGAGTCAAAGAAGGGACTTGGGAGATATTGCAACATTTAAGATATCTTCTTATTCCCAAATTCATTTACCCCCCCCCCCCCAACCCCTTTGAAACTCCAAGGTCTCTTTTAGTCCAAATTTAAAACATTTCCCCATTAGATGTCTTCAAGATGTGTTACCCTTTCCTTCCCATCGTTCTAGACAATCCCATCCTCTCAGGAACATGGAGTAGGAGAGGGGTTTCCAAATTTGGCCACTTGAAGACTTTGGCCACTTGAAGATTCTGGGAATTCTGGGAATTGAAGTCTACAATTCCCCAGCTGGGGAATTCTGGGAATTGAAGTCTACAAGTCTTCAGGTGGCCAGGTTTGAAAATCTCTGGGATAAGACACACACACATATGTGGAGAGCTTTTCATTGAAGGAGGGTGATTTAAGGAATAATGGGTGGCATGAGATGAACTTGCAAGACTGCCTGCTGCTACCGATAACTTCCCACCGGCCAATACGCTCGCACAGAGAGGGCCTCCTCAGGGTGCCATCAGCCAAGCAATGTCGGCTGGCGGCCCCCAGGGGGAGAGCCTTCTCTGTGGAGGCACCCGCCCTGTGGAATGAGCTACCTCCTGGTATATGATTGGTCCCGGACCTCCGTGTTTTCCGAAAGGCCCTGAAGACTCACTTATTTCAACAAGCCGGCCTAGTTTAATTGGTTTTAATGGGGTTTTTAAATTCTTGATTTTATTGATTTTGGGTTTTAAATTGGGAATTTTTCAATTTTTTGATTTGGGATTTTAAATTGGTAATGCCGATGATTTAATTTATTTTAGTTTTTCTTAACTGTTGTACTATATGTGTTTTAAGTTTGGCTGTTCACCACCCTGAGTCCTCCCGGGGAGAAGGACGGTATATAAGTTGAATAAATAAATAAATAAATAAATAAATAAATAAATAAATAAATAAATAAATAAAAGCAGCATTTGCTTTGCTCTAGCTGAACCTGGCTAATGCAAGATGATTTACACGTATTTGAAACCATCTGATACAGCCAAATCCCTGAGCCAAGACACTGGAGCCTTTCCAAGGAGTAATATGTTGAAGAGTTGGAATTTCTCTCTCTTCTTTTTTTCCCCCCTTGTTTTTCTCCAAATGGATATTAATCTTCCTGATGAAATCTTGGGTGGAGCCTGACAAACAAGACTTGGCATGAAGGAAGGAGAAAAATTCAAGATTGCAACCGATTGGTATCTTCGTTGTAACAAGGGTTGCAACTTGTTTGCAGAGGCATCTCAAAGTGTTTTTCTGCCTATCTCGATGGTTAAAGTTCACGGCACTGCAGAAATGTTGTGACCAGAGAAGACATCGATTTTCCTAATTTAATTGAATGGGCCAGAAGTGGATTACGTCTCTCTTCCCTTTGCGCGACTTGTTGCCTTCATTCATAGATCTGGGACCAATTTGTCACCGGCGAAGGCAGCTTTGTTAAGCAGATCTGCTTTGGAACTGAGGATTTGTGGATAGAGGCATCAGCTTAACAAAATTAGGGTAATGACAGTATTTGCCTACCTAATTGAAATGCAATTAACTTGCATATGGAACACCATTTGCGTTTGGAGAGTAAGGGCACAAAACTATTTGTTGTCCTAGAGATGAGTCATTTGAGAAGCAAATTACTTCCTGTTTCCTTCCTGAAACTTTTGAATTAATAATCATCTTCCTTAAAAAAAAAAAAATTCAGGAAAACAAGAGATCTTATATTCGATCTACCGATTTAGCCCCGTGCAACCATGAATTAACAAGAATGTATGCTGGTATCTGTGAGTCACTTACCAAATCCAGCTCTTTCTTAAGCTCTTCGGTCTTGTCTTTCTTCTTATTGCCTTTCAAATCTTTTTCCTTTTTGTCTTCCTTGTAGCCATCATCCACATCCTTGGTCCCACTTATCTCTATTGAATAGATATCCGGATTTTTCTAAAAAACGTAATTCAGCAGGAAAGTTAGTTAGACTTATTTTAAGTTAAGTCACCGGTTTATTTTCACGGGGCCCATTAAAAGGATTCCGTCTTGCAAGCCAAGCTCCTGCCACCCCCAAAACTTCCCTTTGCCTTTACTACCTCATGTTCTCCTTGCAATTTGGAGAACTGTATGAAATTCTAGAACCCTTTTTTGTAACAATCCTGCAAAACTTTAATCTGGAAATGTTGGCTGATATTAGAATGAAGATTGGGTACAACAATAGCATCAGTGTAGCTACCACAAGCCAAAAACAATACAATGATTGGATGGCTGAGATATCTGTTTAAACGTTTCCTTGCAAACCGAACCAGATCAGCTGAAAACTCGGACAGGGAAGCAAATGGATAAAAGAAATAAACCTCTACAAACTCAATGAATCGTTTATGTTTTCCGGGTAGACAGACTGGGTGGGATGGAGTTCACCATTTTTATATACATAACTTCCCAGATTGTAATTGATCTATAAAATTGCAATCCACTCTGTTAAACAACCAGCCAGTGACCGACTCCATTCCTTTCCAGATTCTTTGAGACTTAGATGATTGCACTGCTAGGCATGGTCATATTTGGTAGTAGAGGATCAGTTCACCAGCTGCATTTCTGGTTGCCATAGCAATATGGGATGCAGTTGAAAATCCTTTAAAAAACCCTTTTGTTTTGATTTTTCAAACAGTCATTCGTATCATTTGTTTTTATTTTGTCTAGTACCGTTGATAGGTCTTTTAATTATTTTTCTCTCTGTGGTTTATTTTTTTTTTTAAATAAACCTTTGTATACCATTTTTTCTCTAATTGGTATTACCAAGGGTCCCATAATTTAGCTTAAATATTCATATGTTTAATTACTGCTTAAGGATTTTACAGAAAGGAAAAATATTTTCAATGACGAGCATTCGTTTCTCCTCTGTATCATCTCAAATCCCATCTTCTCCTATTTGGGGTTTCCAAATATTGCACTGCTCCACAATATTGGACTCAGATCATCCTTTTCTCTAAACTTAGCAAAAAAAAAAGAGCATCAAAGATGATAGAGGGACTAGAAAGGTATTATATTGCTTTAAGACTGTATTGCATCATCCTGTATCCTGATTGGCTAAGCTCTGTAGCCAATGTACTTAAGGGAAGTCAGGATCATGGCTTGTGTGGATACTACACCATTTTACCTGTTTATTTGCTGTATCTCTCTACCTGATCACTCTGCATGATCACTGTTTGATCATAGCTACATGTTGCTTTCTACTGTTTATTGAATGTTTTGACATTGAACTTGTTCCTATTTTGAAACTCAAGAAGAACTGTTTTATTGTGTATGACTACGAATGGTAAGAAGACTTTGTACTTGAAATATCCCTGGATTGATCTTTTAACTCTCATTTTATCTGTGCATGACTTGGATTGTTTTTGGACTTGACTTTACTTTTTCTAAAAGTAAAAGACTACAACAACTCAGTGTGTTTGTAGGTAGACTGTGATTGTTCACAACCACTCCCAGTCGCTTTTCATGCAATTACTCACAGGATACTCTGCTCAATAACCCACAACATTGGTTATGAGCCAAGAATATCCTTAACATGTACGATGAACAATTAAGGGACCTAAGTGTGTCTAGACTAATAGAAAAGGACTAGAGTAACATGATATCTCTCTTCCACCACTTGAAAGGTTGCCACAAAGAAGAGGGGGTCAAATTATTCTCCAAAGAACCTAAGGGCAAGACAAGAAGCAATGGATGGAAACTAAACAAGGAGAGAAGCAACCTAGAACTAAGGAGAAATTTCCTGACAGTGGGAACAATTCACCAGTGGAAAAACTTGTCTCCAGAAGTTGTGAGGGCTCCAACACTGGAAGTTTTTAAGAAGAGATTGGGCGACCATTTGTCTGAAATGGTATAGGGTTGGACTAGAAGACCTCCAAGGTCCCTTCCAACTCTTTTGTCTTGGACAGAACCAGGTTTTTCTTATGTTTTTTTAGCACTTAAGAGTTACAGTTATAGAAGCCTAGAGGTATAGAGCCGGGAGGGACCACAAATGATCACCTAATGCAAATGTCTGCAATTAATTAACCCATTGTTAAAGATGATTATCCATTCTTTCCCTAAAAACTTCCAGAGATACACAATCATCACCCAAAGATTGCTCCACTTATATGCAGATCTCACCACCAGGAAGACTAAAAATATCTCTTGCAGTAATAGACACAGCGGCCAGCATCTATGAGTTCCTGAGAATCAACGATCTCAGCTCTCTGAACTTC
Organism: Masticophis lateralis; assembly: GCA_030761175.1. Classification (NCBI taxonomy): domain Eukaryota; kingdom Metazoa; phylum Chordata; class Lepidosauria; order Squamata; family Colubridae; genus Masticophis; species Masticophis lateralis. The sequence goes on from JAUDYJ010000008.1 coordinate 12,185,106, forward strand.
TGAACTATATCATGGCCTTCATTTGTAGATATGAGGGTGCTTCTTTCCGTTTCAGCGATCTCAGGGTCGTTCTGGTTAGGCAGGCTGAGTTGGCCAAGAATGCCAAGTGAATTTTTTTTAAAAAAACCCTTGAAATGAGACATGGATCAGGATCCCTTTCCCAGCCGATGCTTTTCAGATGGCTGAATTCTAAGAAAGCACCATCGTTCAGAAGAAGTTTCAGTTTTACCATCTGATTTCTCCAGCCAAAAGGCTGAGATAGTGCAGATAAGTGAGAAGGATCATCGAAGAAGAGATTGGACAGCCCCTCTGTCTGAAAGGATACGTAGAGGGCCTCCGGTTTGGGCAGGGGGTTGGACTAGAAGATCTCCAAGGCCCCTTCCAACTTTGTTATTTCTGTTCAGTTATTGTTTACATGAGATCTTGGAGAAATATTGTCATTTGCTCTAGATAATCCTGAGTGATAGATGAGAGAGACCTAAGTTCCACCTAATGCTTAGATTTAAAATTCTGCATCAAAATCAGAAGTATTTTATGTAGTCTCTCTCTTTCTCTTTCTCATTCTGCCTCTCTCTCCCACTCCCTCCCTCCCCCCTCTCTCTGTCCATCCCTCTCTCTGTTCCTCCCTCTCCCCTTCTCTCCCTCTCTCTCCCTCTCTCTCCTCCCTCTCTCCCTCCCTCTGTCTCTCCCTCTCTCCCTCCCTCCCTCTCTCTCTCCCTCTCCCATCCCTCCATCTCTCCCTCCCTCCCTCTCTCTCTCCCTCCCTCCCTCTCTCTCCCTCCCTTCCTCTCTCCCTCTCTCCCTCCCTCTCTCTCTCCCTCTCCTCCCTCCATCTCTTCCTCCCTCTCTCTTTCCCTCCCTCCCTCCATCTCTCTCTCCCCCTCTCTCTCCCTCTCCTCCCTCCATCTCTTCTCCCTCTCTCTCTGTCTTCCTCCCTCCCTCTCTCTCGCTCCTTCCCTCTCTCTCTCCCTCCCTTCCTCCCTCCCTCTCTTCCAAAAGTGTCTTCAGGTTGCCCAAAAACCCAGCTCCTTAATCGAAAAAACCCTCTTGGTAAAATTTTGCTGCATGTTGCCTCCCCCCTCATAAAAAGAAAGCTTCTACATCTTCAAACCTCAGAGAAGCCAGCTGTGGATTCTTCATCGTTCCCAAATTCCCCCATGTACTCACCTTTCCCATTTTGTGGCTTCCTCTTCCTTGGACCAGGGAAGGACAGTGGGAGGACAATGGATTTCTTGGAAGGCAGCTCAACCAGTGGGCCACAAAGACCAGGCTCAAAAGTACCAGAGAAGGTGCTGATCCCTTCTAGAACCCAGAAGATGGAAGGAAAGAGCTCTCAAGACGTTGTAAGCTCCTAGAAGGTGATCCAAGGTGAGCTGGAGCCCTCTTCAAATTTAGGCATCCTTGGGATGAGGCAGGTTCACCTCCCTGTGGGAAGCATCTGTTACCTGTTGGCCTTTTTATGAAGGTGAGCTAAGCCACGCCTCCTTGTCTTCTCCAAGTCATTCCAGGCTGAGCTTCACCCAACAGTAGGTGGAAGCATAACCGCAATACTCGGCAACATCCCAGGTCAAAGCGGCTAATTATACTTTGCAGACTTTGTTCCCTTCAACCGGGTTCCATAAAAGCATTGAGCCATTCATTTCCTTCACCTTTTCTCCTCCTGACTCTCTGAATTAAATGAATGAAAACAAAACATTTTAGACCTGACTTTTCTTTTCGGATCAGGAAGAAGAAGAACAAGACAAGAAAAGGAAAGGTTTACCTACATACGGATGCCACTTCAGAAAGGGGGTAGCCCTCGACTTACAACGGAGGTTTCCATTGCTAAGCGAGACAGTTATTAAGGGAGCTTTGGCCCCATTTCTTGCCCCCGTTTTTAAGTGAATCAATGCAGTTATTCAGTTAGTAACCCAGTTGTTAAGTGAACCTGGATTTCCCCCCATTGACTTTGCTTGTCAGAAGGTCGCAAAGGGGAATTGGCACATGGCAACCGTCATAAGTATAAGTAAGTCCTTCACTTATGACCACAGTTGAGCCCGACGTTTATGTTGCTAAGTGAAAGATTTCTCCAGTGAGTTTTGCCGCTATTTGACAACCTCTCTTCTCATTGGGGTTAAGTGAATCACGGCAGTTCTTAAAAGAATCTGCTTTTCCCATCGACTTTGCTCGTCGGAAGTCACAAAAGGGGGATCGCATGACCTCGGGACAATGCAATGGTCATAAGTGCGAGTCAGTTACCAAGGGCTTGAATTTTGATCACATAACATGGGGAAGCGGCAATGGTCGTCTGGAAAATGACTATAAGCTGCTTTTTTCGGTGCCTCTGTAACTCTGAATGGCCATTAAACTGACTGTTGTAAATCAAGGACTGCCTACCTATAATCTGGTGGAACCTCTCTAAATTATTAGGATCTCATGTCATTTGTGATTCCCAGAATTGCTATTTTTCTTATTTTGTAATCTTTACATTGTAACCCACCATAGACGCTCTTCAACGGAACGGCTCCCATCTAGGGTGTTGTACAGGTTTGTTGTTAGTTGTGAAGTTGTGTCCGACCCATCGCGACCCCATGGACAACATTCCTCCAGGCCTTCCTGTCCTCTACCATCCTCTGGAGTCCATTGAAGCTCATGCCGACTGCTTCAGTGACTCCATCCAGCCACCTCGTTCTCTGCCGTCCCCTTCTTCTTTTGCCCTCAATTGTTCCTAGCATTAGGCTCTCCTCCAGAGAGTCCTTCCTTTTCATTAGTTGGCCAAAGTATTTGAGTTCATCTTCAGGATCTGGTCTTCTAGAGAGCAATCAGGGTTGATCTCCTCTAGGACTGACGGGTTTGATCGCCTTGCAGTCCAAGGGACTCGCAGGAGACTTCTCCAGCACCAGAGTTCAAAGGCCTCCATTCTTTGGCGCTCAGCCTTCCTTATGGTCCAAATTTCACAGCCATCCATTGCAACTGGGAAAACCGTAGACTTGACTATACGCACTTTTGTTGGCAGGGTGATGTCTCTGCTTTTTAGTACACTGTCTAACTTTGCCATAGCTTTCCTTCCCAGGAGCAAGCGTTTTTTAGTTTCTTGGCTGCAGTCCCCATCTGTGGTGATTTTGGAGCCCCAAAAAATAAAATCTGTCACTCCCTCCATTTCTTCCCCATCTATTTGCCAGGAGTTGAGAGGGCCAGATGCCGTGATCTTAGTTTTCTTAATGTTGAGTTTCAAGCCAACTTTTATGCTCTCCTTCTTCACCCGCATCAGATGGCTCTTTAGTTCCTCTTCACTTTCTACCATTAGAGTGGTATCATCTGCATATCTGAGGTTGTCCTTGACTTACAAAAGTTTGCTTAGTGACCATTCAAAGTTACGGCACTGAAAAAAGTACTTAGGACCCCTTTTCACACTTATGATCATTGCAGCATTCCCATGGCCAAGTGATTTACATTCTGATGCTCGACCAACTGACTCACATTTATAACGGTCACAGAATCCCGGAGCTCATTCAATCCCCTCTTGCAACCTTCTCATGAGCAAAATCAATGGGGAAACCCAATTCACTCAACAACCATGTTACTAATTTGGGAACTGCAGCGATTCAATTTAACGAAGGTGGCATGGAATGTCGTAAAACAGGGCAAAACTCACTTAATCAGTTTCTCACTTAGCAACATAAATGTTGGGTTCAGTTGTGGTCGTAACTTGAGGACTACCTCAAGTTTATTATTTATTATTCCAGGCGAATCCTGGAGGTTCTTATTGGGATTTCAAGAAAGATACTTGTTTAAAATGTCTGAACAGACCCAGCTGCTTAAGCAAACGAAAGAGAAGTTAGCTAAATTGAGATCAGTGTCTTGTTTGGACAAAAGCAATCAGCTTGGGATTTTCTTATAGTAAAATATGCGGAATGGCTCTTGAAAAGCTTGTGTAGATTATATCTCTGTATCTGGGATCATGTACCTTGCAAGTTTTTGTGTGTGTGTGTGCATGTGTGTGTTTTTCCGGTCTCAGTTTGCATTCTTTTCATTTGTTTCCTCTTTATAGTTTTGTATGTTATTTTTCTGTTTGGTTTCTTTTTTTTTCTTTATCCTCTGTTAAGAAAAACAAAATGTAACTTTAAAAAAAAACGGTGTAAATTTTGATATTGGAATAGTGGGTGCCATAAGGAAATAGGATCCCCAGTCATTTTTTTTCTCCCCCCCCCCCCACCTCTCTCTCCAACACAGGAGATTGTTTTAAGAATCAGATTTGTTTAATTAGTAGTTTTGCTCGTTTGCATTGTGTAAAACTTCTGATTATATCTACATACAGCCACACTTCCTGGAACAGATTTTGGATTAGAAGAAAGCCAAAGATTTCTATAAGAAGGTATTGTCTCAAGAGGAAATGTACATTTTAAAAGTTGTTATCTTTTGACCATTCTTTAAGATCTCAATGGCTTTTTTTGTGGTATTATTTTTGAAAGTGGTTTTAGCATTGTCTTTTTTTTACTCTTATCTTTTCCTTCCTTCCTTCCTTCCCTTTCTTCCTTTCCTCCCTTCCTTCTTTTCCTTCCTCCCTTCCTTCTTTTCCTTCCTTCCTTCCTTTCTTTTCCTTCCTTGCTTCCCTCCTTCCCTCCTTCCTTCCTGCCTTCTTTCCTTCCATCCTTCCTTTTCTTTTCTTCCTTCCTTTCCTCTCTTTCTTTCTTTTCCTTCCCTCCCTCCCTCCCTCCTTCCCTCCTTCCTTCCTGCCTTCTTTCCTTCCTTCCTTCCCTCCCTCCCTCCTTCCTTCCTTCCTTCCTTCCTTCCTTCTTTCCATCCATCCATCCTTCCTTCTTTTTCCTTCCTTCCTTCCTTCCTTCCTTCCTTCTGTCCTTCTTTTCCTTCCTTCTCTCCTTCCTTCCTTCCTTTCCTTCCTTCCTTCCTTCCCTCCCTCCTTCCTTCTTTCTTTCCTTTCTTTTCTCCTTCCTTCCTTCCTTCCTTCCTTCCTTCCTTCCTTCCTTCCTTCCTTCCTTCCTTCCTTCCTTCCTCCTCGTGCCTGCCTAAACTATGCCCTGCAGTTTTCTTGGCAAGACTTTTAAAAAACGTTTTCCATTGCCTCCTTCTTAGGGCTGAGAAAAAGGGACTGGTCCAAGGTCACCCAGCTAGTTTTGTGCCTAAGGCAAGACTAGAACTCACGGTCTCCCAGGTTCTAACCTAATACCTTAACTATTGCAGTACATCAAACTGCCTCTTTTTTGTCTTTGTCATTAGTATGACAAAGGCAAAAGTGTGCAATTTAGGATTGTGTTGGCTTTTTTAACCCAAGGCCTTGCTGATTCAAATTTGGAATAAAGGCGAAGGAACTCGGTTCTAGATGAAATAAAATCAAACCGTACTCATTCATTCAATTGCGAGAATGAATAATGAGGCTAAAGCTTAACTATTTTAGAACCGTCACCTGAAGATTAAAGTCATTGAAGAAAACTCTGGTGAAAAAAAAAATTAAAGAGAATTAAAAAAAAGATGCAGACCGAAGATATGATGGTAAGTGATGACCAATCAGGATCTTAGAAGAACTCAAAGATGTAGTTACAGGCAGTGGTGGGATTCAAATAATTTAACAACCGGTTCTCTGCCCTAATGATTTCTTCCAGCAACCAGTTCACCAAACTGCTCAGAAAGTTAACAACCGGTTCTCCCGAAGTGGTGCGAACTGGCTGAATCCCACTACTGGTTACGGGCAAACAATCCTTGAGGTGTTGTCCTTTCAGTTAGGAAGTGTTGAAAGCACTTGTATAACCACCAAATGAACATTCCCATCAATGTATTGCTATCCAGTGAGAAAGTTTTTAGAAGCACAAGTCTGTAGGTGTGCATATGATGCCAATAGAACAGTGCTGAAACCCTGAATCTAGACTTTGAGAGACTGAAGGAATTGCTTTCTTACTTCCTACGACTTGACTCACACTTACAATTTCCCTTGGTGTGATTGTGATGCACCAGTAGGGAGCTGGATAAAGTTGAGCTTCACTTTTTCAATGGGAGCATTTTTTTTTTTTTTTGAAGAACCTGTTTGTGAATTTCCAGTTCCCTGCCAGATGTTCTACAAGACAAAACACCTCAGCTCCAAAATTTCAATCAGGGCATTTCCTAAAAGCCTTACAGTATATCTGGAGGTAAGGAGATTATTTGCTTACATTGAGAAAGAAAAGATATCTAAGTCAACATCTTGTGGCTTCCCAGAACGCTGCATTTAATCCCTCATTCTGAGAGATTTGGAAATCTATTGCCAGATTCCCGTTCTCCCATCCTACCTAACGCGATGTTCTACTCTGTCAATTCTGAACATGAGAGGATTAATTCATCCAAGGGCCAGAGTGTATATACCAGATATATCAACCTAAGTGAGCTGTACAGCGGCTCCTGCAAATTAGAACACTAGGATGACAATCGGCAGCCTCGCATTCGAGAGACGTTGCTGCCTCGGAACAGGTTGAGTTCCTGTCAGGAGCTCCAGCTCCTGCCGACTCAGCAGTTTGGAAGCAGGCAACCACAAGTAGATTAATGGGTACCACTTTGATGGGCTACTTCACGGGGATGCAAAAGGAGCCCCCAACTGGGAATCCCCTGAGAAAAGGTGATGTCACCAGCAAATCCTTTCACCATGGAAGGACTCTGGTGCTTCTGACACAGAAATATTATTATCAACCTATGTATATCACATGTTTCATTTGCCTATCTATTGGCAACTTGGAACACCTACAGAAAGCCAAGCAAAATATCAGAAGACCTAGACCTAATATAGCCAACTTGACAGCAGTGAAATTCTCTGAAGTCTCCTACAGTTCTGTGAGTCTGCTACCAAGCACCTGCTTCATGCTCAAGCATGCCTGAGGCACACCTGTGCAGTGCTAAAAGAGGAACATTTTGAAGCCCTCCGAGTTTGCAAAGGTATGTAGAACATCGAGGGGGGAAATCCACTGTGCCATGCAATTTAGATTAGCTAGAAAGCAAGAAATCCAATGATTCTAGCTAATATAAATCGCGTGTCACAGCTGATCGTCACCCAGCTGATTGTCGTAAATACTGATTTGCCCGAACCGGTAGCATTTTTTACTACCAGTTCGCCCGAACCAGTCTGAACTGGTAGCATTTCACCCCTACAACTCGACCACACCAGAGAGATGTGATCACTTGAAATGGCTGATTGTTGGGAAACTGCCAGCCAGGCAAGGAGGAGGGATCAAGCAGAGAATTAACCTTGAATCATTGCGTAGCCGCAAGAGAGACCTAACACTGACCCACCTCCCCTAAGTTCCACGGGACCTCATCTGGCTGTTCCCAATGGGAAGGCAGACCGTTTGAGAAGATTCTTGTATTATAGGCAGAATGCAATGAAGTAGTTTGCTTGAACACTACACGTGCACATCTGGTTAACTGAGCCTGACACAGATGGAGTGAGTAATGCATGGAAACATGCTGAAAGGGAGATCTAGTTTGCATAAGAAGGCTGCCACTCCTGCTGCCTTCAAAGAAGAATGCCATCCCACTGCCAGTGTGGAAGAAATATTTAGCATCTGATTTTCTTGGCTTTTTTTTTTTTTTTTTTTTTGTAAGGAGGGAGGGAAGCTATCTTATTCTTTGCTGCAGGAGAGGAATATTAAGGGGGAGGAAAGCTACTCCACCTCCAGATTTCTCGGTCATAATTGCTACTTCCAGATTGTTTTCTGAAGGCCTCAATCCGTAGCATAGCAGAAGAAACTCCAACGCAGGCCTCGGTTTGCAGCATAGCAGAAGAAAGTCCATGCCGATGAGCGATCTGGTATGGGTTTCTGTAGATTGTGTCTCTTCTTATTGTTTGTGGGAGAGACATTCTTTGGCTCCACTGGTGAAACCTGTCCAGTATCTTGAACCTCTGGCATAGCTCTCGTTCTCCACAGATCCTTGGAGCATGCAAGTCCCACTACTATGTCATTGGGAGTTTATTATTATCCCTAATTATATTGCATGTAGAACCTTAGGAGATAGATTGGACTTAGCTAATGCAATGTGCTCTACATGGGGCTACCCTTGAAAAATATCCAGAAGTTCCTATTGGTTCAAAATGTGGTAGCCTGCATGGATTTGTGCAAGTCTAGATTTGTACATGTGTCTTGTGGAAGCTGATTGGCTGCTGATTTATTTCCGGGTCCAATTCAAGGTGCGGTTGTCACCGTTAAAGCTTTACATGGCCTGAGACCAGAATTTTTTTGAAGGACTATCTTTCCCAAGTCATATCTACCCAATCAACCAGAACAGGGAAGCAGGGAATGTTACCTTCTCTTAAGGAGGTCCACTCTGGTGAAACTAAGAAGAAGATTCTTTTCTGCAGGTGGCTTCCTTCCTGTGGAACATCATTCCTGCAGGTCCCTATCTTGACACTCTTCCACAAGGCCCTAAAGACATGGTTCTGTCAATAGGTCTGGGGACCCAGGGTGTTATGGAGCCCCTCAAGTGTCTGATTTCATGGTTGTCACCAGGGATGGGAATTTATTGTTGTTGTTTTTTGTACTGGGGTTTTCTAAGCCACCCGGAGTCACCATGAGTGGGTGAGTTAGGTGGCTATATAAATTTTCTTAATAAAATAAAATTAAATAAATAAAAATAATCTAATTACGTATTCTGGGAAAACTAGAGGCTTTAACACACTCTGGGAGCGGGGGTTTCCATTGTGTTTTTTTCTGTTGAGGCCCTGCCTTATGTTTCTTCTGTTGAGGTTCTGTTATGAGTTTCTTCCATTGAGATTCTCTCTTGAGTTTCTTCCGTTGAGATTCTCTCTTGAGTTTCTTCCGTTGAGATTCTCTCTTGAGTTTCTTCCATTGAGATTCTCTCTTGAGTTTCTTCCGTTGAGATTCTCTCTTGAGTTGAGATTCTCTCTTGAGTTTCTTCCGTTGAGATTCTCTCTTGAATTTCTTCTGTTGAGATTCTCTCTTGAGTTGAGATTCTCTCTTGAGTTTCTTCCGTTGAGATTCTCTCTTGAGTTTCTTCCATTGAGATTCTCTCTTGAGTTGAGATTCTCTCTTGAGTTTCTTCCGTTGAGATTCTCTCTTGAGTTTCTTCCGTTGAGATTCTCTCTTGAGTTTCTTCCGTTGAGATTCTCTCTTGAGTTTCTTCCGTTGAGATTCTTCTATTGAGGTTCTGTTTTGAGTTTCTTCTGTTGAGGCCCTGTCTTGAGTTTCTTCCATTGAGGCCCTGTCTTGAAAAAAAGAAGCCCAAGCTCACCAGGGTTTCTTTGAACCACACAAAATATTCTTCTCTGCTTTTTCTTCTCTCACCAAGAGATGACCTCGAATTCTGACCTGAGGTGAAAAAAATGCTGGTCAAGACCAAGGATTCATACACCATGACTCTCTTGCCATATGAATAATTGCTGATATATCCGGAGAATTCTTCTTAGCCACACCTCACCACACTTTGTTGGGAAATCACCTAACGCTGATTTCCTTGGCAATTAATTCTCACTTGGGTTTGCACATTATTTTCTTTCTCTTGTGTCCAAGGCAGGTCGCACCTTCTGCTAATATGGCTTAGTTTACTGTGGAGGAATCAGCTCAGCTACTGTGGTTAAGGGATTTGGAATGATGTTTTGATTTATGATGCAAAGCCAGCCGGTTGTGGTTTGTTTAAGAAACCATGCTTAAACCATGGGTTTACACAATAGGTGAAACTCAGGGCAACATACTAAGCCAGTTGTATGAACGTGGTCATTATTGTTTCTGGATAAGTCATACATTTGTGAGTTAAAGATATATATATATGGTGAAATCAACCTATTATTTCACCAACTCTACTTAAATAAACCATGGCTTAGATGCTGTAAAAAATTGACACATGGTTGCAGATTTATTTTATTTTTTTTGATATTCCAGACTCTCCTGCCTCAATGAGAAATACAGATGGTCCTTGACTTATAACCATTCATTTAGTGACCATTCAAAGTTACAACAGCACTAAAGGAAATGACTTGCAAGTGGTCCTCACTTTTAGAACCATTGCACCATCCCCAGGTCATGTCACCAAAATTCAGTTGCTTAGCAGCCACTATTTATTTACGACAGCATCTGAGGTCACATGCTCACCATTTTCAACTTTCTCCTCTGGTTTCCAACAAGCCAACTCAATGCGGGAGGGACCCAGATTTGCTTAACGACAGTGTGATTCACTTAACAACAATGTCAAAAGAAAAAAGTTGGAAAATCAGGCGTCACTTTGATTTGGAAAAAAGCTTCTTGGATGAGAAGTGAAACATCTATAAAGAAAAACCAGAAAGTTCAGTTGTCTCTTCACCTTTGGGACAGGCGTAGCTCTCTTACAGGCCACCTTGCTTAGCAACAGAAATTCTGCTCCCAATTGTAGTCGTAATTCGAGGAAAATCTGCAGGAGTGGACTGCTTGGGGTTCGCAGGGGGTTCGGGAGAACCTCTAGCTAAGATTCTGTGCAGTTCGGAGAACCCACAAATTCCACTCCTGACTGGCCCCTCCCACCTTACCCCTCCCAGGAATCCCCACCCAGCCTGTTTTGGATGCAAGTAAGTGCAGAGGCTCAAGGAGGGAGAAAAATGGTCCTACCGGAAGTTCAGGGAGGCTGGAAACGGGCCCATTTCCCAGCTCTGGAGGGCCTCCCTGGAGGCTCGAGAAAAGCCTCCAGAACCTGGGGAGGGCAAAAATGCCACCCCCCCCCCACCGTCATGGTACAGGAGGCTGACTAGGCCACGCCCACCATGGCCACGCCCACCCAGCAACCGGGCAGAGAACCCCTTGCTAAAATTTTGTGAGTACACACCCACAATCACCCGTCAAAATGATAACAGTGCATCATAAACCCACCAGCCAAATGATGCACTTGTCTCCTGCATCATCAGGTCTGACCGAAATATCCAACTTACATCTTTCACGTTCTGATGTCATGATGCACAAGACAATCTTGGCTCCCTACCCTCTCTGCCCCAGGACTATTTCCCTCCCCCCTCACTTATTTATTTTGGTCGGCATCCTAGAAAAATAGATGACGTCTTCTATTAAGAGGCATATCTCAGGGCAGGCCATCCACAGAAATACGCAGGGAGGACTCTCTTTCATCAGAGCCAGCCTGTCGGGCAGGTTGCATTTTCCAAAGCTGCGAAAGTCACCCCTCGTACGAAATTAATGGCAGCCATAAAAATGCCGAAGCCAATCCCTTTTCTTCTCCCTTCTTCTTCCTGATATTGCCCAGGCTGTCATTGCTACCCTGATCCCCGATTACGTCAGGGAAGATGAGGGCCCTGGTCACTGCCTGGCCGGTGCTTTTTAGGCTCAAATATTAGATAATAAATTCAGCCCCGGAAGGGAGAAAAGTATGCCCACATTTTCCTCCTTTGCAGAACTAAGCCTGGCTGGAGGGAGACAAATTTGACCATCCCACCCTTTGCGTTTAGGGAAACGGCTGTAGACGAAACGAGGTGACCTCAAAGGAAATTCCAGAAATAAATCATCACATGGGCCATCGGAAACTAAGACTGTTCAGAGGTCTAGTGGGGGTCCTTTAAAAGTGAGATACATGCTGACTTCAATATTGATGGATAAAATATAGAATCCTAAGGCTGGAAGGGTCCTCAGAAGTCTTCTAGTCAACTGTTAATTAAGGGCTGACTTTGGTATTGATGTTTAGAGCAGTGGTCACCAACCGGTGGTCCGTGGACTACTGGCGGTCCGCAAGAAAATTTTGGTGGTCCACAGAAAAATTATTTGCATTTTTTAATATTGCACTAAATCACCGTCTCTAGGATAGGAGAGTTTTTACTTGGAGTTGGGTTTTTTTCTGGAACGCTGACACACGGGTCCTCAAACTACGGCCCCCGGAATAGATATGTGCAATGAACATTTGTGTTGCTGCAGGGAGTCTCCCCCTTCGGGGTCTTTTTGTGGGGGCCAGAGGGGGCAGAAATTCCAACTTGGGGTCTGTTTTGGCCTCCTAGTGTGAGGCTTTGGGTGAAGGCCAAAGCCACTAGTGGCGAAGAGCCAGAGGGCTTTATTCCAGGGGGACTACCTTATGGCCTGGAACTGGCTGTCCATCACAACCCGCTGAGTCTCCAGGCGCCGGTACCTGGCTTTGCATTCCTGCAGGTCTTCCCTCTGCTTGGAAAGCCTATGCTCATAGTCCTCAGTAAGGTGCTTCTGCTGAGTCTCCTTCTCGGTCAGATCCAATTTGAGCTGAGCTGTTTTGTCAACTCTTTCTTGTGGTGGCTGCTTAGCTCCAACAACTGCTTCCTGTTGGGGCCCTAAGGAGCCCAGGCAGAGAGGCGAGGAGTGGGAAGGAGGGGAGGAGCGAGTAGAAGCTGGTGAGGTGTCCTCCACATGAGTGATGTCAAGTTGGCCACGCCCACTCAGCCAGTCATTAGACAGATCATATTAGTGGTCCGCAGAATTTAAAATTATGAATTTAGTGGTCCCTGAGGTCCGAAAGGTTGGCGATCCCTGGTATAGAACATAGAACTCTAAGGCTGGAAGGGATGACCATTTTTTACCCTTACCACCCAGAGATGGGATTCACTTACCTTCCCTACTGGTTTGCAAATGTGAGTGTATGTCCGCTCACTCACTTCGCTCATACATGCACCTTCCACCCATGCACACAGCCTCCAAAACGTGGATAAATAAGATGTCATTATGTCCGGGCGGGTGGGCGGGGCCTACCACATTTGGCGCTACCAGTTTGCTGGAAACAGATCGAACTGGCTGAATCCCACCACTGTTACCACCATTATAACATTCCCATGGTCATGTGATAGAAGTTCAGATGTTGAGCAACTAATTCATATTCACGATGGTTGCTGCGTCCTCAAGATAGTGTTATCTGTCCCCTTTTGCAAAGTCCATGTGGGAAGCCAGATTCAATGAGCAGCCGTGTTGCTAACTTAAGAATGGCAGTGATTCACTTAACAACGGTGGCAAGAAAGTTCATAAAATGGGGCACAGTTCACTTAACGAGTTAACGAGTTAAAGAGTTAAAATGGCCTTCTCCTCCCCGGAGGCATTCTGGAGGCTGGAAACAGTCCGTTTCCCGATTTCCAGTGGGCACGGAAGGCCCCAAAATCAGCTGGGCAGCCCACGCATCTGCACTGGACCTAAGCAAGGGCAACGCTCGTGTGCCCACAGATATGGCTTCACGTGCCACCTGTGGCACAAGTGCCATAGGTTCGCCATCACAGACTTAACGAATATTTCGCTTAGGAAGAGAAATGTTGGGCTCAATTGTGGTCGTAAGCCAAGGACTGCCAATATCCTGTTAAGATGCTGGATGTGTGGATGCCTGGGCCTGTACATTCATTAATGAATTAAGCAGTGGATGACTAACACTATTAGAGGGTGGCATAGGAGGAGCCCAATTGACATATCAAGGTCCTTGACAGAGGCAATTTATTTTTCCATCACAGGCAGGCTGTTGTTGTAACCTGACCTTGATGGATGCCATGAATCCAGAACACCAGCTCACCACACGGGAGCTGGGAGATCCAGAATGCTGCTTCAGACTGTAGTTGTGCAACAGCTGTCAATCAAAGTGTCGAAGCCCCGGTGTGTTCCTCACGCTTCAAAAGAAAGAACAGAGAAGTACATTTGGTGGATATTAGCCACTCTCAGTCAGGACTGGCTAACTAGCACAAGATCGGTGTAGAAATCCATTTGTCGGATCTGCCTCAGCCTGAACCTCTAAGTAAGAACGATCCTTAACTACATTTATCGAGAAAGGTATCGTTTATTAGAAATCAAGTGAACGACAGTAATGCATAGCCGGAACTGAAAGTCGCGCGCCAAAATCCCCAAGTCTAACTTTTTTCCCTTCTTTGTTGCTTCCCATCACTGAGCCCCCATATTCAATCGAATTCAAACCAGATGCTTTTAGAATGATCACATCAGGTGTAAGTTTAGTATGCAGCTGCTTTCCGTTCTCAGCTGGTTGACGTTGAAGCTCATCTCAGAGAGATACAGTTGAGTTTTCTTTTCCTCGAAGCATCTCCCCTCCCATCCAGCCCTGTCAACCCTGAAACTGGCCTGGCTGAGGTCATTTTGAGACGTCAGGGCTGACACCCCAGGGTTCGTGGCAGCTGATACTGAATGGTTGCCAAGCAGAAGCATGAGGTGACAGCTGACACTGCTTTTCTCTGGAACGAAAGGATTAGTAACGGGCAGGGGTGGGCTGTTGGGGGTTCGCGGAGGTTCAGGAGAACCTCTAGCTAAGAATCTATGCAGTTCAGAGAACCCTCAAATCCCACTCCTGGCTGGCCCCGCCCACCCTGCCCCTCCCCTCCCACATGGCCCGTTTTGGATGCAGGGCGCATGTGGAGGCTTGGAGAGGGCAAAAAACGGGCCTACTGAAGTTGAGGCAGGCCGTTTGCAGCCTCCAGAGGGCCTCCAGAGCCTGGGGAGGCTGTTTTCATCCTCCCGGAGGCTTGAGAAAAGCCTCTGGAGCTCGGGGAGGGCAAAAACGCCACCCCACCCCCCGCCATGGTACAGGAGGCCAACTAGGCCACTCCCACCACGACCACACTCACCCATCAACCAGGCAGAGAACCCCTTGCTAAAATTTTTGAAGCCCACCACTGGTAATGGGGCATAGCAGAATTTGGTGCAAAGAAGAGCCACAAATATAATCTGGAGGTTAAACCCTACAATGAACATCTAAGGAAACTAGGAATATCTAACTTAGAGAAGGCCCTGATAGCATCTTCCAATACTTGAGGGGCTGTCACAGGGAAGAAGGGGTCGATTTATTCTCCGTAGGACTTGAATTCAGGACAAGAAGTAACAAGCGGAAGATCATCCGAAGCATATCCAACCTGGAATTAAGAAGAAATTTCCTACAATGAGAACCATCAGTCAATGGAGCAGTTTGCCTACCAGAGTTGTAGGATAGGATGCTCCATCACTGGAAGTCTGTAGAGATTCTCAATCCAGGTCTGCAAGGAATATAAATCCTTCCATTTCCCCCATTATCCTAAATATAGTGCTGAAGAAGCTTCTCGGAAGAGAAGTGAAACATTTTCAAAGAAAAAATAAGGAAGTCCAGTGGCCTCCTGAAAAAGCACCTTTGAGACAACCATAACCTGGATGACTGAAAATCTCTACAGACATTTTAGCTATACAATTTGCATCTCGTTTAAGTTTATTTATAAATAAGTAACCTATCCAATTTGGGATGAACGCCCTTTGAATGGCATGGGAGTAGGAATAGATTTCCAGAGGGAAAAATTGCAGACTACAGGAACCAGGAGCACCATTCAGGTGACCCTGAGGATCAGAGGTGGGTTTCAGTAGGTTCTGACCAGTTCTGGAGAACCGGTAGAGGAAATTTTGAGTAGTTTGGAGAACCGGTAGTAAAAATTCTGACTGGCCCCACCCCCATCTATTCTCTGCCAGCTGATCTGGAGGAAATGGGGATTTTGCAGTAACCTTCCCCTCGATTGGGGAGGGAATGGAGATTTTACAGTATCCTTCCCCTGCCTTGCCCACCAAGCCATGCCCACCAAGCCATGCCACACCCATCAAGCCGCGCCCACAGAACCGGTAGTAAAAAAATTTGCAACCCACCACTGCTGAGGATTCGGATAAACTTCCAAGTGCTTCAACGACCCTCCAAAAAGATGCAAAGGACCAGCTGTCTGCAAGGAATATAAATCCTTCCATTCCTCACCATCCTGTCATAGCTGAAGAAGCTTCTTGGATGAGGAGCGAAACGCCTTCAAAGGAAAAAAACAAGGAAGTCCAGTTGTCTCCTGAAAAAGCAACTTTGGGACATCCATCACTGGAGGTTTAAAAGAAAAGATTGGAGAAGGTCCCTTCCACCTCCTTGATTGTCTGATACAATCCAGAAATCTTCCTCGCTGTTGAATCCATTTATAGAGGGCAAGATTCGACTTGAACACGAAATTCTCAAGCGCTATCTTTACTGAATGATGATTGTCACTTGCTACTATAATTTTGGCTGAAAGGTTGAAAGCGATTCACAGGATTTTATTCATGAAATTCAGTGTGGGTTTTCTCCCTAAAATAGTGTTTCCCAAAGTGTGGTACACGTACCCCCAGGGGTATGGGAAGAGTTTGGTGGGGGTACGCGTTGCACCGGAGTTTAGTGGGGATCACGTGGGAATATCCACTGCACCGTGCTTAGCTGCACCCACAGAACAAAGAAAGAAATAGGCATGTGTCACAGTTTTTACACAGGAATTGGGGCCATCATACATTGTATCGCAACTCATTATGGCGGTAACTTCTGCGCATCCTTCGCGTAGCTCTGGTTCGGCCATTTTTAAACTGCGGAAACATTAACAGTTAACGTTGAGCCTCGGAGCTGTTTAAAAGCCGGAGAATTGCAGTGTTATCTAACGGTTAGACAGTCTTGTGAGGCGTGACACGGCATGAATATACTGCACTTCGTTATAGAGACAACTTACTTCTTTAATAGTTAGTTCCGGGCACCTATTATCGTGCTTTAGTAAGTTCCACTGATTTTGATTATATATATATAATCAATATATTTTGATTTTTATTAAAGCATATGTTTTTTATGAGGGGTACTCAGCGTTACTCAGCAATTATAGAAGGGGTACACATATGTCAAAAGTTTGGGAAACACCGCCCTAAAAGACAACTATTTATTTATTTTATTATTTTATTTTATTCGATTTTTTTAAATTTTTATTTAATAAACACACACAAACAGAAAAAGAAAACATACACATACACATACAACAAATACAACATTAATAACATAAATAAAATCTAAACTTAGCATATAGTTTCCTGACATCAATAACCTAAATTCTTCGAGATATATTTCTTTGTCTCGCCTTATATAACGATATTGTTTTGAACTTTATTTATACGTTGTTGTGTCTTATTTGGTACAAAATTTTATTTTACTCTTTTAGGATCCTCTTTTGGTTTGTTTTCCCCTTCTAACTATTGATACCACCTTTGCCAAACCAGGTAGTAATCCGATTCTTCGTTTCCTTGAATTTCCTTGGTAAATCTGTCCATCTCAGCACATTCCATGACTTTAGATATTATTCTGTCTTGTGTTGGAACTTCTTCCAGTTTCCAATTAAGTGATCTTTGCGGCAGTCAAAATGTGGGTCATCAAGTATATTGTTTCTCTGTCGTATTTACTTGTAAATTTTTAGAGTTTGATATTAATTATTAATTGAACTGTTTTAAATTATGGGCCAAATTTATATTAGTTGTTTTTAAAATTCTTTTAACTTTTTTTATTTCTGGCTGTTCACCGCCCTGAGTCCGCAAGGAGAAGGGCAGTATATAAATCAAATAAATAAATAAATAAATAAATAAATAAATAAATAAATAAATAAATAAATAAATAAATAAATAAATAAATAAATAAATAAATAAATATGTCTCCGGTTTTAGTGATATTTTTTGGGGTTGTTATTTGTTCCAATTGAATTTTGATGTTATTCCAGAATTGTTTGGCTTTGGGACATGACCACCACATATGGTAGTATGTCCCTTTTTGTGCTTTACATTTCCAACATAATGAAGAGGTGTTGGGGAACATTTTGGAAATTCATGCCGGGGGTATTTTATTTGATTTTTATACCACCCTTCTCCTACTGGACTCAGGGCGGTGAACAGCCAAAAGTAAAAACATCACATACAAAATTTAAAAATATTTAAAAGAAATTAAACAAGAATTGGCCCAATAAAATTTAAAACACCCCTATTAAAACCAATTTACAATTAAAAATATCTAGGGGGGGGGGGGTCAAGCCAGCCCAGCTTGATAAAATAAAAAAGTTTTAAGGGCATGGCGGAAAGCCCAGAGATCTGAGATCCTACGTATCTCTGGAGACAGGTCGTTCCAGAGGGCAGGTGCTGCCACAGAGAGGGCCCTCCCCCTGGGGGTCACCAGGCAACATTGTCTGGCCAACGGCACCCTGAGGAGTCCCTCTCTGTGGGAGCGTACTGGCCGGTGGGAGGCTATCAGTGGCAGAAGGCGGTCCCATAAGTACCCAAGCCCTAAGCCATGGAGTGCTTTAAAGGTGGTAACCAACACCTTGAAGCGCACCCAGAAGACCACTGGGAGTCAATGCAGCTTGCGCAGGAGGGGTGTCACATGGGAGCGCCCCGACGCTCCCATAATCCCCCACGCAGCCACATTCTGCACCAGTTGGAGCCTCTGGGTGCTCCTCAAGGGGAGCCCCATGTAGAGAGCATTGCAGTAGTCCAGGCGAGAAGTGACGAGTGCCTGAGTGACGGTGAGTAACTAGGAGATAATATTAGAAATGTTTTGAATATTCTGGAATACTTGGAGCAATATAATGAAAAGCAAGCTGCGTTGATATTCTTGAATGCAGAGAAGGCCTCTGACCATATTAAAAAATTTTAAAAGCTTTCAAAAATTGGATCCGAGAACCTTGATACAGAAGATCTGAAAGTTAATATTCATTTTTTTCCTCCCTTATTCAGAACTTTTCCTTTTAGGGTTAAGGAATAAACAGTTAGGGGGAAAAAAACCCATAGAAGATTATTTTAATATATGATCACAGCTGTGGGATTACTGTATGGAAAGATTTAATACTACCCACTATGGAAGAACGGTTGGTGAAGTGGGCAGATTTTGCTGAAATGAATAAATTAACTTCTCTGATTAGAGAAAAGACATTCCTTTATTTATTGTTGAGTGGAAGCTTTTTGCATGAAAACGGGAGGAAAAGGATTTGTGGTTTTGATTAAACAGGATAGATTATAGTAAGAAAAACAATACAATGTAACTTTAGAGACAGATTGAAATATATTTATTTTTATATTTGCTGCGAAGACTATCAAAAACACCTTCCTTAAACTTCTTTCTTTCCAAATTTTCTTTAACTTTTTCCTTCTCGTGTAGCTTTTGCTCTTTTTTTCATGATTATTTCTTCCTTTTTCTTTTTTCTTCCTTATTTTCTATTAGGTTGTGTTGCGCGTTCGTCTTTCGGTTTAAAAACCTTAATAAAAAGGAGATTTTTTCTTTAAAAAATCCTCTTTATTTTGTTTCCCCTGCCTGCCGCTTTGCTCGGTTTCTATTTACCTTTGCAACTTGCAAATTCAGCAAGGCGATGACGAATCAAGTTATTCCTAACCTTTCGCCTCCTTTCTTCGAGATGGCAATTCTAAGGTGATTTATTTTAATTATACTCCTTCGCTACTCAAAACCAGTCCGGGTACTTTATTAGAAGCAAACCGAGAGAGGGGAAAAAAACCGCTACAAAAGTGAGAAAGCTTCCTCAGTTATCTGAGCATTGCATGCCGCATCTTGCAGAGTTAAAATTGCATTTTGGCTGCATTTTTGGAGCCGAAGTTGCTTCTCCCAGCACGCTCACCAGTGGTGAAATATAAAATTTGTTGCCACAGGTTCTGTGGGCGTGGCTTGGTGGGTTTGTCTGGGTGGTGGGGGGGTCATGTGACTGAGTGGGCATAGCCAACTTTTTTTTTTTTACTTTTTTAAAGTATTATTTTTTTAAAGCATAGTTTTTATCACTACCGATTCGTTCGAACCGGAGTGAACCGGTAGCATTTCACCCCTTGCCATTCACCCAATGTTCATGCAGCCGAAATCAGCTTTTGCTCAATTTCATTTTCCACATTTGTACATCATGTTACCAAACTAGCTACATCTAATCCTTGACTTACAATCATTCGTTTAGCGACTGTTCAAAGTTACAACAGCGCTGAAACAAAAGTGATTTAGGAACCGGTCCTCATACTTATGATGATTGCAGCATCCCCGTGGTCATGGGAAGAAATTTCAGGCACTTAGCAATCAGCGTACATTTATAATCAAGGAGGAAATCAGTCCAGAATTAATCAAGGAGAGACGTAATTAATCAACATAGAACTCAGGAGGAATTTCTTAACAATGAGGACAATTAATCAGTGGAATGACTTCCCTTCAGAAGTTGTGGATGCTCCAACAATGGAGGCTTGTAAGAAGAGACTGGACAGCCACTTTTCTGGAGTGGTATAGGGCAGCGGTGTCAAATTCAATTTCATAGAATAGAATAGAATAGAATAGAATAGAATAGAATAGAATAGAATAGAATAGAATAGAGTAGAGTAGGGTAGGGTAGGGTAGGGTAGGGTAGGGTAGGGTAGGGTAGGGTAGGGTAGGGTAGGGTAGGGTAGGGTAGGGTAGGGTAGAATAGAATAGAGTAGAATAGAAGAATAGAATAGAATAGAATAGAATAGAATAGAATAGAATAGAATAGAATAGAATAGAATAGAATAGAATTCTTTATTGGCCAAGTGTGATTGGACACACAAGAAATTTGTCTTTGGTGCATACGCTCTCGGAGTACATAAAAGAAAAGATACATTCGTCAAGAATCATAAGGTACAATT
This sequence comes from Masticophis lateralis, assembly GCA_030761175.1. NCBI lineage: Eukaryota > Metazoa > Chordata > Lepidosauria > Squamata > Colubridae > Masticophis > Masticophis lateralis. Next base: position 12,205,460 of record JAUDYJ010000008.1, read on the forward strand.
TCATTGTGTTTGACTTTGTGGGGGCATGGGGGCGTGGCCAAGGGGTGTGGCCACCTTGACATCTCGGGGGCGCCTGTGGTGGCCTGAGTGCTCTGCCAGTGAAAACAGTTTCCTGAGCTCCGTTTTCGGCTGCGACAACCTCCTGCAACCCTCTGCCAGCCAAAATGGAGCTTTGGAGGGTCTGCATGCAGACCTGCCGAGCTCCATTTTCGCAAGCAGAAGCAGCACAGGCTGGTCCTTTACTGTTTCAAGGGTGGCCCCGCAGGCCAGATCTAAGCATCCTGCAGGCTGTATCCGGGCCCCCAGGCCTTGAGTTTGACACTCCTGGTATAGGGTCTCCAGCCTAAGCAGGGAGTTGGACTAGAAGACTTCCAAGGCCACTTCCAATTCTGTTTCTCTGCTATATCTGTTATAATGGTGGTAGCAGGCCAGGATTAGTTCAAGAATGCCTCCTCAGGAACTCTCAAGAAATTTGGGGTGATTGCATCACAGCCCCACCAGAAGTAGTGAGGTGATTTAGCTTCCTTAGCTATCAACTTGTAACATTCATCCCACTGTAAATTCTATGGCTCCATACTCTGGTGATTTTACTATGGTTTTATCTTAATGTAATATTGTAATCACCTCTACTGTATTCTCCACGTATCTTATATATAAGGGGTTAGTATGAATGTCGGTTGTCGCTAGGGTGGAGGCGGGGTGGAGGCAGTGGTGGGTTACCCCCGGTTCGCACCAGTTCTATAGAACCGGTAGTAAAACCAGAGGGAGGCTCCACCCACTGACCCCGACCTCATCAGAAGGCTTCTGCACATGCGCGCACGCGGCCCCGTTGCAAACCAGTAGTAAAGGTAAATAGAACCCATCCCTGGGTGGAGGGTTATTGTTTTTATTATTATTTTATTCTTTCTTTTATATGGTGTTTTTATATCTTCGTGAGCTGCCTTGAGTCGCCATGTGCGAGTAGGCGACTCAAGGTGGCTTCCTAAATAAATAAAACATAAGTATATACAGTATATATTTGCTGACATTTATTTTAACTACATTTGTACATCAGTGATTGCATGATCTCTGTAGATCCCACGCGCTAAGTCAATAAATAAAACCTGAGGATCACGTGATCATCATTTGAAGTATTTCTCTGGCAGCAGGGTCAACGGAGGAGGCTGGATTGGCTTAATAACTGCAGCATTTTGCTTAGTCCTAGCACGAAAAGTCATAAAATTGGGTTCCACTCACTTAACAAGACGCTTAGCGAGACTGGAAATTCTGATTCCAGCTGTAGTTGTAGATCAAGGACAACTTGTACCTAGATGGGAGTAACGCAACCTGTTGGCCTTAAAATAGGATTTGCTAACATGTGGTTTTGTGCAGTGAGTAAATATGGTCCTTGTCAAGAAATACGGTACGGATAAATAGGATGATTCTCTATGCTGCTTCTTTGCAGTAGTTGGTGAGTAGATGATTGGAAAAGTCTAAGATAGTGACTTCAGATTGCCAAATCAGGACTTCCCTAACTCTAGGTCAGAAACAGGTGAGCTGAAGATCAAGAGTTTGATTACTATAGCCTTGGGCAGGTGCAACAGAGAAAATAGAAGACAGAGTTTGCCATTAGTATGAAGCCACAAGCTTGCTTCATGGACCACTGTTAGTTGGATTCACACAATATGTTAAGGCTAAGCCAAGGGTCTCCAAACTTGGCAATTTTAAGGCATGTGTTGAATTTATATTGACCGAGAAAGAAATAAAGGGAGACTACATATGTCGGTAAATATAAATTCAACACAAATATAGTATAATCTAGCGTTTATTGCAGGGGTGAAATGTAAAATGTGTTACTACCGGTTCTGTGGGCGTGGCTTGGTGGGGGAGTAATGTGACTGGGTGGGCGTGGCCAGCATTTTTTTTTTATTTTTTTTTTTACTTTTCAAAGCATTTTTTCTGATGCTTTGAAAAGCCTCTGGCAATCAGGCAACTCAGCTGGGATCGTCAGAGAGGCTTTTTAAAAAATGCTTTGAAAAGCCTCTCTGACGATCAGGCAACTCAGCTGGGATCGTCAGAGATTTTTCAAAGCATTTTTTTTTTTACCACCTCTTCGGCCGAGAGGTTGCAGAAAAAAATGCTTTGAAAAGCCCCTGAGATCCCAGCTGAGCCGCACAATCATCAGAGACTTTTTTTTTTTTAACTTTTAGAAGCATTTTTTCGTTGGAAGAGGTTGTAGAAAAATTGCTTTTAAAAGTAAAAAAAAAAAGCCTCTGATGATCGGGCGACTCTGAGCATGGTGCGGGGGGGGAGGGGTTTTTTGTACCAGTTCTCCGAACCACCCAGCCCCTGGGGCCCTGAGTTTGACACCCCTGATCTAAGGTGTTGGCTCCCAACCCTCTTTACTTCTGCTTTAAAGAAGAATGTTTATTTTGATAGATTTTCAAAGTTGGGCCATTATGAATTGTTAACGAACCTGCAGCATTCTGCAAACAGCTTTTGAAAGCAAAGTTAAACATTGTCAAAAGACACGGAACTGGATGTGTTGATTTTTTTAAAGTTGTGGTCCTATTCTTGGAATTTAACAAAAGGCTGGGCCCACTTTTTCCCATCACTGCCTCTGCAAAACCTTCCAATGAAGCAAACGCTCGGCTTTTTCTTTCCTTCTTTCTTTCCTGGATGTTCTTTATGCTCGTGAACGCATACATTAGCCTGAATAGGTGACTCGGTGACTAAGACACTGAGCTTGTCAATCAGAAAGGCTGGCAGTTTGGCGGTACAGGACTCCTGCATCAGTCACAGGTTGGCCTAGGTCAGAGGTCGGCAACCTTAAACATCCAAAGAGCCACAAAGGTCCTAACAGGAAGCCCGCCCGGTTCAATTTTGGAGCCAACCGGAAGTCCAGTTCCCCTACCATCGAGTCTCCTCCTAGAGCGGCATCCTTTTTCCTCTACCTGTCCTAACTGAAAGCCCTATTAATTGTGGAGCTGACCGGAAAACCCACCCCTTGCCATAGAGTCTCTTCCTGGTCCGCCGTGCTTTTCCTCCCCGTAACTGGAAGCTTCTCTCAAAATGGTGGCGGCAACAGGGAGCCACAGCAGACGGATGAAAGAGCCACATGCGGCTCCGGAGCCACGGGTTGCTGACCCCGGCCTAGATGACCTCCAATATCACTTCCAACTCTGTTACTGTTACTCCATTCTCTGGTTAAAAAGAAAGAGGAAAGGTTAGAAGTGAACGGGGCTGGATTAGACTGTCCCTCCCAAATGTAGAAAACTACCATATTTTCCGGCGTATAAGACGACTGAGCGTATAAGACGACCCTCCTCAGAGCCATTTAAGGCTCGTCAGAGCCTTATGGGCTGGTCTGCCTGGTTACAGGAGAATGAGACCCGGCGTATAAAACGACCCCTGACTTTTGAGAAGATTTTTGTGTGTTAGAAAGTAGTCTTATACGCAGGAAAATACAGTAATTTTTGCCGAATCATTTTTGGAAGGAGGGCGAAGTTCAAACCAGCTTCTGCCAACCTGACTCGCTTTTTCATGGAGCTCCTCAGCCAGGAATGAGGATGGCTTTGATGATCCTTTGGGAATACGTCATGGAACTCTAAGTCATCGCTCTTCAAGTGGTTTCTTACATAATTAAATGAGCCAAAGCAAAACCTAATGCCCTTGGAGGATGGACCCAAGATAAAGAGAATGCGTTCCTTTGAAAAGCTCCATTAAAAAAAGCTATCATTTCTTTAGCATGACACAGCTAAATCTCTCCCTTTAGATGGCTCCTTAACACAAGTTCATGACGAAGAAGAGAAGAGGAATGAAGATGATTAGGGGACTGGAGGTTAAAACATATAAAGAATGGTTGCTGGAACTGGGTTTGTCTAGTTTAATGAAAAGAAGGACATGGGGAGACATGATACCAGTCTTCCAATATCTCAGGGGTTGCCACAAAGAGGGAGTCAAGCTATTCTCCAAAGCACCTGAGGGCAGGAGAAGAAGCAATGGGTGGAAACTAATCAAGGAGAGAAGCAACCTAGAACTAAGGAGAGATTTCCTGACAGTGAGAACAATTCATCAGTGGAACAACTTGCCTCCAGAAGTTGTGAATGCTCCAACACTGGAAGCTTTTAAGAAGATGTTGGATAACCATTTGTCTGAAGTGGTGTAGGGTTTCCTGCCTAAGCAGGGGGTTGGACTAGAAGACCTCCAAGGTCCCTTCCAATTCTGTTATTCTATTCTAAATGCTATCCTTTGAACTGCTTGCCATCCTTTGAACTCAATGGTTAGCAATCTATGGCTGAAGTAGAGTTGAACTACAACTCACAGCACGTCTAGGAAGGCTGCCTAAGAGTGAGGGATTCTGAGGGTTTTAGTTCAACAACAACATCCAGAGGGCAGAGGCGGGTTTCAACAGGTTCTGACCAGTTCTGGAGAACCAGTAGCGGAAATTTTGAGTAGTTCAGAGAACTGGTAGTAAAAATTCTGACTGGCCCCGCCCCCATCTATTCTCTGCCTCCTGAATCCCAGCTGATCGGGAGGAAATGGGCATTTTGCATTAACCTTCCCCTGGAGTGGGGTAGGAATGGAGAATTTACAGTATCCTTTTTAAAAAAATTTAATTTATATGCCGCCCTTCTCCGGAGACTCAGGGCGGCTTACAATGCGTTAAGCAATAGCCTTCATACTTTTGTATATACCTGCTTAGTAGGGCTTTTGCTATCTGAGGCTCTGTTGAGGTATTATGAATTTGAAGTCCCCTACTTCAATCCAAAAATGATTAGTGCTCCCGTATCTGCAATGTATTTTCTTTATCAGAATATTTTTAACCTCCTGGACACATCATCTTTAGTACAACAACCAGATCTCCATTAAAAACAAAACCTAGATAGTCCACTAGATGGCAGCAAAGAAGTACAGATAATCCACTGTTGCCATCAGGTGGACATTTGTATTTTTGCAGTCCCGATAAACTAATCCTAAACTTCAGCCTTTTTTTCTTTAGATGTAGTGTGAATAATTTGGAATTCCAGAAGTTGAGGAGTTAATACTTTTGTGGGCATCACCAAGTGGATTAAAGGTAACTTCACCAGAGGCAAGGAGAATCATGCTGAATTAAAAGTCAAGGAAAACAAGATATTGAGATACACAGCAGTGGCCAAAATTGTGGAAACCTTTTGGGAAAAGTGTATTTTTGAGGTTTGATGGCTAATACCACTTTTTTTTTTTTTTTTTTTTTTTTTTTTTTTTTTTGGAGTTTTGAGATCATCCTATTTCACGGCTGGGATGGCCTGGGAATAGCCCAGACCTTCACCCAATTGAAAATCTATGGAGCCACCTAAAGAAACTTGTTAGTCAGAAGTGACCCAGCAATAAAACCCAGTTAACAGAAGCAACCATTCAATCTTGGTTTCACATTATAACAGCTTCAGAACTCAAAGACTTGGTTCAGTCCATGGGAACACGTTGTAAGACCGTCATTCTTGCTAAAGGTTACCCAACTAAGTATTAACTGACGTGGTGATCATTTTTGTGTATCTTGTTTTTTCTACGTGTTTCACTTTTCTTCTTTACACTGTAACTGCTATTCTAATAGCAAATTCTTCATAAAGTTTATTGCATTACATTCTTCCTTAAATTATCTTTCCATTGTTATATAATTTTATGGAACTACTCCAAATAAAAGTGGCGTTATTAGCTAGTTTTAGAAAATACACTTTCCCAAAAAGGTTTCACAATTTTGGCCACTACTGTAAATAGATATAATGTCAGACAGAACCTAAAATTCAAAGCTTGGCTAGAAAATAGTGGAATTTAGGAGAATGTACATTCTCTACGATCTTGGAAAAGAATAACTGGCTTTGTCTGTTGACCAGACCCATTGAACTGCTGTCTTTGGTGTCAAAGCAAGCAACTGAGTTTTGTGTTACATTGATATCTATAAGAAATAATTGGTATCAAAATTAGAAAGGTACTCCAGCATTCCTGATGTGAAGAACTAACTCCAGAAATAAAGTCTCCTGAAGGTCTCTGGAGCAACAGGACTAAAATAAGAAGACATCAGACTGTCCTAGAAGGCGAACAAATGAAATTTCAGGAGCAATGACTACTGTTCCAAATCTTTAATCAGAAAGGAAATGCTTAGAAGGCATTGTCTTATCATTCCTTTGGAGTTGAAGCTTCAGCCTCAATCTTCTGGAGATGATTCCACCCTGTTCCTTGACCTCATGAAAGGATCAAAAATGGAGCATGTTTTTGTCCTCCTCCTCTTCTTCTCATTATCCTCTTCTATTAATAGGCTTCATAATCCTTTATTACGTAGCTAGCTATGGTTGTCTTTCCAGTATGGATGATGAGATGGATTTGATGAGAATTTTGTCTGAATGATGACTGCTGGATTAAGATGCAAAGCCATAAGAATCACATGATAATAGAAGTAGAGCCACATTTAATCTATCCTCACCAGGTTCTCCTTTTGTTGGTCAGATTACAAGGGATTAAATCCTAGTTCTCTGGATCTAAAGGAATATTTTGGGATGTTGTTTTTTGTGCCTTATCCTATCACAGGTCTCTGTCTTTGAATGAGAAGAAGGAATAAGGATGACAGGATAGCAATGTTCCAATATCTCAGGGGTTGCCACAAAGAAGAGGGAGTCAAGCTATTCTCCAAAGCACCTGAAGGCAGAAGAAGAAGCAATGGGTGGAAACTACTCAAGGAGAGAACTAATTAGAAGAAATGTCCTTACAGTGAGAACAATTAATCAGTGGAACAACTTGCCTCCAGAAGTTGTGAATACTCCAACACTGGAAGCTTTAAAGGAAAGATTGGACAACAATTTGTCTGAAATGGCATAGGTGTTCATGCCTGAGCAGGGAGTTGGACTAGAAGACCTCCAAGGTCACTTCCAGAAATCCCTTTCTATTCTATTCTATTCTATTCTATTCTATTCTATTCTATTCTATTCTATTCTATTCTATTCTATTCTATTCTATTCTATTCTATTCTATTCTATTCCATCCCATCCCATCCCATCCCATCCCATCCCATCCCATCCCATCCCATCCCATCCCATCCCATCCCATCCCATCCCATCCCATCTATTCCATTCCATTCCATTCCATTCCATTCTAGCCTACCCTACTCTACCCTACCCTACCCTACCCTACCCTACTCTTCTCTACTCTACTCTTTTCTTTCACTCAAGGTTTGGCCAAGTATTTTCTACCCATTTCATCATCATCAGTCATTCAATCATGTCCTGCCCTCAGCCACTCTATGGTTCAGCACTCTGTCTCACACCACTTCCTTCAGATCCACCATGGTCATCCCAGTATCATCCATTATAGTGTCCGGTCAGTGGGTATTTAGGCAGCCACTTCTCCTTTTCCCACTGATCCCTCCCAGCGTGATTGACTTTTTGAGTGAGTCTGCTCTCGTGACATGACCAAATACGACAGCCTCTGTTTGGATGATATTGGCTTCAAGTGATATTTTTGATGAGGTTTGGTCCAGGGCTTCTTAACCAGCAAATCTCTTCCTAACATTGGGCATAAAGCAGAGGTGAGTTTCAGCAGGTTCTGACCAGTTCTAGAGAATCAGTAGCGGAAATTTTGAGTAGTTCAGAGAACTGGTAAATACATCTGACTGGCCCCGCCCCCATCTATTCTCTGCCTACCGAGTTCCAATTGATCAGGAGGAAATGAGGATTTTGCAGTATCCTTCCCTTGGAGTGGGGAGGGAATGGAGATTTTACAGTATCCTTCCCCTGGAGTGGGGAGGGAATGGAGATTTTACAGTATCCTTCCCCTGCTATGCCCACCAAGCCACGCCCACCAAGCCATGCCATGCCCACCAAGCCACACCCACAGAACTGGTAGTAAAAAAAAATTGAAACCCACCCAAAAGGAAGTCACATTTTGATTGTGTGGGAAATTGATCAGATACAGCATGTTTTATCCTTGTATATAAAGATTTCTGCAGGCCAATGCAGGGCATGATTCATTGTTCGAATTAGTTTCAAAGCCATCTATCTCAATCGTTATAGCGAATATTTTCGGTTCGTGCCTCTTCAAGAAATGTGTCCAGTATTGACGGGCAAAAAATGGACTTCATGCATTATTCCCTTTGTTTCAAGTGCATCACCTTATTGAAATCTCCTGCTCCCCCCCCCCCCACTTTTCTCTATAAAACAGCAACGGATTATCGGAAATTCTTAAAAGTGAATCTTGGCATGCTTTCTGCAAGAGACTGCCAATTTTTTTGTGCAGCTGAATGCAGCCAATTGAATGCTGATGCCAGGAACTTAGTAAACCTGTTTTTCTACACTCTCTCTCTCTCTCTCTCCCTCCCTCCCTCCCTCTCTCTCTCTCTCTCTCTCTCTCTCTCTCTCTCTGTGTCTCCTACATTAAAGGGAAGCTTCAATTCACAGTAGGAAATTAAGGAATGGTCAACATTCTCTGGAGATTTCTTCTCAGAAGAATGTCTGGGAATCCTACTGCTCAGCAAGCTCATTGTCAGGCGTCTGGCTTGCTGCCTTCTCTCTCTCTCTTTCTCTCTCCTCTAATTCTTTTAGTTCTCTCAATCAGGAAGTAGACATAGATTAATTTCCCAAGATCAAAATAACCATACCACCTCCTACACTTGTAAAAGAGACTGAGTCAACTCAATTTGTTTGGGTCTGTTATGTAGGTCACTCAGAAGGCATCTGAAAGCAGCCTGTATCCTCGGATAATCCGACGGGGGCAAGAAATCCACTGGACTCACCAAGAAGCATTTTTGGGGGAACTTTTTGGAGTACCGTGTTTCCTCGAAAATAAGACCCTGTCTTATATTTTTTTCAACCCCGAAAGAAGCGCTTGGCCTTATTTTCGGGGAGGTCTTTTTATTTTGGGGCGCGTGAAGCAAGATGGGGCTCCTCTTGCCATCTTACCTGATTTCCAGCTCTGCGTTTAAATATTTTCAGAGGGAGGCTTATTTTAGTGCATGCGTTCAAAAGCCTGATTGGGATTATTATCAGGGGAGGTCTTATTTTTGGGAAAACGGGGAACTTGATCCTTGGTCCCCTTTCTGAACCTTGTGAAGTGGGGGCGGGAGAAGGCATTCTTATCACACTGGAGTGGCTGGATGCCCTACATTGAAATATTCCATGGAGTCAGCATGTTCATAAATAGCAAGTGTGAGACTCCACAGATCTGGAAGCATGTGGCGCATTAATGCACAGCACACTGTTCTTCTCCACTGAATTGTATTGGAGATACAGATAGATACAGATTAATAGTGTTTGAAGCAGGGATGAAATGCTCCCGGTTCGTACCGGATTGCAATGATGGCTGGTGGTAGCAAAAATCCCTGCACACACACACACACACACACCATGCTCAGCTGAGTCGCACGATCATCAGACGCTTTTTTTTTTTAACTTTTAAAAGCATTTTAAAAAGCCTCTGATGATCACGCGGCTCAGCTGGGATCGTCAGAGGCTTTTCAAAACATTTTTTCTGCAACCTCTTGGCCAAAGAGGTGGTTAAAAAAAATGCTTTGAAAAGTCTCTGACGATCCCAGCTGAGTTGCCTGATCATCAGAGAGGCTTTTCAAAGCATTTTTTTTAAAAGCCTCTCTGATGGTCCCAGCTGGGTTGCCTGATCGCCAGAGGCTTTTCAAAGCATTAGAAAAAATGCTTTGAAAAGTTTTTAAAAAAAAAAGTTGGCCACGCCCACTCAGTCACATTACCCCCACCCACCCACCCACCAAGCCACGCCAACAGAACCGGTAGTAACACAGTTTACATTTCACCGCTGGTTGGAAGAGACTTTGTAGGTCTGTCTTGGTGAAACTTTTCAGCACCAAGAGCTGAAGTGGGAGCACATGTGCATGCAGGGGAGCATTGGAGACCAGAAAAGCAGCTCCCCGGCATGCATGCGTAAACTGGGAAGCTGAGCGTTTGGTTTCCAGCACACACATACGCACCGGTCATTTGGTCTTCCAGTTTCTGGCTGGCATGCATGCACGAAGACCAGCTGGCCGGGGCACATGTGTGTGCCAGAAACTGGAAGCTCAGCTTCCTGATGGATGCATCCGCATCAGGGAGCTGCTCTTCTGATTTCCGGCACTCCCACGTGCGCGAAGACAAGCTAGCCAGCGTACATGTGCACCCCGGAACTGGAAGAGCAGGGCTGCCATGCCTGGCGGGATGGCTCTGTGTGCCACTTCCAACACGCATGCCATAGGTTCGCCATCACTGTTGTAGGTCATTTATTTATTTATTTATTTATTTATTGGTTCAATTTATAGGCCTCCCTTCTCTGGAGACTCAGGGCGGCTTACAATGCATTAAGCAATAGCCTTCATACTTTTGTATATACCTGCTTAGTAGGGTTTTCGGGCCCCCCTAAGCGGTGTTCTTTTTTATACAAAGTCAGCTTATTGCCCCCACAATCTGGGTCCCCATTTTACCTACCTCGGAAGGATGGAAGGCTGAGTCAACCTTGAGCCTGGTGAGATTCGAACTTGCAGTAATTGCAGGCAGCTGGTGCTATTTAATAGCACTTCAATCTGCTGCGCCACCAACGCCCAAGCAGGAGACCTATACCATTTCTAACAGATGGCAGTCCAACCTCTTCTTGAAAGCCTCCAGTGATGAAGCTCCCACAACTTCTGAAGGCAACTTCTGTTCCATTGTTTTATTGTTCTCACTGTCAGGAAATTTCTCCTTATTTCTAGGTTGAATCTCTCCTTGATCAGTTTCCATCCATTATTCCTTGTCTGGCCTTCAAGTGCCTGGGAGAATAGCTTCACCCCTTCTTGGTGAATACTTGAATACTCTAGTGGAATACTTGATGCAGCCTGACCTGCTCTAACCCATTTCAAAACATGTTACTCAAAGTTTCTGCTACTGTTCATGCACTCTTCTATGCCAGCTCCTCTGTACAGGAGTCAGAAACAGGTTGCGTGAAAGAACTCAATGAAGTTTTATATGATCAGTGCCCACAATTATCAAATTGCCTATGGATTTGTCTATGAAGATTCTCATTCGCCCAGGTCATTGTTGCCCGGGAATTAGCCAGAGTTGGTTTTGCTTTTGTTCCGTGCCAAAATTATGTACTCAATAAAGTTTTGCATTAAGAGATCGGATCGTCTCAACAATGCTAGCTTGGTCAAGGTTCATCAGTTGGAACCTTGACAGTAACTCGGTGTCACAAAGGCACCCTGGAACCAGGCCAGGGAACAATGAAAAAGTGTCTTCAGCTGCCAAAGTGTCCAACAGAAATTAACAGACTTCTCTAGAGGTCTGTGGTTAGGGTTGGAAATCAATTGATCTCCCACACCAGCCAAAGGAGGGATCCGACTTGGTCAATGAACTGGAGTCCCAAAGGTGCTTTTTCAAAAGGCAACTGGACTTCGTTTTTCCTTGAAGACATTTTGTTTCTCATCCAAGAGAGAACTGAAGACGTTTCTCAGATGAGGAGCAAAATGGCTTAGGACCTGGGTACCTGCAGGACCGCCTACTACTACCAATAGCCTCCCACCGGCCATTACGCTCTCATAGAGAGGGGCTCCTCTGGGTGCCATCGGCCAAACAATGTCGACTGGCGGCCCCAGGGGGAGAGCTTTCTCTGTGGGGGCACCTACTATCTGGAATGAGCTCGCCCCGGAGATACGGACGATCCCGGATCTGCACACCTTCCGCCGCGCTCTTAAGACCTTTTTATTTCACCAGGTGGGCCTGGCCTAACCTTTCTTCCTCTTTTAGCGTTTAAATTTTAATCTGTTTTAAATTGTTTGGGGTGTTTTAATCTGTCTGGGCCAAATCTATTTAATTTGATTTTATCTGGGTCCTTCGGGAGTAGGGCGGTATATAAATCAAATAAACCTAAACCTAAACCTAAACCTAAACCTAAAATGCCTTCAAAGGAAAAACAAAGTCCATTTGCCTTTGGAGTTTGGAACTTTGTGTGCAATTAGAAAAGGAGATACTAATGGTGGTGTCAATAGTAAAAGCCTTTGTAGCCAATGAATTAGGGCTCTACCAACAACTATATTGTGCAGCCTAAGGAAAGCAACCTTTACAAGACCATTTGATCAGCATTCAATATGATACAGCTTTTCTACTGTCAACTTGCCTATTTCAGTTTAGGATAATCATGAGTATTTGGGTAGTCCTTGACTTACAACCACAATTCTGTTGCTAAGTGAGGTGATTGTTAAGTAAGTGGCAACCAGTTTTATGAGGGTTTTTTTGCCATACTTGTTAAGCCAAGCACTAATTGTTAAGTCAACCATGCATTCATTAAGCCAAATTCAGCTTCTTCCATTGAGCTTGCTTGTAGGAAGCCTGCTCAGAAGATCACAAATGGCGATCAGGATGCTGCAATCAACATAAATACATGCCAGTTGCCCGGCACCCAAATTTTGATCATGGGACCACGAGGATGCTGCAACCTTCATCAGTGTGAAATCCGGTCGTAAGTCAGGCTTTTCGGTGTCCTTGTAAGATCGAACAATCACTAAACACACAGTTAGAAGTCAAAGATGATTTGTAATCTAATACAAGGGAAGGTGACCTGGGGCACTGCAAACATTCGTCCTTTGCCTGATAACTTGGCTTTATCTCATTATGGTGCTTCACGCCCTTTAGATAACGCAATTCTCCTTGTTAAGTTGATGCCGTCGATAACTATAGTTCATCTTAAAGAAGGCATGCAGAGATGGGGCAGAAACTTCAGCAAAAGAAGAAAGAAAGAAAGAAAGAAAGAAAGAAAGAAAGAAAGAAAGAAAGAAAGAAAGAAAGAAAGAAAGAAAGAAAGAAAGAAGAAGGAAGGAAAAGAAAGGAAGGAAGGAAGAAGAAAGAAAGAAAGTAGGGTTGGAGGGAGAAAGAGAGAAAGAGAGAAAGAGAGAAAGAAAGAAAGAAAGAAAGAAAGAAAGAAAGAAAGAAAGAAAGAAAGAAAGAAAGAAAGAGGAAGGAAGGAAGGAGGGAAGGAAGGAAGGAAAAGAAAGGAAGGAAAAGAAAGAAAGAAAGTAGGGCAGGAGGGAGAAAGAGAGAAAGAGAGAAAGAAAAAGAAAAAGAAAAAGAAAAAGAAAAAGAAAGAAGGAGGAAGGAAGGAGGGAGGGAGGGAAGGAAGGAAGGAAAAGAAAGGAAGGAAGGAAGAAGAAAGAAATAAAGTAGGGAGGGAGGGAGAAAGAGAAAGAAGGAAGGAAGGAAGGAAGGAAGGAAGGAAGGAAGGAAGGAAGGAAGGAAGGAAGGAATAGAAGAAGGAATGGAAGTAGGAAAGGAAAAGAGAAAGGAAAGGAAAGGAAAGGAAAGGAAAGGAAAGGAAGGGAAGGGAAGGGAAGGGAAGGGAAGGGAAGGGAAGAGGAAGGAAGGAAGGAAGGAAGGAAGGAAGGAAGGAAGGAAGGAAGGAAGAGAAAGAAAGAGGAAAAGAAAGAGAAAAGGGAAGGAAGGAAGGAAAGAAAAGAAAAGAAAGAAATGAAGGAAGGAAAGGAAGGAAGGAAGGAAAGGAAGAGAAAGAAAGAAAGAAAGATTCCCTTGTATATATTCCCCAGGGAGGGGAAATCTCTATCAAACTTTCAAGAGATGTTAGTGTATCTTGAGATAACAGATTTCCAGTGCCGTAGTCTTTGTGGCCTTGATCTGACCAATCAGATCAAGCTAAGAGTTGAAGAGGAAACACAAATGTCTTTGTAGAGATGCTTCATAGCACCTCAAATCTTCTTTTAGCATTTCCAGTGGATATCATGGAAAGAGCCTTCTGCATATATATGCACAGAAGCTTCTTCAGGTGACTAGAACTGAGGAACAAGTTTTCAGAGTAAAGCAATGCAGTTATCATTCATTCATTCATTCATTCATTCATTCATTCATTCAGTGGGGTCCTTGATGCTCTGAGATTGGTTGTTTTTTTGTAGATGTTTCATTACTAAACTAGGTAATGCCATCAGTGCTAAAATCACAGGATGTAAGCTGTTCTGAATAAAACTGCCTTTTGCTGAAAAAAGCCTCTTAAAGGGAGGTTTCAGAGGCTGGGAAAAAAAGCCTCTGAAATGGAAGCTTCAGAAGCTGAAAAAAGCCTCTCAAAGGGAGGTTTCAGTGGCTGAAAAGAAAAAGGCTCTGAAATGGAAGTTCCAGAGGCTGAAAAAACCCTCTTAAAAGGAGGTTTCAGAGGCTGGGGAAAAAAGCCTCTTAAATGGAAGTTTCACAAGCTGAAAAAAGCCTCTTAAAGGGAGGTTTCAGAGGCTGAAAAAAAAACCAAGGCGCAGAGCTCACAACCAACAAACCTGTTGCTAAAGTCCACCTCTGGAAAACAGCTGATTGTGGGTATTCCAGGAGGCCATCCACCTGCCCAATCAGCTTTTTTCTTCTTTTCCTCCCCAAAAACTAAGGTGCGTCTTATAGTCCGAAAAATACGGTAATTGTTTTATGGCTGTTTTATAGGGATTAGTTTTACGGCTGTGAACCACCCAGGCTCATTTAAAATGGCCGAACCCTCTCCAATCTCTTAAATCAAGAATTAAAACACAATTTTCTGCTCTGAGTACCATGCCCAGAGATCTTTCAACTAGATCCCGGGAATGCCAAACACTCCTTTCTCGGCTCCTCCCTCCAATTCCCCCCTACCCCACTTTGGAAGAAATGAGGCTGCACGGAACGTGAGCCAAGAACTTGCTGTCTCCAGGTACAAAGCGGGAAATGTTGCCTTTATTGCTGCAATCGGAAATACCAATTGAGAGACCAGCCCAGGCTGGCCTCATTTCAGAGAGAAAAATATGCCAGCACGTTTTTTTCAAGGCATCTCTGATTTATTGCTAAGTGTGGGGAGAGGGGTCTGTTGTGCGTGGGGCATTCCAAAGTAAGGGGCTGGCCCAGATCTGTGGGTATCCCACCACATTCATTGGTCCATCCTTTCATTCGTTCGTTCGCTTAAATTTATATGCCACTCATATCACCGTTGAGCGACTCCAGGCAGTTTACAAGCAATATGTAAAATATTAAAATGTGAAAACATAAGAGCACTAAAGGTTAACAAAAACTGGATAAAACTGGCTTTATTTCTAATCCTGGGGTCTGCTGCAAACTCAGGGGGCTGACCCAGACCACAATATTTATTTTATTTTTTAATTATATATTTTATATTATTTTATTTTTTATTTTATTTTTTATTCTATTCTATTCTATTCTATTCTATTCTATTCTATTCTATTTTTTGTTCTGTTCTGTTCTGTTCTGTTCTGTTCTGTTCTGTTCTGTTCTGTTCTGTTCTATTCTATTCTGTTAGGAGCCTGATGGAACAGTGGACTAAAGCGCTGTTAAATAGCACTTAGCTGCCAGCTGCCTGAAACTATTGCAAGTTCGAATCTCACCAGGCTCAAGGTTGACTCAGCCTTCCATCCTTTCGAGGTAGGTAAAATGAGGACCTGGATTGTGGGGGCAATAAGCTGACTTTGTATAAAAAAGAACACTGCTTCGGGGGGACAAAGATCCTTCTAAGCAGGTATATACAAAAGTATGAAGGCTATTGCTTAACACATTGTAAGCCTGAGTCTCCAGAGAAGGGTGGCATATAAATTGAACCAATCAATCAATCAATCAATAAATAAATAAATAAATAAAATTCTATTCTATTCTATTCTATTCTATTCTATTCTATTCTATTCTATTCCATTCCATTCCATTCCATTCCATTCCATTCCATTCCCTATTCTATTCTATTCTATTCTATTCTATTCTATTCTATTCTTTTACTTTACTATGTTATGTTATGTTATGTTATGTTATGTTATGTTATGTTATGTTATGTTATGTTATGTTATGTTATGTTATGTTATTATTTTATTATTTGATTTGATTTGATTTGATTATTTTTTTATTTTATTTTTTTATTTAATTAATTTTATTATTTGATTTTATTATTTTATTATTTATTTTATTTATTTCATTTATTTATTTTATTATTTGATTTTATTTATTATTTTGTTTTATTTCAATTGATGTGCCACCCATCTCGCCCCATATAGAATGGATTGCAGTAGTCCAGATACGGGATGACCAAGGCATGAGTAACCAAGCTCAGGGTCAGTCACATTCCCAGCTTTTCTCTCTGCCCAGAGAAAACTTCAGCTCAGAATCGGGAAAGTTGCAGTGGGAACTCTACTTAGAAAACTGGTCCGATGGACCTTCAATGACATGCCGCTTTTCTCACACAACGACAAAGTCAATAAGCTCTCCCACTATCATTCACAATTCCCCCATGGTGCAAAGCTTTCGACTTTCTTCTTTTGAGAAACAGTTCTCTTTGAAATTGCTTAGCGCAATGCGGGATTAGATCTGGATGAGCTGTCCAAGGTTGTCACTTGCTCTGAAACAAGAGTGCCGTTGACTTCTGCTGAGCACTTGAAGGCCAACCCTTTCTTGGTGTGGCCTGTTGAGATGGCCTTCCAAAACTGGGCACCTTGGCATCAAATGCTTGGAGTCATTTTTTGCTTCTTAAAGATGAGATGGGCACCTTAGGTGTCTGTGAGGCTTAGACTACTCGTTGTGCTGCTTAAAATCCTCATCTAGGAAAATCTCAGCCAAGGAATACAAAAATGATGACTGCATCTATACCTCAGTGTGTTTGTGCGTGCTACAAGGAGCAACCCAGATTGGACAGCCATCTGTCCAGGATGAGGTCTTTTCCCATGGGCAGGGGGTCTGAAGTCCCTTCCAGTCCTTTGATCGGGTGATTCAGTCTTGTTGTCAACTGGTTCTACTATCTTTATGACTTTCGTTTCATTGGAAACCATTTGAGTTCTGGTCCTTTGATCAAAAAACGATTCCAACTTTTGGATTCGTTGTTTTTGTCACTGCTACGTTCTCCACCTTTTTTTACCTGAAACAGAAGGTCTATTTGGTGATCCCTAGCTTCTGGGGAATTCAACTCCTATATCCTCTGTCCCCATTTTCAAAAAAAGAATTGCCTTGACCCACTTCTGGGGTATAATAATTTGTTGGCTCAAGTCATTGTTGCTTCTTCTTTCCTTGAATTAAAAAAATATCCCAATGATTTCCTTTCTCAATTATGTGTTTAGCAAGAGGAAAAGGATCCAGATGTAAATATCATTTGAACATCCTCCAATGGGAAGTCAGTAACTCTTAAACTAGCAGATGCTGAGGACCACACCTTAAATTTATCCCAACTGGTGGCTTCAAACAAGGTCATGGAGGCATTAACCAATTAAGCTATTTATATCAATATTGTCCCAGACTGATCTGTGTTCTTTCCATGGTTTTTTTCTCCCTATCTCTTTATCAGCGATGATGGACTCATCTGGAATTTGGGTAGCATCTCATGGAAACTATGACAAAAAAGAGGCAGAAGCAGGGGTGGGCTGCTGGGGGTTTGCAGGGGTTCGGGAGAACCTCTAGCTAAGATTCTGTGCAGTTCGGAGAGCCCCCAAATCCCACTCCTGGCTGGCCCTGCCCACCCTGCCCCTCCCCTCCCAGGAGTCCCCACACGGCCCATTTTGGATGCAGGTAAGCACAGGGTGTGCATGGAAGTTTGGGGAGGGTGAAAAATGGGCCTACTGGAAGTTCAGGAAGGCTGGAAATGGGCCCAAACTTAAATTGGCAAAGCCACACGGAGTCCAGAATCAAACAGAGCTTCAGACTGTAAACTGCACAGAAGGAATAACGTTGCTTCCTGCAAAGGCCCACATGCTTTTGCTCCTCTTTTAAGTCTTATGGGAGGGGCCAATCATCTCCAAACTCTACTCCCGAGTCGTCCCTTTTGTTTTAACTGTTCTTACCTTCTGGCAGCTCTCTGCATGCGCGAACTGGGAACAGGCTCCCCCCTGTTCCTCTGCCTCACTGAGGTCTAACTCTGGAGGCTCCAGAGGCAGCACGATCAGCACCCAGATGGCCCTTTCTCTGCCTCCGACGCAGAGCCATCATCTGAGCCTTCCCCGGACTCCAGAACTGGCCCATGTTCCTCCCCAGCCTCCTCACTGTCTGAATCTGCTGCCAGCTCCGCAGGCTGCTGGTGGACCACAACAAGGAGAAGGGGGACATTGTTTGACATTTTTGCAAATATCTTCAATATCTGGCAAATCATTTTAATTTCACAGGTTCCTGAGAAGGCATTGGAAGTCCCCCCCCCCCCAAAGGTCCTTGGAAGATACATAAGGTATGCTAAGTTCTTCCTTACCTGGACTTTCCCTAAAGGAAGTAGAAAATATTGGATATCTTGCTACAAATCTTTAAGAGGTCATGATGCAGGTAAAACATTGATAAGATCTGCCACCAAATTATCTAAAAATAGATGGTGGAACCTTAGTGTATCTCAGCTTGAAAGAAATTCTATCGGGATTTTGAGGGAAACTAAGCAAGCTTTGAGGGACGCGGGGGCTCAGTGGCTAAGACACTGAGCTTGTCGATCGAAAGGTCAGCAGTTCAGCAGTTCGAATCCCTAGTGCCATGTAACAGGGTGAGCTCCTGTTATTTGTCCCAGCTTCTGCCAACCTAGCAGTTAGAAAGCACGTAAAAAATGCAAGTAGAAAAATAGGGACCACCTTTGGTGAGAAGGGAACAATGTTCCATGCACCTTTGGCATTTAGTCATGCCGGCCACATGACCATGGAAACATCTTCGGACAGCGCCGGCTCTTCGGCTTAGAAACGGAGATGAGCAGTGCCCCCTAGAGTCGGGAATGACTAGCACATATGTGCAAGGGGAACATTTACCTTTACCTTAAGCAAGCTTTCTTCTGAACGAGTCAAAAAAACCCATCGTAAAAATGGATGACTCTTCAGCTTCCCTAGGCCAGTATGAGTTGAATGAAGGACACATTCATTTGCCTGAATAGTTGCTCGACATAAAATTCACCAAACCAGGGCACCAGGACTCAAATGGTTGCTAATTGGCTAGCTCTATTTTAGGGATGGAATCATCAACAAACAACAGACCAACAAACAAACAAACCTTGTCAAAGTCATGGAGGTCTGGTTTTGTACCGTAGCCTCCTCCTACCATCTACTCATTCATAGATGGTGAGAGGTGAAAACTAGGTCCCAAGACCACAAAATCCTTCTCATGCCAGCAGCAGAGAATTCTCGCCCTCACCAAAACCTTTGTTCTGAACTACTGACCTAAATACCGGCTGTCAGGCTCTGTTCTTTCCAGAATCTGTAGCCACCAATCATGAGTCACTCAGAATCTCCATCCTGTTTATACTTTGCTTGGTGTCAAGTCTAAATTCCATTGGCCTGCTATAAGTCAATCTGGCCCGTTCTCCTATCTAAAAGCAAATGAGAGTCAACAACCTGGGTGATTTCGGTCAAGGAAACAACTCTTGCGATATCAGCAGTGAGTGATTCACTCCTCAGAGTTCATCAAGTTGCTCAATTATAGCCAAAGACAATGTTTGAGATGTTTTAGATGGCCAACCGCATTGTTTGAAGGTGTGTCTCCCTCGGTCTATTTGGAATGCATCTATGGAGCTCTCACCTTCTTTTTAAGGCAACGGGACCATACTCTCCCCAAAAATGGAACATTTTGGGAACAACTGCAGAATTCAAAAAGAAGAGCCAAGACCAGGAAAAGAGCTAATGGACAGACTGGCTAACATTCCATAAATTTAAAAGGTAAAGGTAAAGGTTCTCCTTGCACATATGTGCTAGTTGTTCCTGACTCTAGGGGGCAGTGCTCATCTCCGTTTCAAAGCCGAAGAGCCAGCGCTGTCCGAAGACGTCTCCGTGGTCATGTGGCCGGCATAACTCAATGCCAAAGGCACACAGAACGCTGTTCCCTTCCCACCAAAGGTGGTCCCTATTTTTCTACTTGCATTTTTTACGTGCTTTCAAACTGCTAGGTTGGCAGAAGCTGGGATGAGTAATGGGAGCTCACCCCGTTACACGGCGCTAGGGATTCGAACCACTGAACTGCCAACCTTTCGATCGACAAGTTCAGGTGTGTATAAATAGCTCAGTTAAGAAGGTTGCTTTCTCTTTATCAATCTTTAGTATCTAAAGGGTTAGGGGTTTTATTTGAAATAATTTAAATTTTATGTCACTTAGAATGCCTCATTTTGATTGTGATGCTTCTGACACAAATAAACAAACAAACAATTCTGTAGTAAATTTACCCAATTTACTATAACAATAACCATAGTTTAAGATGTTAGCATCGAAGTAAAAATATAGTACCAAGGCCTTTAAGGTCATAGAAAGAATTTCAAAGTCGACAATAATTGCAAATTTGAAAAAAAAAACTATATAAGTTATATACTATTTTATGAAACTATGTATTTACTGCTAAAATGATTAAACATCTATGTATTTACTGCTAAAATGATTAAATGCCATGGCTAAGAATATATAATCTCACTAAAACTCCTAAAAGCTATAGGTATTTCAAGCTGAATGTTAATGGTGTGATTGTAACACTGTGGTGGAGAAAATTAGGTAGAGTATAAAACAGATTTTAAGATTAAATAGTCATTACTTTAATCTTCAAGCCGAGAGCCAATTTCATCTAGTGGTTAAGTCATCAGGACAGAAAGCAGGAAATTGTGAGTTCACCAGGAGACTGTGAATTCTAGTTTTTTCTTAGGCATGAAAGCCAGATGGGTGACTTTGGGCCAATTGCCAGGGAGATGGCAAATTCTAATCCCGCCTTATGCATGAAAGCTATCTGAATGACTTTGGGCCAATCACCAGGAGACAATGAATTCTAGTCCCACTTTAGGCATGAAAGCTGGCTGGGTGACTTGAGGGTGACTTTAGATCATTCTCTTTCAGCCCAGCCCACCTCACAGGGTTGTTGTTCTTGTTGTGAAGAAAATAGGAAGAGGAAGGTACATCGGATATGTTTGTTGCCTTGAGTTATTTGTAAAAATAATAAAGATAAGATGTGAACGAATGAACAAATAGCATTCGTGATTTGATTTCCTAGCCTGGTCTATTGAAAGATTAATTTTTGCCAAAGGATGACTTCATCAAAAAGAGAGTCCTTTCTTTTCCCTTGTTCCTTTGAACTTGTTGTTAGTTGCGAAGTCGTGTCTGACCCATCGCGACCCCATGGACAACATTCCTCCAGGCCTTTGTGTCCTCTACCATCCCCTGGAGTCCATTGAAGCTCACGCTGACTGCTTCAGTGACTCCATCCAGCCACCTCGTTCTCTGTCATCCCCTTCTTCTTTTGCCCTCCATCGTTCCCAGCATTAAGCTCTTCTCCAGGGAGTCCTTCCTTCCTTCTCATTAGGTGGCCAAAGTATTTGAGTTTCTTCTTCAGGATCTGGCCTTCTAAAGAGCAGCCAGGGTTGATCTCCTCTAGGAGTGACCAGTTGGATTGCCTTGCAGTCCAAGGGACTCGCAGGAATCTTCTCCAGCACCAGGGTTCAAAGGCCTCCATTCTTTGACGCTCAGCCTTTCTTATGGTCCAACTTTCACAGCCATCCATTGCAACTGGGAAAACCATCGCCTTGACTATACACACTTTTGTTGGCAGGGTGATGACTCTGTTTTTTAGTATGCTGTCTAGATTTGCCATAGCTTTCCTCCCCAGGAGCCAGCGTCTTTTGATTTCTTGGCTGCAGTCCCCTCCTTTCAATTATAGGATGCCAATGCCAATGCAACCCCCTTCATTCTTCTTTTGTTGCCCTGCAACTGTGTTTCAAGAACAAAACTGCAAATTTTTTTTTCAGAGATGCTATTTACCAAAGCCTCCAAGGCTGGTATGGGAGCAGCTTTGTAGCGGACAAAGAAACCTCTACAAAGAATCATTAAAACAGCCCAGAATATCATCGGGCTCCAGCTACCAGCCCTGGACGACATCTTCGAATCTTGCTGTTTGAGGAAGTTGCATAACATTCTCAGAGACTCTTCCCCATCCTGCTTACAATCTTTTTGGACTGTTGCCTTCTGGCAGAAGATACAGAACAATTAAAACTTGGCCCACACATTTTCGGAATGGTTTTTATCCCAGAGCTATAATTGCACTCAACAATGAACTAAAGGGCCACCCTCAGTAAGCTGCTGGACAGCATTACTTGGTCTGTTGTGTGGATGTTTGGGTGGTTTAGGGGTGGGGAATTTCTGGTGGGTGGAAGTGGGCTTGGGGATTGTTATGTGTGTTGGACCTGGTCTTTGGGTGTTAAGTGAATGTTTTTTTTTAATTTGATTTATATGCAGCCCTTCTCCGGAGACTCAGGGCGGCTTACAGTGCATTAAGCAATAGCCTTCATACTTCTGTATATTTATACAAAGTCAGCTTATTGCCCCCACAAACTGGGTCCTCAATTTACCCACCTTAGAAGGGATGGAAGGCTGAGTCGACCTTGAGCCTGGCTAGGATTGAACTCACAGAAATTGCTGGCAGCTGGATCTTAATTGCTGCCTTTAGTAGGAGGCATTAGCCCCCTATGCTACTCAGGCTCAGTTGAATTTTGTTGTATGGGTATACTGTATATACACGTACAATGACAATAAAGTTGTTGTTGTTGTTGTTGTTGTTGTTGTTGTTGTTATTATTATTATTACAAAACACATCCACAAAATTTAGCTCATGGTTCTTGTTTGCTCTTTAAACCCTGCCCAGCTATCAAAGCAACAAAACCTGAGTCAAAATTGTTCAGACCCCAATCCTAAGCACCTTTCTGCACCACGAGACATCACTGTTTTGGCCTGGAAGACTGGATTTATATATCCATTGGGTGGAAATTGCCAAGCCCTGGTTTAGTTAATGATACTGAGATCTTTGCTATGCAAAACAGGTACTTTCCCACTGAGTATTTTCCCAGAACAAGGAGGTGGTTTAAGTAAGTACGGACATAATTGAAGATAAAAATAGAAGGACGGAACTATGGATGAAGATCTTATTTGTCTTTCTAGCGGATTCCCACAGGTCAGAGGTGGGTTTCAGCAGGTTCTGACCACTTCTGGAGAATGGGTAGCGGAAATTTTGAGTAGTTCAGAGAACCGGTAAATACCACCTCTGAATAGCCCCGCCCCCATCTATTCTCTGCCTCCTGAGTCCCAGCTGATTGGGAGGAAATGGGGATTTTGCAGTAACCTTCCCCTGGAGTGGGATGGGAATGGAGATTTTACAGTATCCTTCCCCTGCCACACCCATCAAGTCACGCCCACCAAGCCACGCCCACAGAACAGGTGGTAAAAAAAATTGGAATCCCATCACTGCCACATGTGCAGGGTCCAATTTTCGGATCATTGAAGGCCACTTTGCATGGTCAGCTACGTTTCCAGGGTGCAGGCATATGGCTTGCATATCTTTGTTGATGGTGTCTTACCACTTCTGTTTTGGATGCCTGCAAGATCACCCACCATTGACTTCTCATTGGTAGGAAGTCTTGGCCATGGTGGAAGGTGCTGCTTTCAGGACATGTCCATACCAGAGGAGCTGGCCTTCCCTCAACTTATCTATAATTGGTGCCACACCAACATGTTCTCGAATGGTGTCATTTGTGATGTAGTCCAGAAGGGAGATGCCTGATATCCAATGGAGCATTCGCATTTCCATGACATGAAGATAGCTTTCGGTCCCCGTGGTTGCTGCCCAGCATTCAGTGCCATCCATAGGAACTACGGATGAGGATGAAGAATGGAAAAGTTGCTTTCTGATAAAAAGTCAAGAAATATCATGGGAGGACCATAAAAGAAGAGATGAGAACCAGGTTGTGTATGCAAAAAGTGAAGGACAGGGAGCTAGATACATCTCAAAGGAAAATGATTGATGGCCATAAGAAATAGAAGTGGAGTGGAGTGGAGTGGAGTGGAGTGGAGTGGAGTGGAGTGGGATGGGATGGGGTGGGGTGGGGTGGGATGGGATGGGATGGGATAGGATAGGATAGGATAGGATAGGATAGGATAGGATAGGATAGGATAGGATAGGATAGGATAGGATAGGATAGAATATTGGAATGAAGAACAGAGTAGAGTAGAGTAGAGTAGAGTAGAGTAGAGTAGAGTAGAGTAGAATAGAATAGAATAGAATAGAATAGAATAGAATAGAATAGAATAGAATAGAATAGAATAGAATAGAATAGAATAGAATTTGAGTAGAGTATAATAGATAATTGTTAGTTGTGCTTAGTAGGGCTTAGTCTCCAGGCCTTTGATCATCTTAGTTGCTCTTCTCTGAACTTTTTCCAAGTACAACACAAATTGCAATAAAAGTACATCTTGGCCATATTGATATGACAACACGAATAGGTTGAGATGAGTGGTCATTTGGCATCTTCATGATAGACGGTGGACACTTAGCCAATAATTATCCGAATGCATTTGAAAGAGATGGGCTGTCAGACTCCTGAATAAGAAATAACATAACTACGTAGTATGATGGACAGCACGGCCGGCGCAATGTGTAACATATTCACACTGGTGCAATAGGACTGGGTGTTTTGTTAATATGATTTATAGGGTTAGGGATTTTGTGTCTTCACTGTGAGTTGTATTGTGTGGGGGGGGGTGCACTGAGGGAGCTCAACAAATCTCATTGTACATATGTCAGTGAAGATGATTATATTGGGAGCAACAGCTAAAATATTGTTTAAAGGCTTATAATAATTGTAATGATTTATATTTTTAAAATACATTCATCTAAGCAAAAAGAAAAAGAAAAATGGAATATTTGGTTAGGATGTAAAGATTTAAGTAACGGGTTTTTGGGATAACGGCATTGTTAAATAGACAGAATTTAGGGAAATAATTGAGAAAAATATTAAGTTGTGTTAATTGAAAATTAAGATTTGTTAGTGATTTGTACCCATTTATGACCGGATCAATGCTTTGTTTTGAAAAGCTGTATTTTATGTTTATGTTTCTTAAAAAACAAAAAATTAAAAAAAAAACCCCAAATCTCATTGTACATATGTTGTGCACTGACAATAAAGATTTGAGATTTGAGATGGTGGGACACTGACAATTAGGGAGAAAAACAGGTGCTTCCAAACAAGCAAAAAATCTTTTTAACAAATCACAAGTTCTTGCAATATTGTTTTTAAACCTTCATTTAAATTCCCATGAGATTAACCCTCGTTTTTGCCAAGAAACTGGCAGAAAGTGATTTGGTCATCAGTGGTCATAAAACCCTGGTCAGAGTGGGGAGACTGGGAGGGAGGGGGGAAAGGGGGCATCATAAATTTTTGAGATTTTTTGCTGCAAGACCAGAAAGTGTTTATCCCAACGTTGCATATTTCATGACGTTCTCTTTATTTATGTTGACGTAGTATTTGCAAAACCTTGGAGTATTGTTGTTTTTTTAAACTCCGGGTGTGAAAACTTCTGCACTATTCTCTGGGTTGCTCTGTGCTGCCTCCATGTGGCTATGCCATGAATTGCAGGTTACACTTAAAACCTTTTGAGGTTGTGTTAGAGAAGACAAGGAATTAATCCTTAGGAATTCAAAAGCTTCACCTGTTATTTCGTTTCCTTCCTGTCTCTGCAAAAGGGGGGTTTTTGCTTCAGTTTAGAAATGGAGTATTTGCAGTTAGGAGAGTTCATGAGAAGTTTGCTTGGAAGATCATCTTTTTAATCTTTTTAATCTTCTTTTTGCTTTTTATCCTATCAGTTGATTATCTTCCCTTTTGTTCCATTGGTCTCTTGCTGTTTCTGTTATCATCCCTTGGCCTTTATTTATTGTTTTATTCTGTTTTGGATTTTTCCTGTATCTGCAATTGCAGTTCTATTCAAAAACTTACTAAAAAAAAGATGAATCGTCATGACCCTGGAGAACTCAAACTACCTGGATGTAGGTTCTTTTCCTAATGTATAGTGCAAACGGATCAGCTTCCATACACTTCTTAAAATGGGAATTCCCCTATGCTGTCAGTCAGAAGAATCTACAGTATGTAGATTTTCTGTACAGTACATTCAATAAAAGGTGCTCCTAAGAAATGTACTGTATTTTCCTGCGTATAAGACTACTTTCTAACACACAAAAATCTTCTCAAAAGTCGGGGGTCGTCTTATACACCGGGTCTCATTCTCCTGTAACCAGGCAGACCAGCCCATAAGGCTCTGACGAGCCTTAAATGGCTCTGAGGAGGGTCGTCTTATATACCCAGTCGTCTTATACGCCGGAAAATACGGTACATCCAGTCTAGCAATAAAATCTGTATAGCATCACTGATTTGTAGTGCCTCAGCTCCCAAGCAAAAAGGGAATCAAAATATTTTCAGTAGGTACAGTAATGCAGAAAGTGAGGAAGAAAATGAGGGAGAGGTGAAGAGGAAGAGGAGGAGGAGGGAGAGGGGGAGGAGGAGGGGGAGGAGGAGGAAGAGGAAGAGGAAGGAAGAAGAAAAGGAGGAGGAGGAGAGGAATTGGAAGTGGAGGAGGAGGAATAGAGAAGAAGAGGAGAAGGAGGAGGAGGAGAAGGAAGAGGAGAGGAAGAGGAGGAAGAAGAAGAGGAAGTGGAGGAGGAAGAGGAAGGAAGAGGAAAAGGAGGAGGAGAGGAAGTGGAAGTGGAGAAGGAGGAGCAGAGAAGAAGAGGCAAAGGAGGAGGAGGAGGAGGAAGAGGAGAGGAAGGAGGAAGAAGGAGAGGAAGCAGAAGAAGAAGAGGAATAGGAATAGGAAGTGGGGGAAGAAGGAAGAGAAAAGGAGGAAGAAGAAGAGGAGGAGGAGGAGGAGGAGGAGGAGAAGGAAAATATAATTGAGAATTTTCCTTCCTTCCTTCCTTCCTTCCTTCCTTCCTTCCTTCCTTCCTTCCTTCCTTCCTTCCTTCTTTCCACAACCAATTCCCCCGCTCCCCCATGACATGCGGAAGTCAGCACGGAAAAAGAGACTCTTCTTCTTGCATTTTGCAAGCTTTTTCGTGCCCTTTCGGCTGATGTGATCAGGACAATTCATTCTGACAAGATCGTGGAGACCCCGAGGCCTCTGCCATCACTGCTTTCCCCTCCGTCTGTTGCAGGCAGATCATCAGCATCCTCCTTATATGATTTTGACTACCTCACCTCCTTGATGGATACAAAAGAGCCAGGTCCCTTTTTAAATTGAATTTTGTTTGTTTGCTTGCTTACTTACTTACTTATTATTTGTTTGTTTGTTTGTTTGTTTATTTATTTATTGCCTGCTTTGCACCGGCTGAGTTGGTTCCTATAGCAACCTTGCACACAAAGCGATTTCCGTTTCTAGCATTTGCAATTTCTATTGCAACGTTTTTTTTTTTCCAGCCATGGTTTTCTCCGCTCCGGGCATGGAGGGAGAGAGAGAGAGAGAGAGAGAGAGGCAGATTTGTTAGCATCTGTGCCAACGTGGGGAGGGGAAAGTCTCGGGTGCTTCCAGAAGATATTGATCGATTTATTATTTTATTTATAGAATGTGCATTGCCGGCCCGCTTGATTATTGCAACTCTGGGTAGCAGTAAATGAAAAGAAAAATGAAAAACAAAGCAACGTAACGATCCCAGTTAAAAATCTAACCAACATTAAGAGATGATTGAATGCACACCTTCCTCGCTTCCGCTAGATGGAAATTCTGATCATCCCAAAATCAACGCTAGGATTTTTTTTTAATATGCCTTTTATAGAAACTACTAACTGTCTGGTTTGGTTCTGCAACCCAACAAGACAGACACGGACTTCAGAGGATAATTAGAACTGCAGAAAAAACCATGGCTACCAACCTGCCTTCCATTGAGGACCTGTATACTGCACGAGTCAAAAAGAGGGCTGTGAAAATATTTACAGACCCCTCGCATCCTGGACATAAACTGTTTTAACTCCTACCCTCAAAACGATGCTATAAAACACTGCACATCAGAACAACTAGACACAAAGACAGTTTTTTTCCCAAACGCCATCACTCTGCTAAACAAATAATTCCCTCAACATTATCAAACTAGCTATTAAGTCTCCACTACTAATAATCTTCTCATCATTCCTATCACCCATTTCCTTCCACTAATAACTGTATGACTGTAACTTTGTTGCTGGTATCCTTAAGATTTATTTTGACTGTTTTCCTATGACTATCATTAAGTGTTGTACCTTATGGTTCTTGACGAATGTATCTTTTCTTTTATGTACACTGAGAGCATATGCACCTAGACAAATTCCTTGTGTGTCCAATCACACTTGGCCAATAAAGAATTCTATTCTATTCTATTCTATTCTATTCTATTCTATTCTATTCTATTCTATTCTATTCTATTCTATTCTATTCTATTCTATTATTCTATTCTATTCTATTCTATTCTATTCTATTCTATTCTATTCTATTCTATTCTATTCTATTCTATTCTATTATTCTATTCTATTCTATTCTCCTTCTTTGAGGCTCCTAACCAGAAGAGAAGCAAGGATTAATTGTATATTTTCTTTCTGGGACTGGAGACTGCCCATCTTGTGAAAGAGTGTAAAAGTCGGGGCCAATCTTATCTCCTCAGGGATGATGTTCCACAGGGAGGGAGCCATCATGGAGAAGGCTCTTCTTCTTGGTCCCACCAGATGGACCTCCTTCAGAGAGGGACTTGTAACATCCTATGTGTCAAGGATCAACACCTTTAAGGCAGCATCTCCAGATTTCATCCTTGGCAATGACAACTAGACTTTTCTATTTCTGTTCAGTGCTTGGTATTAACATCCTCTGATAAGGAATGGGCAAGGTTTAGGTCCAAATGTTTAGAAAAGATACTCAGTGTGCAAATACATGGTTTGAGGGACCAACTGGCTAGTGTAAAACAGCTCAGAGGTGGGTTTCAGCAGGTTCTGACCAGTTCTGGAGAACCGGTAGTGGAAATTTTGAGTAGTTCAGAGAACAGGTAGTAAAAATTCTGACTGGCCCCGCCCCCATCTATTCTCTGCCCCACAAGCCCTAGGTGATCAGGAGGAAATGGGGATTTTGCAGTAGCCTTCCCCCGGAGTGGGGAGGGAATGGAGATTTTACAGTAGAGGTCTTCAAACTTGGCAGCTTTAAGACTTGTGGACTTCAACTCCACAAGCCTTAAAGTCCACAAGTCTTAAAGCTGCCAAGTTTGAGGACCCCTGTTTTACAGTATCCTTCCCCTGCCATGCCCACCAAGCCACACCCACCAGGCCACACCCACAGAACCCGTAATAAAAAAATTTGAAACCCACCACTGTGGGTTCCTGTGCCTTTGCACTTGTGTTGAACTGAGCCTAAATGCACAGTAACAGCAGGGATGGCTCCCCCAGTCATGGAAATTGTGGTGCTGAAACTGGAAACTCACACTCCTGGCTTCACGCTTCCAGGAAAACCAACTTGTGCCCCATGACTCAGGAAAAAGATATCCAGCTTTTCATCTTTATTTTATTTATGTGTCAAATTTGGAGACCGCCCATCCCATCTCACTTGCAGAGCCACTCTTCATCCTGCGCTCAGGTTGCAGAAATAGTCTGGCTCGCCTTTGCTGTCTCTGTTCACCGTCAGATGGCTGGGAGTCAGTTTATGTCATCTCCTGTCTAGATTCTAAGCAGATCTATAAAACACATCAGTTGGAATTGGAGGTGCACACAAGGGAGAGTGGAAGAGAATCAAATTAAAGAACGAACGTCAAGCACATTGTCTCCAGATTGTGTTTCTGGCCACTGGTTGAGTACAGGTAGTCCTACATTTATAATCATTCATTTAGGAACCACTTTGCAGTTATAACCACACTCAAAAAAGCGATTACAGCTGACCCTCACTCTTACGACCAGAATAATAGAACAGAATAACAGAGTTGGAAGGGACCTTGTTGGTCATCTAGTCCAACCCCCCACCCAAGCAGGAGACCCTACACCATTTCTGACAAAGGTAGTCCAAATCTCTTCTTGAATGCTTCCAGTGATGAAGCTCCCACAACTTCTGAAGGCAACTTCTGTTCCATCGGCTGATGGTTCTGTCAGAAAATTTCTCCTTATTTCCAGGTTGAATCTCTCCTTGTTCAGTTTCCATCCATTATTCCTTGTCTGGCCTTCAGGTGCTTTGGAAAATAGCTTGACTCCCTCCTCTCTGTGGCAACCCCCCAAATATTGGAAGAATGCTATCCTGTCTCCCCCTGGTCCTTCTCTTCACTAGACTAGCCATGCCCAGTTCCTGCAACCGCTCATCGTATGTTTTAGCCTCCAGTCCCCTCATCATCCTGGTTGCTCTTCTTTGCACCATTGCAGAATCGTCACAGCATGTGATCAAAATTCGGCCTTCCCAACAAAACCTCCCAAGGAGCCTTGCACACACCCTCCAGACCCTCCAACAGCACGCAAACCCGGGAGTAAACCAGTGGGTGGGTTTCAATTTTTTTTTACTACTGGTTCTGTGGGTGTGGCTTGGTGGGTGTGACATGGCTTCATGGGTGTGGTTTGGTGGGCGTGGCAGGGGAAGGATACTGTAAAATCTCCATTCCCACCCCATTCCAGGGGAAGGTTACTGCAAAATCCCCATTTCCTCCCAAACAGCTGGGACTCAGGAGGCAGAGAATAGATGGGTGAGGAGCCAGTCAGAATTTTTACTCCTGATTCTCTGAACTACTCAAAATTTCCGCTACCGGTTCTCCAGAACTGGTCAGAACCTGCTGAAATCCACCTGTGAAGTAAACATAACCCCGGAACGGGCTAAAACCACAACATAGAGTTAGCGAAAGGCACAATGGGGCTGCGAAGAGGGATGGCTTGGCTTGGCTTGGCTTGGCTTGGCTTGGCTTGGCTTGGCTTGGCTTGGCTTGGCTTGGCTTGGCTTGGCTTGGCTCGGCTCGGCTCGGCTCGGCTCGGCTTGGCATGGCTTGGCATGGCTCGGCTCGGCTTGACTCAGCCTCAGCTCGGCTCGGCTCGGCTCGGCTCGGCTTGGCTTGGCTTGCTTTCCTCCTCAACCTCTTCTCTCTGCCAACTACATTACTTCCCAGAACGACCTGCTGCTGCTCGAGGAGTAACGATTTCCATTGACTCTTGCTCTTCCTCGAAAGCCCCGCTTCTCCGCGCAGCTGGAGAAGGCAACGAGACTGGCAGCCGCTTCGCCCCTTTTTGGCTGGCAAGGCGAGGGAGCCGCGGGTTCAGCGGAGGGGGCGTGCCCGCTTTTTGCCAAGGACAAATCTGCGCATGCTTCTACCGGGGGTGGGGAGGAGGGAAAGGGAGGCTTCCTCTACCCCACCTACCCCACCCCACCCCTCCAGTAGGTTGCTCCGGCTCCAACCTCTCCGCGCTCGTCTTTCGCGGCAGCGCCAGGAGTCGGAGGTCGGGCTGGGCGGCGCGCTGGAGCAGCGCCGGGCGCGGAGCCCCCTTCCCGCCGCGAGAAAAGCCAAGCCGACTCCCCTCGGGGAAGGGGGATCGGGGCTTCGTGCCCATCAGGCGCGGCGGCGGAGCCCTGGAGGAGCGGCCGTTGCCCAATTCGACCCGGAGGCGCCCGCGCCCTCGCCCTCGCCCGCGGAGGGAGTCTCTACAAGGCGGCGCTCTCCGTGGTGCTGAATCGCGCCCCATCGCCGGGCGGCCGTGGTTGCGAGCGCCCCTACGGCTGTCTAAAGGGCTCCATCTAATCCTCTCTTCCCTGGGTCGATCCCAGCCTTGCCCTGCCCGGATCGCCCGGCTCTCCAGTTGAGCGCATCCCTCTCCTCCCCATAAGACCCCGTCCCCCCAGTTCCGTGGGAATCATGGCTGCGTTGACAAAGGTTGCCTTCGCCTCGACCCTGCTGGCGGCGCTTTGGGGTAGGTGCCGGGGAGGGCGGGGTGGGGGTGGGGTGAAAGAAAGGGTCTCTCCTTCCTGGAACAATGGGAGCCCTAGTGGAAAGACGGGGCCCGGTGGGGAGAGGGGAGGAGGAGGCTGGATTTGGCAAGGCAAGGCAGGAGGACCCTCCGAGGGAGGAGCGGCGGTTGGGAGGCGCGCTCTGGTGGCTTTGCACCGCACCTTGGGGAACAAGAGAGGCTGCCATGGTGAGAAGCGCGGCTTTCTAATTAAAAGCTGCCTGTTGTTGTTTTGTGGCGGTTTTGCTCAGCTGGAAATCAGGCAGGCAACTCAGGCGCCTATCGGATTGTTGCGGCAGGTGTAGGCTGTAACGGGAGGAGAAGCAAGGCAGGAAATCTGAAGGGAACGGCTACCGAGAGAGTTTCGGGCTTTTTCTTAAGCAGCCAACAGCCGTCACGTTTGAGTTTTAATCCCTCTCCTTCCAATTCTGGAAGGTTTAGACATCTTGGATGTTTGTTTTTTCTTCCCCCGGGGAATTAAGCTTTTTGTGTTTAAAATCCCCACCGCTGTACAAGAGGTGCATTTCTTCTCAAACAGTATTTTGGTTTGGCTTCGGATTGTTGTTGGCTTGCCAGCTCACAGTGGCCGATGTTAGATCTGGTTTTGCTAAACTTCACAGGGGATGCTAGCCTGTAAAGAAATCGAACCCAACACACACACACACCCCAAAAGAACCAAGACCACCCTAGCTTGGGTCTGAGTCCATTTCAAGTGACACAAGGGTTCACTTCTAGGAATGGGACCCCGGGGCTAATGACTCTACCCTCCACCTCAATTTTGAGTATGTGCCATCAAGTTGGTGTCAATTCTTAGCAAGCCGGTTTGGTCTAGTGGTGAAGGCACCAGGATACAAATCAGGAGACTGTGAGTTCTAGTCTTGCCTTAGGCATGAAAGTTGGCTGGGTGACTTTGGGTCAATCACTAGGAGATTGTGATTTCTAGTCTTGCCTTAGGCATGAAAGCTGACTGGGTGACTTTGGACTTTGAGGACCCAGTTTGTGGGGGCAATAAGCTGACTTTGTATAAATATACAAAAGTATGAAGGCTATTGCTTAACTCATTGTAAGCCGCCCTGAGTCTCCGGAGAAGGGCGGCATATAAATCAAATTTAAAAAAAAAAAATCACCAGGAGAAGGTGAGTTCTAGTCTTGCCTTAGACATGAAAGCTGGTTAGGTGACCTTGGTTCAATCACTAGGAGAAGGTGAGTTCTAGTCCTGCCTTAGGCATGAAAGTTGGCTGGGTGACTTTGGGTCAATCACTAGGAGAAGGTGAGTTCTAGTCCTGCCTTAGGCATGAAAGTTGGCTGGGTGACTTTGGGTCAATCACTAGGAGAAGGTGAGTTCTAGTCCTGCCTTAGGCATGAAAGTTGGCTGGGTGACTTTGGGTCAATCACTAGGAGAAGGTGAGTTCTAGTCCTGCCTTAGGCATGAAAGTTGGCTGGGTGACTTTGGGTCAATCATTAGAAGATGGTGATTTCTAGTCTTCCTTTAGGCATGAAAGCTGGCTAGGTGACTTTGGGCCAATCACCAGGAGAAGGTGAGTTCTAGTCCTGCATGAAAGCCACAGGATGACTGGGCCACTCATTCTGCCTCAACCTGACTCACAGGGTTGTTACTGTGGGGAAAGAAAGGAGGGGAAAGGAGATTAGGCATCTTCATCACCTTGAGTCACTTATTGAGTATTAAGGCAAGATTAAAAATCAAATCAATCAATACTCTACCTAGCACCTGCCCAGTTTTAAGTCCTGATCTTCTTCTCTCCCCCCTCGCCTCCCCCTCATGCTATTTGCTTCCCCTTCTGGCCCAATCACTCCACCTTTTGAGGCAACAGGGATGGGAAAGGCCATTTGTCTTCCTTTCTGTTTCCAGCCTTGACAGTTTCACTCAGGTTTCTTGAGGATAGGAAAGAGACAGATTCACAGCCCCTCCCCTTTTGTTCTCTTCCTCATCTCCCCCGCCTTCTCCAGCCCATCTCTTTTCTTTTCAAGCAGCAGCAGCTTGAACGAGATGGCGCTCACCGCCTGGAGGGGCCCAACAATAACCGTGGCCACATTTGAACTCGATGACCTCAAAATGCTGAGCCACAAACATCACCATCCTGCCCTATATGGCTACAGCAGAGCCCACAATAACGAAGCAAAGCATGAAAAGCGATCTCGATTCCACCCCCTGTGAAAGAGACTTTTTTTTTTAAAAAAGTAATTTATTTATTTATTTATTTTATTTATTTATTTAGTTTGTCAAGCACGTATGAGAAAACAAGGATAAATAAGAACATAGACATAGTGTGGTGGCCCTTCAGTGGCCTGTGCAGCTAGTAGCTGATTCTGACAGTGAGGAGGCTGGTGTGGTTTTGCGCCAGCAGCCTGTGCAGCTGGCACTCAAGTTGGACAATGAGGAGGCTGGAGAAGATGTGGTGCCAGAGGCGGGGATTCAGCCAGGGCCTTCAGAAGCTCCCATAAGTGAAGAGGAAGAAGAGGAGGAGCCTCTTCTCGATGCACGGGTGCGTAGAGCTGCCAAAAGGCAGGAGTGGCTCCTCAGGAAGCGGTCTCCTTGAGAGTAAGGCTTGGGGATAATTGGCCACTTCCTTAGCCTATTTAAGGAGGAATGCTGACTGAAACAATTTGCAGGGAAAAACCTCCATTCACATACCTTCGTGTCTTGTCTTGCTTATCTTATCAGCTTCCTGCAAATTGCTTCTGGGCATTCTGCCAATCACAGAAAGCTTTCAGTATTACTCTTTGAATTCCTGGTGGCTGTTAATGCAGTTAACTAATAGCTGTTGTTGTAAAAAAAACTGGTTTATTTAGTAAACTAAGGTTTGAACAGACTTTGTGTGTGCTGCGTTTTTGGGGGTCTGTAGCTGGGGCAGAACACATATAAACATAAAAGTATAAACAGGTATAAGTACCCTGTTTCCCTGAAAATAGGATTCAACCGGAAAATAAGTCCTAGCATGACTTTTCAGGATGCTCGTAATATAAGCCCTACCCCCCAAAATAAGCTCCAGTTAAGATTGTCAGCCAGATGGATGCATTTAGTACTGCATTTCCCCAAAAATAAGACCTAACCAGAAAATAAGACCTAATGCGTCTTTTTGGAGCAAAAATTAATATAAGACCCAGTCTTATTTTCCGGGAAACACAGTATATACATAATAAATGTGTAAGAATAAATGGGAACAGTAGGACAGGGACGGTCGGCAAGCTGGTGCGCTTACCACCCACATCCCTTCTGCGTTCCCGTGTCATATTGTCTGCTTAAATGTCACAACTCCAAATTCCTACAGGAGAGCTGAAAAGATGTCGGGCAACTTTTCTGCTTAAAAAGTGCAGCGATTGGGCGGAAGGAAAAGGTGTTGGAAATGGAGATGGGGGTCGCTATTACTAAAACACAGAGTGGTGTGGATCACTTTGGACATAGAAAGGCCCATTGGGGGACTAAACCTACAAGCCTCTATAAATCATCATCATTGAACGACCCCATAATCCCTTGCGGGGTGGAGCCTGGGCAACTGAATGGAGCCGAGTATTTACTGGCCGGATGCCCTTCCTGTTGCCAATGTGGAGTTTTGTTTAGCAGATATATTCTCATATGTGCCCAGAGAGAGAAATATCTGCTTCTACCTAGGATCGAACTCTTACAGGCCTCTGTAAATTTATTTATTTATTTATTTATTTATTTATTTATTTATTTATTTATTTATTTATTTATTTATTTATTTATTTATTTATTTATTTATTTATTTATTTATTTATTTATTTATTTATTTATTTATTTATTTATTTATTTATTTATTTATTGGTTCGATTTATATGCCACCCTTCTCCAAAGACTCAGGGCAGCTTACAATGCATTAAGCAATAGCCTTCATAGTTTTGTATATACCTGCTTAGTAGGTCTTTCAGGCCCCCCTAAGCGGTGTCACGGATGATCTCGCCCAGTGGCTTCACATAAATGTTGAACAGAAGGGGCGAGAGGACCGACCCTTGCGGCACCCCACAAACGAGGCACCTCGGGGTTGACCTCTGCCCCCCTACCAAGCTCAGAGGACCCCACTGTCTCTTGAGTCGAGTTTTCATTTCAACCATGGGTATGCCTAATTTAGGCAACCATCTAGTTCGTATTTATCTACTTCGCTAATCAAAATCTTGACGAGGCATCAAATCAAATGGTTTGTTGTTGAAGTCAAGATATATGATGTCCATACCATTCCTTTCGATCAGGCAGATGAGACTTCAGGGAGTTTTTAGACAATCCTATGCAAAAATCCCCTTTGATATAAATAAACCTCTAGAACAGTGTTGGCAAATCTTTTCGGCACCTAGTGAGCAGCAATCCGGAAGAGCAATACACTGGCACGCATGTGTGGGAGCAACACGAACTGGAAGAGCAGTTCCCCAGCATGCATATGCGTGCCAGGAAACTCAACTTCCAGTTTCTGGCACGCACAGGCACGCTGGTCACATTATCTTCTCGTTTTTGGCATGCATGCACGAGCGAAGACCTGCTGCTCTTCCGGTTTATGGTGCTCCCACATGTGCAAAGATTGGTGGCCAGTGCTCATGTGTCCTCTGGAACCTGGAAGAGGAATGGGAGATGGTTGACGGGCCCGGAGAGATGGCTCTGTGTGCCATTTCTGGCACGCGTGCCATAAGTTCACCACCACTGCTCTAGAACTATCTGACATGTTCCAGCTCAGGAGAATCTGCATCTTTTTTCTTCAATTCCATGTCTCTGGAATTGCTACCCAGTGTTTCTACCGCACAAAGGATCTGCCATTCTTGGAGGCTGGCTGCGAAGGGCGTAATATGTACTGACTGTTCATCTACAAGAAAGTCCAAATAGTTAAAAACAGCAGCATTTCTCCCCCAAGAAATAGCATTGCTGGATCAAACTGAGTAGCGTAGGGAGCCTGAGTAGCGTAGGGGGCTAATGCCTCCTACTAAAGGCAGCAATTAACATCCAGCTGCCTGCAATTTCTGCGAGTTCAATCCTAGCCAGGCTCAAGGTCAACTCAGCCTTCCATCCTTTCTAAGGTGGGTCAATTGAGGACCCAGTTTGTGGTGGCAGTAAACTGACTTTGTATAAATATACAAAAGGATGAAGGCTATTGCTTAATGCACTGTAAGCCGCCCTGAGTCTCTGGAGAAGGATGGCATATATATCAAATTAAAAAAAACCCAATTTCTTCTATAGTTGGCACTGCTGCCCTCGCGAAGGACATCGCACACGCATATGAGCCAGAAACCTGGAAGACAAACAGGCAAGGCAGCGTGTGCCGGGCGACATGGCATCATGCGCCACTTTGGGCATGCGTGCCATAGGTTCACCATCACAGGTTTAGGCGCTGTGAGCAGAATCAAAGCTCTCTATTCTGAACTCCCATGATTCAACATCCCTGAATGACTCCATGTGTTCTTGGAGAGACCCACCCAATTCTGTCCAAAATTGGTGCTTAATATAGATGGTGGTCTAAGGATCATCTAGAAAATCGAAGCTTTTCCAATCTCATTTTTTTTAATCCTTCGCCAAGAACTCCAACAGTAAATAACTTTATTCTCATTCAGCAAGAAAAGCATATTGAGCAGTGTGTAATTTCCTGTGTCTTGTGCGTTGATCTTCCTTTTTCTTTCTTTTCTGACTTGGCGACGGTTGGGTCTCTCCTGGCCACACATCTTCTCCACCTTCAAACTGGGCTGCATCGTCTCCGTCGTTCTCCAGTGGGCATCTGTTTCTCTGTTTGCGTCGAGGTCCCTTCGGAGACCGAGGCTGTGCAGGGATCAAGCATGAAGCTCATGTGCATTTCCTGTATGAAGCGAGAAGAGGTTTCGGCGAACACCATGGTGAAGTGGTTCTACAAGCCCGAAGGAGGACAAGACATAGCTGTGAGTGGTTACTTCTGTACCTTGAATGCTTGGACCATGGGAGATGGGGGAAAAAATGGGAACAGGACAGGGGTGAGATGCTCCGAAGTCTGCTACTAGTTCACTTTGCTACCGGTACTCGGCGTGGTGTGTGCCAAATGTGCACTTCACGCACACATGCGCTGTGAATCCCAAACATTCACTTTGCATGCACATGGACACTGCATGCCAAAAACATGCTTCATGCACACCGCAGCCACTACTGCACAGCACTGAAAAAGGAGTTTAAGAAGCCTTTTCTAAGGTAAGTAGAACAGCGAAGGTGGGGGAACAGCTGCGCCGACGATTTAGATTTGCTAGAAAGCAGAATTTCTTGCTTTCTAACAATTATAAATTGCGCAGCACAGCTGATCGTCGGAAATACCGTTTCGTCTGAATTGGTAGCATTTTTTTACTACTGATTCACCCGAACCGGTAGTAATAAAAGCTAACGGTTCGGGCAAACCAGTCCGAACCGTTAGCATTTCACCCCTGGAACAGGGTCTCAGAAAGTTTGCAGATTTCAGCTAAACATTAGGAGAACTTTCCAGATTGTAGGAGGATGAATGGGAGAAGAGATCTGATTTATAATACTTTTTTAAATTTTGTTTTTAAATTCACAAACATTTTGAGTATAGTGATTTGCCTGGGCATCTCATTTACAAAAGAAAAACAAAGAAAAGACAATAAAAATATTAACACATACTGTATACTGGTAACAATAGTAATAATGTAACAGAATAGTTTTGACTAAATTTCTTTTTATATTAGCTTATTTATAATTCTGGCATGTGTACAGTGTACTGGCATATTTATAGTTATAAACCATCTTTATATTTAATTCATATGTAGCAATAATCTTTCTTCATCTAATTTCTACCTCTTATCTCTAACCACTCATAAAATCTATTCCATATCAAGTAATATTCTGTGTCTTCTTTATCTTTAATTTTTAAAGTCAGTCTTTCCATCTCAGCACAGTCTAATATTTTCCAAATTACATCTGGTGGAGTATTCTCATTTTTCCAGTATTTTGCAAATACAATCCTTGCTGCTGTTGGTACATGCAAAACTAAATATGTAGTCCAGTGATGGGTTTCAAATTTTTTTACTACCGGTTCTGTGAGTGTGGCTTGGTGGGCGTGGCATGGCTTGGTGGGCATAGTTTGGTGGGCGTGGCAGGGGAAGGATACTGTAAAATCTCCATTCCCTCCCCACTCCAGGGGAAGGATACTGCAAAATCCCCATTTCATCGCAATCAGCTGGGATTTGGGAGGCAGAAGATAGTTGGGGGTGGGGCCAGTCAGAATTTTTACTACCGGTTCTCCGAACTACTCAAAATTTCCGCTACCAGTTCTCCAGAATTGGTCAGAACCTGCTGAAACCCACCTCTGATGTAGTCCCTTTATCATAACCCTCCAGCGTTATACCCAACAGAAATACGTCTGGCTTCTATATGTTGCTTAATCATCTTTTCCAACCAGAAATGTATTTTCTTCCAATATTTTCTTGCTTTCATACAAGTCCACCACATGTGATAGTAAGTTCCTAGGGTCTGATTGCATTTCCAGCATCTGGCAGACAGATGACTAAACATTTTTTGCCAGTCTTGCCGGTGGTAAGTGCCACCTATAAAACATTTATTTATAATGCTTTTAAGAAAGTGGGTTTTTTACCCATGGGAGATCCTGCAGTGATAGGAAATGACCAGGGTAATTGGAAATTAGGATTCAGAGTTTTGGAGAAGATGACAGAGGGACCTGAATATTTTCTTCCTGAATGTAATCACACTCTCGAAAGGAAACTCTTTTTAAAATGGTATCTTTGTTTATGGACCCTCATCCATAACAGCAGGATTTTGTTCCTATACAGCAGTGGCCAAAATTGTGGAAACCTTTTGGGAAAAGCATTTTTTTTTTGTAAATATTTTTTTTATTTTATTTCAAACTTAAACATAAAATATAACTTTCAAGAGCAGAGTCTCGATCTGGTCATAGATGGTTATCGTGCTTACATTCCTTTTACAAGCTCCATTCACAATTTCCCATTACATTTTTTACAGATAAAAATTTAAAACATAAAAGAACAAGTTTTAACATAAATTCTAACGTCTTCATCTAAACAGATCCATTATATCAATACAATTTTAATTTCAAATTAACTTTCACTCATTTTCATATCTATATATCAATCCTGATTATATCTTGTTCTTCTTCACCTTGTATCTTTTACCATCAGTATCAAAATAATTTTTAACAATATTCTAACCTCTTATTCTGATTATTTACCTTACAATTTTATCACCACAAATCTTAATTTCAAATTCAATACAATAATTCAATACAAATTTAATTCTGTCTGGGCCAAATTTATTTAATTTGATTTTATTTGGGCTTTTAAATTTTGTATACATGTATTTTTTATTGTTCGCTGTTCACCGCCCTGTGTCCTTCGGGAGTAGGGCGATATATAAATCTAATAAGCTAAACTAAACTAAACTAATACAACTCCATTTTTATTACACTTTATAAAAAAAAGTTCTATCTAATTCTTATTCTCTTGACCCTTTTCCTCGAATCTTAATATCTTAAACTTTATCAACCTCTTTAATTTTATCCCACTTATCATCTATTACACTGGGAAAAGCGTATTTTTGAGGTTTGATGGCTAATAACACCACTTTTTTTTGGAGTTTCAAGATAATCCTATTGAACTGCTGGAATGGCCTGAGAATAGCCCAGACCTTAACCCAATTGAAAATCTATGGAACCGACGAAAGAAACTGGATAGTCAAAAGTGACCCAGCAATAAAACCCAGTTAATAGAAGCAATCATTTAATCTTGGTTTCACAATATAACAGCTGCCGAACTCAAAGATTTGGTTCACTCCATGGGAAGACGTTGTAAGGCCGTAGTTCATGCTAAAGGTTACCCAACTATTAACTGAAATACTGATCATTTTTGTATATTACATTTTTTCTCCATGTTTCACTTTTCTTCTTTATACTGTGACTGCTATTCTAATAGCAAATCCTTCATAAAAGTTATTGCATTACATTCCTGATTAAATTATCTTTCCGTTGATATATAATTTTATGGTACTACTCAAAAAAAAAAAAGAGCTAGTTTTAGAAAATACACATTTCCCAAAATGTTTCCACAATTTTGGCCAGTACGATATGTTTGCAGGAGAACGCTACTCCTACTTGCCAGAGGTGTTTTGGCAAAGAGATGGGTGGGGGGGTAGGGAATCCCAATTTTATAAAGGGCAGTTGTGTGATAGTGATTGGAGCTGTGAATTAAATCTGCAGAGATCTAGATTTGAATCCATGCTCATCAGCCCTTAAAAGCCCATGGGGTGAGTTTGGGCTAGCCAACATAAATCAACATCGCAGAATTGTTGCTGTGGAAAAAAAATTGAAAAATGGAGAAAGGAGGGATCTGTATTCTGCCTTAGAGGAAAGACAGGATGTAAATCTAGTTTGGCTTTTTTGGGGCAGGGGGGCGGGGAGGAAGGGG
The DNA here is from genome assembly GCA_030761175.1 of Masticophis lateralis. Taxonomy (NCBI): domain Eukaryota; kingdom Metazoa; phylum Chordata; class Lepidosauria; order Squamata; family Colubridae; genus Masticophis; species Masticophis lateralis. The sequence goes on from JAUDYJ010000008.1 coordinate 12,246,521, forward strand.
ATGAGAGTATAAAAATAGAGCTGGGTTTATTCCTAGATTTGGGGAGAAATCTATGGCATTCCAAATTACTTTGATCACGCCCTCAATTGTGCTATTGCATCTACAGTCTGCTTGTCACAGAATATTCTCCATCTTTCCATCCTCCTGCCTTACTCTTTTTTCTCTGTCACAAAAAAAAAAATAAAAAATAAAAATGGTAGGAGAATTCAGGAATTACAAAAGGCATTTAAGCTCTCTAAATATTGTCCAGTTCTGTGGCCTCCATATTGCTCCAATTCATGGGTTGATTTCCAAATCTGCTAAAGCAAACAGAAACTAAACTTGGTGGTTAAAATGCCTATAGAATGAGCACATTTATTTGTTTATTTATTTATTTATTTATTTGTTTGTTTGTTTGTTTGTTTGATTTATATGCCGCCCTTCTCCAAAGACTCAGAGCAGCTTACAATGCATTAAGCAATAGCCTTCATACTTTTGTATATTCCTGCTTAGTAGGGCTTTCGCCCCCCCACCCCCAAGCGGTGTTCTTTTTTATACAAAGTCAGCTTATTGTCCCCACAATCCGTGTCCTTATTTTACCTCCTTCGGAAGGATGGAAGGCTGAGTCAACCTTGAGCCTGGTGAGATTCGAACTTGCAGTAATTGCAGGCAGCTGGCAACATGAGTAAGAGCTACTCAGGACATCCATAAGCAATAATAATAATAAAATGATGACATCAAAATAAAATAGAAAGACCGTGGCAAAAGAAAGCAAAGGTAATACCAATAATTCCCAAACTTCTGGAGTAGCCCTTGAGCACTATCATTTGTTAATACATCAGGTTAATGTCAGGGTTCCAGGTAACACCTCCAATGAAAGAAGACTCCAAGGCTTGAATTTCCTCAAAGTTCCTTTTTACTGAAGATGTCATCTTGACACGTCTGGGAAAACCCGAATCTGAAAGTTTCCAGGTTTTCCCCACCCAAGTGAAAGCTCAAGTCCCTGCCCAGCACCCACATATCCATCACAAGGTCCAATTATCTGCTGTCCAAACTGGAGATACTTCCTAGTCATCTGACTCCAGGTGCCATCTTTGACTCTCTGAGAAAGGAATGTTATTTTGACTACATATCACCCATACTCTATGCAATCCCCCCTCCCATTTTCCCACAGTAGAAAATGGGGCAGGCCTGAAGGCTCAAATGTAAAAAATGACTTCCAGATCTAAAATCGTCACTGACAATTTCATTATCAGTCAATTGCAAAAGGCAGCTTTACTCGGAACAGCTTACATCCAGTGACAATGCCTCTAACACCACCAAAAATCAACCACCAAAAATCAACATCCGTCTATCCCAGGAAGCCCTTAGGAAGGACCCAATAGGTAAATAAGAATGCTAAATCCAGTCCGAACATCTGAGTGACTGGGTGATAACCAATAATAATTATTTAAGCAATCACTTCAGAGTAAGAGGAAGAGAATATGAGATGTCATCAAAGATAAATAGCTGCTTTGGAAAGCTAACCTGTATTTCTCTACTCTGTTTTGACAAATGGTTGCAGATCTCCCAATCCCTTTATTCCTTTAATTAATCCTGTCACAAGTAATACTTTGTTGATAAAGGAGGAGGAGGAGGAGGAGGAGGAGGAGGAGGAGGAGGAGGAGGAGGAGGAGGAGGAGGAGGAGGAGGAGGAGAAGAAGAAGAAGAAGAAGAAGAAGAAGAAGAAGAAGAAGAAGAAGAAGAAGAAGAAGAAGAAGAAGAAGAAGAAGAAGAAGAAGAAGAAGAAGAAGAAGAACCAAAAACCATGGACTCTGAAATGCTTGGGAGAAAAATGCAGATCTTCCAACATTAAAATCCTATCGGACAATTATGTCACACCCAAAGCCTAGGAAAAAATATTTTCATGAACATACAGAGGTAGTGAGCCCTGTTTTCTAGAAGCTTTAGGATTTCCTGGGTCCAGAGACCATATGAGATTGACCGCTGGTGAGGGGAGCTGCCCTTAATAATTTAATTTCCCAGTTAAGATCTGAGAAAGCTGCTGGAAATGGTTTAATCTCAGTAGAGCTGATAAAAAAAAAAATGATGGGGCTAATCTGAGGCTCACCGTTCACATATTTTAAGTAAATCCCTAGGGATTGTGGGTTGTATTTATCCTCCCCTTTTTTTAGAAACAGCAAAGGATGACCTAGAAAATTATTGGCCAATAAGCACAATCGGTAATCTTTTGACTAAGCACTTATACAGTAACTGTAAATTCAGGGATTGCTGGAATATGATGCAGATGTTTCAGGCAAGGAACAAATTTGGGAAGGTCTATCTACCAGTTTGTCTGAACCAGATAGAACCGGCTGAATTTCACCACCTGGTCAAATTATTCTCCAAAGCCCCAGAGGGCAGGAGAAGAAACAATGGTTGGAAACTAATCAAAGAGAGAAGCAACCTAGAACTAAGGAGAAACTTCCTAACAGTGAGGACGAGTGGTGGGATCCTCCCAGTTCCACCCGGTTCCGCCGAGCCGGTAGCGGTGACGATATGACGTCACCAAACTGGTTCTGCCTTTTATTTGGCCCCAACCCCAATCTATTGCTGCCTCCTGAGTCCCAGCTAGAGGGGGGAAAAACTGTTTAAACTCTTGCTGCAGGACTTCAAAGGGCCGCCCTACAGCTGATCAGTGTTAAAAGAAAACAAATGAGTAGACCGGTGCCTGCAAAAACAAATGGGTAGACTGGTACAGCTCTGCAAGCAGTTAAAAGCCTGGTAGACCAGTACCTCTGCTAAATCCTAAAGAATTGTCACATGACCATCAAGCCACGCCCACAAAATAAGCAAGCTCCAAAGATCAGCCGAGTCTCCTGAATTGTGCGCATGTGCACTGGAGGCCCAAACATCAGCTGGGACATGCGCGCATGCACAGCTGCAGGTGAGTTGAACGGCAGCTCACGTGTCTGGAAAGATGGCTCTGAGTACCACCTCAGGCACTCGTGCCATAGGTTCACCATCATGGGTATAGGCCAGTGATGGCTAACCTTTTTGCCGTCATGTGCCAAAAGCGGGGGGAGCATAGGGGAGGTCGAGCACGTGCATGCCCACCCCTACCCACCCCCACACATGCATGCGCGACCCCCCTGTGCTGCCCCTGTTTTTGGCACACGATGGCCCGGTGGGCCCAGTAGGTCTGTTTTTCGCCCTCCCCAGGCTCCAGAGTCTTTTTAGGACAGAAAACGGCCTTCCCCACCCACCTGGAGGCCCTCTGGAGGCCAGAAACAGCCTGTTTGCCAACTTCCAGTGTGGAAGTTGGCAAACAGAAAGCCCGAAAATCAGTTGGCCTGTGCGCTCATGTGCGCTGCAGCTGAGCTAGGGCAATGCTTATGTGCCCACCAATATGGCTCCGCATGCCACCTATGGCACTCGTGCCATAGGTTCACCATGACAGGTATAGGTTCTCCAGCTGGGGCAACAGGCTGGACTAGGAGACGTCCAAGAGCCCTTTAAGCTCATTCATTCTATTCTTCTACCCCAGAATATTCAAAGGAGAGCTTCGGTATTTTTCAAAATGTATCTAGGAATAAAGGAAGTTCCTCTCTACCAATTCTTTGAAGTCAGGTCTTCGATGTCATTTTTATAGGAATCATAGACTAAGGATCTTTTTTCAACTTGGCTTCCATTTTAATGTTTTTAAGGGCTATCTTTTGCATGCCTTACTGCATGCTGGGCTCTCCCTGGAGACAAACACGGGAAAGGTGGAAGCTAAGATATGGACAGCCGCGCTAAACTCCCTGATTACCCATTTTCTAATATTGTAATACTCTTAATACTGTAGGATTAGTGCCCCCAAGCGCTTGTAGATGGATATCAGCCCTATGGGAAAGAACCTGATTGTAGCAATTATCTCCACTTGTGTAATCTCCTGTCTAGTCACTCTCAGTGGGATGTGGCCAACTCAGAACTTTCATAAAGCCTCACATCAAAAAAACGAAATCTACACCTCTCCATCTCTACCCAAAGTCCTACACACCAGAGATGGGTTCTAAAAATTTTTACTGCCAGTTCTGTGAGCGTGGCTTATTTTGTGGGTGTGGTTTGATGGTCATGATAGTCATGATACGCCAGTTGTGCCCCTTTCTGGATCGGGACTCCTTATGCACAGTCACTCATGCCCTCGTTACTTCTAGCCTGGACTACTGTAACGCTCTCTACATGGGGTTCCCCTTGAGGAGCACCCGGAGGCTCCAACTGGTCCAGAATGTGGCCGCGCGGGTGATTACGGGAGTGACATGGCGCTCCTATGTAACACCTCTCCTGCACGAGCTGCACTGGCTTCCGGTGGTCTTCTGGGTGCACTTCAAGGTGTTGGTTCTCACCTTTAAAGCGCTCCATGGCTTACGACCAGGGTACTTGCGAGACTGCCTGCTGCCACCGATAACCTCCCATCGGCCAATGCGCTCTCACAGAGAGGGTCTCCTCAGGGTGCCATCGGTCCAGCAATGTCGGCTGGCAGCCCCTAGAGGGAGAGCCTTCTCTGTGGAGGCACCCGCCTTGTGGAATGAGCTACCTCTCGGAATACAACTGATTCCGGACCTCAGTACTTTCCGTAAGGCCCTGAAGACTTTTTTGTTCCAGCAAGCCGGCCTAGCCTAAATAGGTTTTTTATAGGTTAGTTTTTAAATTGTACAGATATGGGGTTTTAAATTGGGGAGGCTGATTGATTTAATTTATTTTAGCTATCTTAACTTTTATATTGTATGTATTTTAATTTTGGCTGTTCACTGCCCTGAGTCCCCAGGGAGAAGGGTGGTATACAAATTCAATAAATAATAATGATGATGATGATGATGATGATGATGATGATGTGACAAGCAATTCTTTAGGATTTAGCAGAGGTACTGGTCTACCAGGCTTTTAACTGCTTGCAGAGTCGTACCGGTCTACCCATTTGTTTTGGAGTGCCCTGGTCTACAACCACACTGCCTTTTACTGCTGATCAGCTGTAGGGCGGCTCTTTGAAGGGCCGCGGCAAGAGTTTAAACAGTTTTTTTTCCTTCTAGCTGATCAGCTGGGACTCGGAAGGCAGCGAATAGATTGGGGGCAGGGCTAGGCAGAGGTGGTATTTACCGATTCTCTGAACTACTCAAAATTTCCACTACCAGTTCGCAAGAATCAGGGAGAACCAGTAGCAACCCATCATATCCAAAAAAGCAGAAGAAACACATCCGCTGCTAATTTTAAACAATTAGCGGTCCCTACATGTAGAATGGTATGGGGACGTGGTGGCTCAGTGGCTAAGACGCTGAGCTTGTCGATCAGAAAGGTCGGCAGTTCAGCGGTTCGAATCCCTAGCGCCGCATAGCGGGGTGAGCTCCCGTGACTTGTCCCAGCTTCTGCCAACTTAGCAGTTCGAAAGCACATAAAAAATTCAAGTAGAAAAATAGGGGCCACCTTTGGTGGGACAGTTTTCCTTTTTGCTTCCTTCCACTCACATATTTTAGCCTGGGAAATTGGGGGGGGGTTTGTTGGAGCGGTAAAAAGTTAGTCATAACAACATTCCGTATTGAAGGACACTTTTGCCTGCATCTGCTGGAGATTGTATCCAGCTGAATGTGAAGAGTTGATTGGACTATGTGATTGTTCTATTCTCAGAACAACGTGGGCACAAAGGGAGGAAAGACAGGAAACGGTTAACTATCTTTATTAACTAACAAAGAATAATCAACAACTGTCTCGCTCAGTACTAACTATCGTGAGCGAGCGTTCCTGCGCTGACAGCTCTTTTATATAGAAGCTGTCAGCGGCTCAACCAATCCGTGAACTCTGTTCTCCCGCCAGCCGCTTGCCGGCTAGCGGACCAATCAGCTGTGCCTCTTTATCACGTGCCTGATGACAGGACACAACAGTGATGAACTTGTGGGTGTCGGGCAGGGCTGTGAACTGTTAACTGGGTGTGGAAAACCTGGAAGCTTTCAGATTCAAGTTTTCTCAGAGGTGCCAACATGACATCTCTAATAAAGGGAGCCTTGGTGGTGCAGAGGACTAAAGTAGCACTTAGCTCTAGTTGCCTGCAATTACTGCGAGTTCAAATCTCTGCAACAATGGTGCCCGCATATTTATTTGTGTTCAATGCATATGCAGCCCTTCTCCGCCCTTCGCCGGAAACTCAGGGTGGCTTACAATGCATTAAGCAATAGCCTTCATACTTTTGTATATACCTGCTTAGTAGGGCTTTCGCCCCCCCCCCAGCAGTGTTCTTTTTTACATGAAGTCAGCTTATTGCCCCCACAATCCGGGTCCTCATTTTACCTACCTCGAAAGGAAGGCTGAGTCAACCTTGAGCCTGGTGAGATTCGAACTTGCAGTAATTGCAAGCAGCTGGTGCTATTTAACAGCACTTAGTCCACTGCGCCACCAAGGCTCTTTATGTGGCAGAACATTCTGTGCCCTTATAGACCTCACCAGCCACGGGACACACCATGGACAGCCCACAACTCATTAAATGTCAAGATCCTCTTCAAACACAATGGACCAATCATTTTGTTGGAGGTTTTCAAGAAGAGATTGGACAGCCATTTATCCAGAATGGAATAAGGCAGGGGTCAGCATCCTTAAACACTCAAAGAGCCACAAAGGCCCTAGCAGGAAGTACCCCCCCATTCAATTCTGGAGCCAACCGGAAGTCTGATTCCCCCTACCATAGAGTCTCCTCCTAGCGCGGTGTCCTAACTATTCTAACTGAAAGTCCTATCAATTGTAGAGCAAACTGGTGATTGGCAGCAGAGGAATGAAAGAGCCACATGCGGTTTCAGAGTCGCAGGTTGCTGACCCCTGGTATAAGGCAGGAGTGAAATGCTCCTGGTTCGGACTGGATCGCCCAATCCGGTAGCGATGGAGGCGGGTGATTCGGTTAACCGGTAGCAAAAATCCCTGCCCCCCTCACCATGCCCAGCTGAGCCGCGGGATCTGGTAAAGCATTTCTTCTACAACCTCTTCGACTGAAAAAATGCTTTTAAACGTTTTTTTAAAAAGCCTCTGATGATCCCGCGGCTCAGGTGGGATCGTCAGAGGCTTTTAAAAGCATCTTTTTCTGCAACCTCTTCATCCGGGGCAATATGCAAATAATGCTGACCCTGTAAACCAGCCAAAAAGTGTCATAAAGTACTACAGGATGGTATTTATAAGCACTACAGAATAGTAAATGAGGACTAAATTGTTGGGGGCGATATGCTGACTCTGTAAACTGCTTAGAGAGGGCTGTAAAGCATTATGAAGCAGTATATAAGTCTAAAGGCTATTGCTATTTTTTTTCCTTCCTTCCTTCCTTCCTTCCTTCCTTCCTTCCTTCCTTCCTTCCTTCCTTCCTTCCTTCCTTCCTTCCTTCTCTCCCTTCCCTTCCCTTCCCTTCCCTTCCCTTCCCTGTGGTTGGAATACAATACTGCAGGATAACTCTGCCCAGAGCCAGAAGTACAATCCTGACCAACTCAAGGTTGACTCAGCCTTTCATCCTTCCAAGGTCATTAAAATGAGGACCCAGATTGTTGGGGGAAAGATGCTGACTCTATAAACCGCTTAGAGGGGACTGTAAACCACTGTGAAGTGGCCTATAAGTCTAATTGCTATCGCTATCTAAGTCTAAGCGCTATTGCTAAAGTTGATGTCTCCTTTTTTTCTGAACCTTTACAGATCTACGAATTCAACAATGAGAAACGGGAACTCGAGAGTCCTTTTCAGGGCCGGCTCGAGTGGAATGGGAGTGCAGATATGCAGGATGTCTCCATCTCGGTCCTAAACATTTCTCTGAACGATTCAGGGATCTACACCTGTAATGTCACCCGGGAATTCCTCTTTGAGACCCACCGGCCCATCTTCACCAGCTCGACACTGATTCATCTCACTGTGTTGAAGGACGGTAGGATAACACAAGGGGTTGGTCATTGCTCAAGCAATGTTTACGTTAACAGTCTCAGCTCTGCTGAGACTAAACCGTTTCCAGCAGCTTTCTCAGATCTTAACAGGGAAGTTAAATTATTAACAGTGGCCAAGGTTTATTTTGCAAATACGGGGTTACAAACATAGGAAACAAAGGGGTAATGGAGGGTACATTATGAGTGTTTTTATTTATTTATTACAATGGTTCGATTCAAATGGCTTAGGGCCTGGGTACTTACAAGACCGTCTTTTGCCACCAATAGCCTCCCACCGACCAGTTCATTCTCACAGGGAGGGACTACTCGGTACCGTCAGTCAAATTGTGCCGACTGGCGACTCCCAGGGGGAGGGCCTTCTCTGTAAGGGCTCCAACCCTTTGCAATGAACTGCCCCCTGATATATGAAACATCCCTAATCTCCGTGCTTTCCGCTGTGCCCTCAAGACCCTGATGTTAAATCAGGCAGGGCTAAGCACGTTAACTGGGAATGGTTAAAATATTATATAATTCTGGGTTTTATTTATTTGGGCTAAACTATGCTATAATTTTAATTATCAATTTTATGATGTTTATGTATCTTTTATTTTTTCTTGACTGTACACTGCCTTGAGTCCTGCGGGAGAAAGGCGGTATAGAAATATAATAAATACATAAATAAAATAAATAAATAATTAACAACCGGTTCTCTGCCCTAATGACTGGCTGCGTGGGTGTGGCCAGGGGGTGTGACAGGCAGGAGTCGACCCTCTGCACCCCCCTGGGAACAAAAACGGGATGTGGGGGAATGCGCTGCCCTTCTGCACCCTGATTTTGGGTTAGGAGGCCTCCCTGAAGCCTCCTGGGAGCGAAAACAGGCCACAGGGGGTGCACCACACCCCCTGCACCCCCATTTTCATGCAACCACCCTCAAAAATGTGCCTAAATAGGATGGCATAGAGCTTGGGCAGGCCCCACCCAGGATTTCCGCTACCGATTCACCTGAACCGGTCTGAACCAATATGAATACGATCTCTGTTTGTAAGGAATATTTTGCCTTCATCATCATTTCATGGAAGATTCAGCCAACTGCAGAAACTCAGGGTCATTCGAGATCTGCCTGCAAAGTTAAGCTCCACATACTTGATTACATGAAAGGAGTTTTGCTCATAGGGATCAATCCTGGAATTATCTCCCTCTCCCACCCACCCCTTTTTTTAAATCTCCTCTACAGCTGGAAGAGACTTAACAGCTCTCATCTCTGCAATAATGATGTACATACTCTTGGTCTTCCTCACATTGTGGCTCTTGATTGAGATGATTTACTGTTACCGGAAAGTTTCCAAAGCAGAGGAAGCCGCCCAGGAAAATGCGTGAGTTTGCAGAAAATCTGGGCATCTTGGGAAAAAAAAGTAGAATTGCATTTTAGCAGTGGGGGGAGCGGGGGAATGGAGAAGTAGCTTGGGCTGTTACAACTCAGGGTCGGCCAATCTACAATCAGCATTCTGCAGCCAGAAAGCGAAGAACAAAGTACGGAGTTTGTTCGTTGCAATGTACAAGGACATATATTCAAGTTTGCAGCTACTAAGATTGTTGGCCGAGCAGGTACAAAAATAGCCAGGGAAATGATTGAAGACTGGGAAACAGGGCCGCCTATCAGTCAACAGGAGTGCTCATCTACCACCAACTTGTCAAGTACCGTATTTTTCAGAGTATAAGATGCACCAGAGTATAAGACGCACCTTAGTTTTTTGGGAGGAAAATAGGGGGGGGGAAAACCATTCTGCCTACCAGGTATTCATCTGGCTAGTCCTTAACTTGGTCAGCTTCAGCACATTAGTTCGCTTGCTGGTTTTGAGGTTGGGGCTGGTTGGGGCTGAAAAAACAGCTTCTAAAGCACAGCTGATTGTTGGAGGGAGCGGTAATTAGAAAAGCAGGCAAAGCACAGAAGATCACTTCGCTTGCGTTGAGGCTGAAAAACAGCTTCAAAAGCACAGCTGATCCTCGGAGGGAGCTCCGGTGCCTAAAGCAGACGAAGCGCAGAAGGGGAGGCAGGTAGACAATTTGGCCACTGTGCATGGGATTACATTTGGCGTATAAGACACACCCACATTTTCAGCCTCTCTTAGGAGGGGAAAATAGTCCGTTTTATGCTCCAAAAAATACGACACTTAAGAGGGCTTGGCAGCACGAGGAAACAATAGCCAGCCATTAACACCCCAATCACAATTTTAAAAAGCCACACACAACTTGGCCCCATATAAAGACCACACATAGAGTAGCCCAAGCACACACTCTGCTAGAGAGGGGTTCCCTGTGGATCGGCTCCAGCATGAATCCAAAAGCTCATAAGACTAAATCTCTGATCCCAGTGTCCAACCCAGATTGGATCCTACAAACCATGTGTCCCCAACCTTCGCAACTTTAAGACTTGTGGACTTCAACTCCCAGAGTTCCTCAGCCTTGGCTAATTGAATGGACTTCAACTCCCAGAATTCTCAGCAATGAATAGCTATTGTTGGCTGTGGAATTCTGGGAGATGAAGTCCACATGGTTAGAAATGGCCATGGTTGGGTAACCCTTACTTAAGTGATGCCACCTAGCTGGCCCTCAATCCATGGGGGTTTCTTAAATGCACATTTGAGTATTTAGGGTTCTTCTGCAAATAACACCTTTTTTTTTTTGTTCCCTAGTGCCAACTACCTCGCCATCCCGTCAGAAAATAAAGAAAACTGTGCTATACCAGTGGAGGAATAGGAGGGGAATTTGCACCAGAGTGCCGTTTGCAACGAAGGTGAGACAAAGCTCCTTTCATGATAAAGGAGGAGTTAGCTCAGGATATTCCATCTAAAATAAATAAATAAATAAATAAATACATACATACATACATACATACATACATACATACATACACACACACACACACACACACACACATACAGATAGCAGTTAGCATTAGCACTTAGACTTAAAATAAATAAATACATATATATATATATACATACATACATACATACATACATACATACATACATACATACATACAAATAGCAGTTAGCATTAGCACTTAGGCTTTTATACTGCTTCACAGTGCTTTTTACAGCCCTCTCTAAGCGGTTTTACAGAGTCAGCCTCTTGCCCCCAACAATCTGGGTCCTCATTTTACCGATTTGGGAAGGATGGAAGGCTTGAGTCAACCTTGAGCTGGTCATGATCGAACTGCTAGCAGTCGGCAGAATTAGCTTGCAATACCGCATTTTAACCATTGTGCCACCATGGTTCTTAAGAGTTGTATTAGCTTTAAAAGATCATGTGTGATTCAGAAGATTTAAGAACACAGAAACACAATGCGTTTGAAGGGTCTTCTTTTTAAAAAATTAAATGTTACATAGTGAACCTTCTAAAATATTTATTTGGTTGGTTGGTTGGTTATGTTCTTAGCTGCCCATGTCACCTAAATGATCCCGGGCAGTTTACAACTCCAAATTCACAATACTATTCATTTTTCCCAACATATACTTATAAATTCCATTTCACCTCACCTCTCCAGTTGATGCAAACCATACATTTTCTTTGTTCTGAATGTTACTTTTCACTTTTTAAAAATAATCCAACCACATTTTTAATATGCTCTTTCCCCTAATATATTAAGGGAAATATTATTTATTTATTTATTGTTTATTTTATTTAATTTGTATACCACCCTTCTCCTGGTGGACTCAGGGCGGTGCACAGCTAAGAATAAAAAACATCCCAGTACAAAATTTAAAATTTTAAAAGAATTAAACAATTTTGGCCCAAAATTAAAACATCCTGACTGAAAACCATTTACAATTAAAAATATCTAAGGGGAGAGGGGGTTATGCCAGCCCAGCTTGATGGAATAAAAAAGTTTTTAGGGCACGGCATTTTGCCCTAAATAATTATTATCTAATTATATTCATATTAATCAGTCACTTGTCTGAAATGGTGTAGGATCTCCTGTTTGAGCAGGGAGCTGGACTAAAAGACTTCTAAGGTCCCTTCCAGGTATATTCTGATAATGCAGGGGTGTTTTTCCCTAAGGAGTAAATAGCCAAATGAATGAAATACTGTAAATGGAGGGCATCAATATATAAATAACGGAAGCTGCATTGTAGAATTCAGGGATCTGGAACTTGTGAAGAACTGGATGTCAGTCCATGGATCCATTCCGGAAAAAAAAAAAAATCATCTTCATTGAATGACCCCATAATTCCTTGTGAGGTAGAGTCTGGGCAACCGAATGGAGCTAGCAGAGTGTTGTAATGGCTGGATGCCCTTCCTGTCACCAATGCAGAGTTTTGTTCGGCAGATATATTCTCAGTGTGCCCAGAGAGAGAAATATCTCTGTCTGGTAAAGGTAAAGGTTCCCGTTGCACGTATGTGCTAGTCCAGTGATGGCTAACCTTTTTGCCATCGTGTGCCAGAAGCAGAGGGAGTGTGGAGGGGTCACGCACACACGTGCCCATACCCATAATTCATATCTTCCCTCTGCCCCGCCCCCTATGCATGCGCGCATGACCCACTGCTCCCGCTTTTGGCACACGACAGCAAAAAGGTTACGAGTGGGCCCAGTAGGCCCATTTTTTCACCCTCCCCAGGCTCCAGAGGCTTTCTTGGAGCCTGGAGAGGGCAAAAATGGCCTTTCTCACACACCCCTGGCGGCCAGAAGCAGCCCGTTTCCTGACTTCCGGTAGGCCCGGAAGGCCCGAAAACCAGCTGGCTGGTGCACACATGCGTGCTGGAGCTGAGCTAAGGCAACCTGTGGCACCCGTGCCATAGATTCGCCATCATGGTGCTAGTCGTTCCCGACTCTAGGGGGCGGTGGTCATCTCTGTTTCAAAGCCAAAGAGCCAGCGGTGTCCGAAGACGTCTCACTGGTCATGTGGCCAGCATGACTAAACGCCAAAGGCGCACGGAAGAAGGTGGTCCCTATTTTTCTACTTGCATTTTTTACGTGCTTTCGAACTGCTAGGTTGGCAGAAGCTGAGACAAGTCACGGGAGCTCACCCCGTTATGCGGCGCTAGGGATTCGAACCGCTGAACTGCTGACCTTTTGATCAACAAGCTCAGCGTTTTAGCTACTAAGCCCCTACGTCCCTATTTAGGATCGAACTCACAGCCTCCTGATTGTCCACCCCTAGGCCACTGCACCACTCTATCCATTCAAAAAAGAAAATGTTGAGTGAATTTCTCCCACAGCCTCTTGGTTGTGGGGCTCACACACCCAGGTAGCTCACTCTCGCCATTTCTTTTTCTTTTCAGGAGCCTGTCAGAAGACTCAAGGATTAACAAATCGCTGTGGCTGGATTGGAAGGCATCCCGTTCCAATGAGGTGGAGTCACGATGCTGTCTACATTTATTTCCTTCTCCGGGGAGGCATTTGTGGCTTCCATCATGAACGATTAAAGGCCTTCCTTTGAGGCAAGCCGAGACAGACAAAGAGAGCAGGCTGGCACCATTCATCCCATCATCGTCCCAGTTTTGTAAATACGAACTGCCTCTCCTCTCCCTAACGTAGTTTTTTTTTTTTTTTCATTGGGGTCTTTGCCATCTCAGCTGCCCCCAGGGCAATGTTCTCCACGCCGGACCTTCATCTGTCTTCGTTCTGGAATTTAATTTAGCGTCCCAGTGTCCCGGTCCCAGCATGGCTTTGCAGGCAGGCAAAGCTAAGAATCAGAAACTTTGGGTTCATTGTGACTAAGTGGCTCAGTGGCTAAGACACTGAGCTTGTTGATGAGAAAGATCGGCAGTTCGGCGGTTCGAATCCCTAGTACAGATCTCCTGTGTGAGCAGGGGTTGGATTAGATGACCTCCAGGGTCCCTTCCAACTCTGTTATTGCTTTTGTCAACCCAGGAGAGGGAAGCAGAAGAATGACCAAAGTAGCCTTGAAATTATCACCATCCAGGCATTAACTGGAGCAGAAATCTTCCACCATTTGCATAATTTCCATTCGTCTCCCATCTTGACCTATGCCACAGTCAATCCAGTGTTTGTCTGACTCCTGGGTGAATCCCAAATTTGGAGAATAGGTTTCTGATCATGCGAGCAACAGGTTTAGGCCAAGGATTCTCAAACTTTTTAAACAAGGGCCCAATTCACGGTCCCTGTTGGGGGAGGGGGCCGAAGCGGGTGGATGGGCGTGGCTAAGTGGGCATATGACTGGGTGGGCATGGCTAGACAGTCGTGTGACTGGGTGGGCGTGGCCAATTTAGCAGTCCGGAGCAACAAGCTTAGATCAGAGATCCTCAAACTTTTTAAACAAGGGCCCAATTCACGGTCCCTCAGACTGTTGGGGAGGGGGGCGAACCGGGTGGGTGGGCGTGGCTAAGTGGGCATGTGACTGGGTGGGCATGGCTAGACAGTCATGTGACTGGGTGGGCGTGGCCAATTTAGCAGTCCAGAGCAAGCTTTGGAAATGATGGTAGCAACGGCCTTCCATCCTTCCGAAGGAGGTAAAATGAGGACCCAGATTGTGGGGGCAATAAGCTGACTTTGTATATATAAAAAAAAGAACACCGCTTGGGGGGGCCGAAAGCCCTACTAAGCAGGTATATACAAAAGTATGAAGGCTATTGCTTAACTCATTGTAAGCGATGCCGCCCTTCCAGAGAAGAGCGGCATATAAATTATATTTTTTTTAAAAAAGGGCTGACAAAAGAGCACTCTTCACTAAACGCTGATATCCGAAGCAGGCCAAGTGGTCACTCTTTGAGGCTAGAGATGGTCACCGCAGTGGCCAATGCAGCCAGATTAGGAGAAAACACACATGGTACAGTCTTAGTCAACCTTGGTTGGGTTGGAAGTAGAGCAAGACTGGGGGTTTCATCACCAGGAAATATTTCAGACTTTCTGTTTCCTTGTTGCCCAGTTTTGGAGGATGGAAATAGTAAGTGGTGGAAATATACTAATATAGGTTCCCACCAGTGGTGGGATTCAAATAATTTAACAACTGGTTCTCTGCCCTAATGATTTCTTCCATCAACCAGTTCACCAAGCTGGTCAGAAAGTTAACAACTGGTTCTCCCAAAGTGGTGCGAATCCCACCACTGGTTCCAACCACATACCAGTAGCCCAGAGGAGATAAACTTAAGGGTTCTTTTTTTTTTTTCAATCTTCTAATCAACCTTTCTGAAAGGAATTAGCAACTCAGTGCCTGTCACCAAAGGTGCTTTTATTTTAAAGGCGAGACGGATTTTCCTTTGAGATGTTTCACTTCTCATCCAAGAAGCTTCTTCAGTTCGAGCGGTTAGAAACGTCTTTGATCAGAAAATCCAGTCACCTTTAAAATAAAAGCACCTTTGGGGCCACCACAATATGGATGAGTGAGAACCTCCATAGACAACCCAGGGCCTGTAATCTCCACTAGATGGCACTCCTAGACTTCTGAAATTCAATTGATAAATCCTCCCTTTTCCCCTCTCCAAAATGTAGTAGATTGAAATGGTTTTGAAGGTCGCTCAGGAGATTTGGGACATTTTAAATCACGCTTGCAATGCTGTGAATTTGGAAGATGGAACGTACTGCCCCCCTGAACAGCTATTCATGAACTTAAATTTGATGAGTAAGTTGGTAGGATGACAGAGTTATCGGCTAGAATTTACTCGTATATATATTTTTAACATAGATGGCTCAGTGGCTAAGATGCTGAGCTTGTCGATCCAAAGGTCGGCAGTTCAGCAGTTCGAATCCCTAGTGCCATGTAACGGGGTGAGCTCCCGTTACTTGTCTCAGCTTCTGCCAACCTAGCAATTTGAAAGCACGTGAAAAATGCAAGTAGAAAAATAGGGACCACCTTTGGTGGGAAGGTGACAGCGTTCCGTGCGCCTTTGGCATTTAGTCATTCGGCCACATGACCACAGAGACGCCTTCAGACAGCGCTGGCTCTTCGGGTTTGAAATGGAGATGAGCACCACCTCCTAGAGTCGGGAACGACTAGCACATATGTGTGAGGGGAACCTTTACCTTTAATGGATCAGTGCCTGGTTTCCATTTGAAAAAGGAGCTTGTTAATTCAGCTTTAGAGATAAGCTTCCCCTTAGGGTAGTTAAAATGGCAGCCATTTTAATCGATTCTTCGGTCACGGGACACCACATTCCCGAATAGGATGGGAATACAAAAATCTCTTTCAAAAGAGTTGTGGCTGCAGTTGAAGTAGCTATGAAAAACAGGGCTAAATCAACCTTTATTTTTCTAAGTGGGCTTCATCCACTTAGTGACTATTAATGAGCTCTGGGATTCAGGTGGAGGACTAAAACTTGAGGCCTTTGGCAGGTCAAGCTTTTGATCATAATGGCTTTGCATAGGTCTACAGCAGAGGTCCTCAAACTTGGCAGCTTTAAGACTTGTGGACTTCAACTCCCAGAATTCTCCAGCCAGCCGGAGAGTTCTGGGAGTTGAAGTCCACAAGTCTTAAAGCTGCCAAGTTTGAAGACTTCTTGTCTACAACATCCATATCATTAGAAGGAAGCTTATGACTAGTTCCTTCACACCGTATGTTTCCTTGTTATAACTGTGTAGTCCTGCCAAGCTCAGAACAAACCATCATTCTTTCCTTTTGAGACTATCCCATCCATCATTTGATTTTTCCTAAGCCAACAAAAAAAAACTAAATAAATAAATAAATAAATTCCCCATAAACCTCGGAGAAAATCTGCAACGCAACACTTCCCTTCCCAAACTGGAAGAAGAAATAAGAAACAGAAGGCGGCCAATTAATGCTCAAAGATTTACAATGTGATATCGGATCCTTTGATATTCAGATTTGATCCTTTGATATTTAAAATACCAGTTTGCTTTCATGTGCTGCCTGACGCAGAGCTATTGATGTCATCCCGTGAATTGAACGCACCTGTTATTCAGGTTTTTCTAGCAAAACCCCTAGGATTTCCAATCTTCTTCAATCAGATTTAAGGATTCCCAACCATCTACTACAGGCTGGAGAGGACTCACCTTCGTGGTAATGTCGGGATGGGTAAATCTGTGATCCTCCAGACATGGGCCTAAAACTCCTACAGGTGCCATATCTTAGCCACGCCATATGAGCTGGTGAGAACCATAACAGAACCTTCACTTCAGTGGTGGGTTTCAAATTTTTTTATTACCAGTTCTGTGGGCGTGGCTTGGTGGGCGTGACATGGCTTGATGGGTGTGGCTTGGTGGGCATGGCAGGGGAAAGTTACTGCAAAATCCCCATTTCCTCCCAATCAGCTGGGACTTGGGAGGCAGAGAATAGATGGGGGCGGGGCAAGTAAGAATTTTTACTACCGGTTCTCCGAAGTACTCAAAATTTCCGCTACCAGTTCTCCAGAACTGGTCAGAACCTGCTGAAACCCACCTCTGCTTCACTTGGGAAAAATCATAGATTCATCACCATTTCTTCCAAGTTCATTTCTTTCAAAAAACAAACAAACTTTCATGTTGACATTAGTGAAGATCCACTTCCTAATCTACTCCAGTCGTGTCCTAGAGCGAGGATGTCCAATCTTGGCCACTTGAAGATCTGTGGACTTTTAATTCCCAGAATTCCCCAGCCAGCCATTACTGACTGTAATGTGAATTCTGGGAGTTGAAGTCCACAAAGTGTCCACAAAATTGGACAACCCTGTGCTAGAGTCCTTTTTTTTTTTTAGACTTTTACAACAGTAACAAAGGGTATTATTCTCAAAGAGACAATAGTTCTGAAACTCGGGAAGTTTTTCCCAGAGATAAATGCTTCCTAATTCTACTTGCTTCCATAATTTAAGACAGGATTTTGGGAGATCTGTCTTCCAATTGAAGCAGTTCGTGTGGAGTTCTGATCACTCTCGTCTGGATATCAGCCCACTGAAGAAGACACTTGGTTAAAATGATTTTTGCCTCTACGGGAGAACGCCCAAAAACCAGGCGTAGAGACTGTAGAAAGAGACAACAATAAAACAACGAAATAATGAGAGCACCAATAATAATAATAATAAAAAACCAATGACACCTCCGGTTTTCTGTTCATTATATTTTATTCATACTTTTATTCCATTTCTTTTTTCTAGCTACTTTACATTAAGATCTTGGCTTTGTAGCCTGTATAACTCCTAGCTTCTATCAACTCAAGCTTGTGGTGGCTGATGATTTTCTGTTTCTGTTTTTTCATTTTTGTTTTTGTAATCAACTGATATTAGACCTCGCGCACAGCGCAAAGTTTAGTATAGATACAGACTTGCACAGACAGATCCTATGCTCACGCACACTTGCGCACACAATCTCACACACGCGTACACACAATCGGGGGGTTGGGTTGGGTTGGAGAGAGAGATTTCTTTAGCATGTGGCCTGGCTCCAGAGTTAGGCTGTTAATTGTCCCAGATCCTTCCATCTGTCATGAATGAAGGGAAGGTGGGAAAGGAAATATTACTTGGCCTTCTAGTCCAGTCCCTTTATAGTCCCCCCCCCTCTTTTTTTTTTTTTTTTTGAGGAAAAGGGGACTCCTTTTTAGAGAGTCGAAAAGTAGCTGGAGAAAGTGGCAGCTTAAGAAGATGAATTGTGGGGACCAAAATGTCATGCTTAAGGTGAGAGGAAAAAAGGGGGAAGAAGAGAAATGGATGGATGCCCATCATCCTTATCATGCAGGGAACCATGATGAGATGGCTACCCTGTTTCCCCCCAAAATAAGACAGCCCCTGATAATAAGCCCAGTCGGGCTTTTGAGTGCATGGCAATAAGGCCAAGCGCTTATTTCAGGGTTCAAAAAATATATAAGACAAGGTCTTATTTTCAGGGAAACACAGTACTTGTTTCTGTTTTGGAACTGGATTATTGGAAATTGAGTACCTCCCTCAATACTGCCCTACAAAGAATTGCTAGGGAAAATATTGACCCATGGAGAAACATCCCCAGAGCATCCTATTGGTACTCCCAAGTGGACATCTGAAGTTGGGAAGGCTGTCCTTCAAACCTTACTACACCTCGACTGACCAAAGTAAAATGAGGCAATGTAAACATGGAGAGTCACCATCGTCAACCATCACCGCTGTTATCTTCGCAGCAGCGGTGGTCAAAAAAAAAAAAGGAAGAGCAGCAGATTGAGGGTGATAAAGAAAGGGAGAACTTGCCTTCCTTGTTACCATTTCAGAATGCACCATTGGCCAGAAGATGAAGCATTAAGTCAGGCCACTTAAGAGGGCAAAAATCCTAAAGGAGCCAACGTTCCATGTTGCTTGTTTTCAAGAAAGGGGTGGGTAGGTAAAGGAGAAATGTGTTCTCAACAAGCCGGGACAGTTAACCCTCTCATTTGGCTGATTAGCACATCTAGGGATGAATGGCACAAGAAGAAGAGTCATCTGTGCTTCCACCAGCATGAGCCAGAGAGCAAAGCATGAGCAACAACCTTAAAGAGGAAAGTGTGGACATGAGGGAGACGAAGAACTACATCAGAACATGGATCGCTAGGGACTACGAAGGTCTCACCAAGACCTTCTGAAGTTGTGGAGGTCCCAATCAACCAGTTCTCTTGGCAGAAGAAGTCCCTCAGGCACCTCTTCATGCGCTCTGCTACAAAACTGAGAAGCCAACCATGGGTTTTATGGATTGACTGATGCTGGAGCCAAAAGGAATGGTCAGCTACGTTAAAAATGAAAATCCCAGGACTTTGGAACCTAAAAATCAAAACTGGAAGTGGAGGAAGAAGACCGCAGAAAGTATATCCCAATACCAAGCGTCCCTTGACAAAGCCCTTCCATAAATGGACAAGTTTACCAGCGCGGAATGCATAGTCAAAAAAGAAAAGAAAAGAAAAGAAAAGAAACCCCAAGGGGCTCCATTTGCTGACCACAACTCTGATCGTGAGAAAGGTGGACGACGCACAACAAGTGTGAAGAGAAGCCAAGACAAATTGAGATGAAGAGCCAGGTCCTTTCCACACACCTATAATATGTGTCTCCTGAATAATAAAAAACTTTCATTTTAATCCTCCATATAAATGAAGCAAAATCCTCTTTCTGGTAGGTGTATTTAACACCATGGTGAAGATCTCCCATTCCTTTAATTCTGTTCCGAATGGAACAAACACGGTTTAGGCTGACAGGCAAAACTCTGAGGGATTAAAAGCAATGCAGCTGCTCCTCCCTGCCTCTCAAAAAAGAGAGTTTTGAGACTTTTCTGGGGGTGGGGGGGAAGTGAGGGAGAGAATGCATTCTGTTGGGGTGAGTCTGTTATGAAATGACCACCAATCCTAAATTCTCTTCAACGTCTCTTAAAAAAAAAGAATCAAGCGAAATAAAAAGTCTACACGAAACAGTTTTCTTCAGTCTGTCCTGCAAACCGTTGTGCCCCCAACCCACTCTTCTTTATTTTGTTTAAATAACAGTAATTCACAACACCCTCGTTTAAGTAGTCTTGGGGAAGCAAAACCTCACAACTCCTCTTCCCTTTCCATCCTCCAAGGAGGAGGTTCCTACGTGACTTCTTTTATGTTGAACGGAAAGGTTCTGGTGGCCCCCAAACCCAACTGTGCTCACGAAGAAAGGATCCAGGGCCTGAAGACAAGCAGCGAATAGATCCCCAAAGATTGCCAATCAGCAGAATCGTAAGACCCTGTCCTATATTTTTTTGAAGCCCCAAATAAGCACTTGGCCTTATTTTTCGGGGAGGTCTTATTATTTTGGGGCGAGTGGAGCAAGACGGGGCTCCTCTTGCTGTCTTACCTGATTTCCAGCTCTGTCTCCCTAACCCTAACCAGAGGAAATGGCGGGGACCTGCTGCATATGCGTTTAAATATTTTCAGGGAGGGCTTATTTTTTTGGAAGGGGCGTATTTTAGCGCATGTGCTCAAAAGCGCAATTGGGCTTATTATCAGGGGATGTCTTATTTTTCGGGAAACAGGATATATATATATATATATATATATATATATATATATATATATATATATATATATATATATATATACATACATATATATATATATATATATAACATACACACACGCAAACACCCTGTTTCTCTGAAAGTAAGACACAACCAGAAAATTAGGCCTAGATTGATTTTTCAAGATGCTTGGTATATAAGCCCTACCCCAAAATAAGCCACAGTTAAGATCATCAGCCAGATGGATGCAATTAGTATGGTATTTCCCCAAAACTAAGAACTAACCAGAAAATAAGCTCTAAAGCATCTTTTGGAGCAAAAAATAATATTAAGACCTGGTCTTATTTTTGGGGAAACACAGTGTGTGTGTATTTATTTTTTTTTCTTTCTTTTTTGTAGGCTTTTTTGTAGGCTTCTCTTTAGCCAGGTTCTTCCTACGTAAACCAAGATTTTTATGCAGCCCTAGTTCAGTGGATTGTGATTTCACTGAACTAGAGCTGCATAAAAATCTTGGTTTACGTAGGAAGAACCTGGCTAAAGAGAAATACAGATAAAGCCTACAAAAAGGAAATGAAACAAATACTGTACCTTTACAGGGAGGATTCATGGGATGAGGGTGTGGGTAACTGATCCAAAATAGATAGTCCAAAATAGATCTATCTTAGTCTCCTTTGTCTCCCAATGGGCAGCAGAGTGTTTGCTGGCTGCCAGAAAAAAAAAAAAAACCTAGAAACTAGTGGATTGTGATTTCACTGAACTAGGACTACATAAAAATCTTGGTTTACGTAGGAAGAACCTGGCTAAAGAGAAATACACATAAAGCCTACGAAAAGGAAAGAAAACAAATACTGTACCTTTACAGGGGGGAATATATGGGATGAGGGTGTGGCTAACTGATGAGGGCTTATAAGCCCGAAATAGATCTATCTTAGTCTCCCAATGGGTAGACCCAATGAGAACACCAGCCTGAAGATGACGAATGAGACTTTGTCAAAACGTCGCCAAGACACTTCCAATTTTATGCGGGAGAAGACCCGAATATTCTCCCCACTGGTGACCACAAGCCATTCTGACTTCCTAAAGGGAATCTTTTTTTGATGACGGAAATATTTGTCTCTGGTTGCTATATCTCTTGCCAGTTAGCCCAGCCAGCTAGCAAAAGAAAAAAAGAAAAATGCAAGAGGGGGGAAGAAAAGAACTTTCCTGCTTCTCCAGTTGGAGCATGTGAATTTTTTTTTAAAAAAAAAAACAACTCCATTTCATTCACTTCCAACTTGCTGAACGTTTGCTCTTGGGTGTAAAATCCAGCAGCTTGGATGCTGAAGTAGATACTTTGCATTCGTGTTGATCAACCACCCTGGAAACAAAAGGAGAACATCTGGATATGGATTCTGCCTTGGGCTGACCTGCTTTGTCTGTCTGTTCTTGAGGTTTTCTTGTGGTGCCTCTACTAGTCAATCAAGGAGAAGGTTGTGGTTGACTAAGGTTTGCTTCTTTTTATCTTTCAACAATGTGTAGAGAGAAGATGCCAACTTTCATCACAAAAAAAAAAAAAAGCCCGATTCAGATAAATAATTCCTGCCAAAAATAAATTCTCTTTCTGACTCAATAACCTACAATATAAACAATATTCTGATCACAGTTGCCAAAGAGCATGGTATATGGTGCAGATCGGGGTGGGCTGCTGGGGGTTTGCAGGGATTCGCGAGAACCTATCGCTAAGATTCTGTGTAGTTCAGAGAACCCCCAAATCCCACTCCTGGCTGGCCCCACCCACCCTGCCCCGCCCCTCCCAGGAGTCCCCATGTGGCCCGTTTTGGATGCAGGTAAGTGTAGAGCACATGTGGAGGCTCAAGGAGGGTGAAAAACGGGCCTAACGGAAGTTTGAGAAGGCCGGAAATGGGCCCGTTTCCAACCTCCAGAGGAAGCCTGGGGAGGCCGTTTTCACCCTCCTGGAGGCTCGAGAAACGCCTCCAGAACCTGGGGAGGGCAAAAATGCTCCCCGCCCCCGCCACTGTGGTGCAGGAGGCCAATTAGGCCACGCTCACCCAGCAACCGTGCAAAAAACCCCTTGCTAAAATTTTTGAAGCCTAACCCTGGTGCAGATCAGTTAAACACTGAGAGGGCACCATCTTTTTGATTTCTTGCCTGGAAATCTGTAGTTTTACACTAGAAGGCAGAGAG
Organism: Masticophis lateralis; assembly: GCA_030761175.1. NCBI lineage: Eukaryota > Metazoa > Chordata > Lepidosauria > Squamata > Colubridae > Masticophis > Masticophis lateralis. The sequence goes on from JAUDYJ010000008.1 coordinate 12,269,444, forward strand.
AATTCACCAGCTCAGCTTTGGCCTTCAAGGAAATGATGGCCTTTCCCACGAGTAAACGGACTTCCCGCCCACAAAAATGTCTTCGGTTTGCTTCATTCCAAATTAGAGAAATGTTTGCTGTGGCCAAATCCACAAAAGAAAAGCATCATCGTTTGGTGGGACGTATATTTTTCCTAAAAAATAAAACGCTTTTGTATTTTGTGTTTTGCGGAACTGCGATGCTTTGGCCTCTGATTGCTTAAGGACCACCGGGAAGGACTTTCTTTAAAGCAGGGAGAATCCAACCTCAGCAACTTTTAAGATTCGCAGCCTGGTTGGACTTCAACTCCCAGAATTCTCCAGGCCAACATGGAAGGCTGGCTAGGAATGCTGGGAGTTGAAGTCCACAAGTCTTCAAAGTTGCCGAGGTTGGACGCTCCTGCTTTAAAGGATTAAAATGCATTCTTGCATTTGAAATCAGCTGCTGAAGAGGAACTGCGTCGAGCAGTTGCTGAATGCACCTTCGGAAGTGTCCTTCAAATTTTTACAAGAGCTTCGCGTGAATGAATGCAAGCTGAGAGACACAGCAAAGTGAGGCCCATCTCTCACTACAAAAAGCAAAATTATTTCTCCTTATGCTTCCTCCTCAACTGTCCATCTTGACATGGGTACAAGAAATGAGACAGCTTAAATAAATAAAGAAGATCTGGAACAAAGACTTCAAAGCAGACATTTTTAAAATCCCTTGGTGAGCTGAGGCAAATTCCTGGGTTGCGACTCAATCTGTTGTTGCCTCTTTTTTTGTTTTTTGTTTTGCTGTGGATATTTACACACGAGAGCAGTTCAAGCTCCCTTGATGTGGGTCTCCATTGGTATCTCTGCAAGATACAGATAGCCCTTTAAGCAGAGCGACAGCTCTCCCTTGAGTAACTACTTGAAGCTGCAAAGGTCAAAGGATACGACAACAACCACCAGAGAAGAGGCCATCAAGATGAAACAAGGAAAGGAACAAAATGTGACTCAAGGATGGACAACCTTGGCAACTTCATGACATGGGGACTTCCAACTCCCAGAATTCCTTTAGCCAGATATTCTGGGAAGTCGAAATCCACAGGTTGCAAAGTCGCCATCGTTGTGGCCACCCACCCCCTGGGGGAACTCGTCCTTCACAAAGGGAGTTAGCACCTGAGTGAGCTGCAGACAAGGCCCTTCCATGCGCACACAACACAACAAGCTTCCTGTCTCGTCTCCTCAAGCAAACTCATCCTGTCGCACGCCGGGGCGGCCCGCTCCCCGCCGAAGTAGCAGCGTGGGTAGGGGGGAAAAGCATGTGCCAAGTCCACTTGCCAACGAAAGAGAGATCCTGCAAAGGGACCCTTTGGGTGGAAAACAAGCAACAATGCTCTGTTTGGCAGCCGGCTTGAAGACTTACCCAGGGTGGGGGTGCGGGAAAAGCCGGCCAACCACATTCTTGCTGAGAAAAATAACACAACAGTTCCTCCATGCCAGAACAAATAGGCCATTTGTGCCAAGACTAGTTAAAGATCAGCTCCAAAGGAGCTTCCTACGTCTTCCCCGCTCCCGCCCAAGAGAGGCAGACAAACAAATAAAAAGCCAGGAAAATGCCTAGAAAGATGCATGAATCCAGGAGGGCCAGAGTGGATTTTCCCACAGCGCCTCAGTGCCGGAAAAGCCCAATTGCTCCATCACATTCTGGCCCTTCCTTGGTGACGTTCCTGGTTCCATCCAGTGTTTAAGAGTTCAGTCGGCACCGTGTTTCTCTTCTCGCTACGCCAGCTGTTTCTTTCTTCTGTAAAAATCTGGAGATGATGAATATATATAATTCTCTATATATTCATTCTCTATGTACATATATTGCACGCAATCCTCTGGCCACATGTGTTCCCGCCTGCTAGTAGAACCGTTTCCGTTTCTCATCTGACTCGGGCCGATATTCGCGAGAGCCGATGCCTTTCTGAAGGTTGATGAGGGAATCCTTCATCTGTAAAGCAAAGACACCGGGGTGAAATTCAAATAATTTAACAACTGGCTCTCTGCCTAATGAACAGCTGGGTAGGCGTGGCTCAGTGGACATGTGACCGTGTGGGCATGGCCAACTCAACATCACTCACATCGATGGGCGCATCACCTTAGCTGTTACAATGTAATAAGGGTTAACCGGAGAGGCAGTTTCTGTAAGCAGGGCAATAAAGATTAGACTAGAAACAACACCAGAATGTTTCCTTCCTGCCTTCCTTACAGGATTAGCCCTGTAAAGTGGAAAAAAACAAAATAAGTTTTCTTCCAATAACCGGTTCTCCGAACTGCTTAGAAAATTAACAACCGGTTCTCCCAAATAGGTGCGAATTGGCTGAATCCCACCACTGGGTGAAATCCAGCAGGTTCTGGAGAACCGGTAGTGGAAATTTTGAGTAATTCAGAGAACCTGTAGCAGAAATTTTGAGTAGGTCGGAGAACTGGCGAATACCACCTCTGGCTGGCCCCAGAGGGCGGTGGGAATGGAAATTTTGCAGTATCCTTCCCCTGCCACACCCACCAAGCATCACCATGCCCACAGAATTGGTAGTAAGAAAAAATTGGATTTCACCACTGAAAGACACCATCTTGGAAACGCAAAACAGGGTGGCCTGGGAAGTTGATGCTCAAAACCCAGCGTGCAAATAACACCGCTGTAGAAAAGTTGTGTGGCAACTGAGCAAATCTAGCAGATTTATGGCAGAACCCACGCCCACAGAACTGGTAGTAAAAAAAAAAAATTGAATTCCACCACCGCCTACAACCTGTGGCTTCTCCCATAGGTTGGAGGTAGCTCTCACCTGATCTAAAAGAACCACTGATGATTTGATGATCTCTCGCCATTTTTGGAGCTCTGTGTCATGATATTTCTGCTGGGACTCTAATAACTGGGCCCACTCGGTCTGAGATTGGGGTAACCTGTTGAGACCAAGAAGCAGAAGAAAAAAATGAAAGCACTTGAAGCCAGTTGGGACCCTTTCTTACGGCCAAAACTTCCCCAACATTATAGGGCAGAGTATCTTGCATGTCAACATGAGCTCCTTGATGAAACCCTAGTGAGTAAATTTGTTTTGGTCTGGTTTGGTTCTGCAACCGAACAAGACAGACATAGACTTCAGAGGATAATTGGAACTGCAGAAAAAACAATGGCTACCAATCTGCCTTCCATTGAGGACCTGTATACCGCATGAGTCAAAAAGAGGGCTGTGAAAATATCTACAGACCCCTTGCATCCTGGACATAAACTGTTTCAACTCCTACCTTCAAAACGACGCTATAGGGCACTGCACACCAAAACAACTAGACACAAGAACAGTTTTTTCCCGAACACCATCACTCTGCTAAACAAATAATTCCCTCAGCACTCTCAAACTAGTTATTAAGTCTGCATTACTATTAATCTTCTCATCGTTCCTATCACCCATCTCCTCCCACTGATGACTGTAACTTTGTTGCTTGTATCCTTACGATTTATATTGACTGTTTCCTAATATGATTTGATTGCTTATTTGTACTCCATGACTATCATTAAGTGTTGTATCTTATGATTCTTGATGAACATATCTTGTCTTTTTATGTACACTGAGAGTAGATGCACCAAAGACAAATTCCTTGTGTGTCCAATCACGCTTGGCCAATAAAGAATTCTAAATGGGTTTCATCGTAAGAACGGACATGCTGCAGATCCCATCAGCTAAGGAATGTCGGCTGGTAGGGACCAGGAGATGGGAGTTTTGTGCAGTGGCTCCTGAAATACCCTCCCTTTGGAGATCAGAATGGCCCCCAACCCTGGTAGCCTTTCATAAGTCCATGAAAACCTGGCTAGTTCCCAAAACGCAGGTACTGAATATCTCAAGGATCCCATTTCCTGTCTTTATTGTTAACTGGCCAAGTATCTCGGCTGCTATGGATATTTATTTAGGGTGTTTTTATTGTTTTAAAATGCTTTTAGGACTCTGATTGTAATATCGTGATGAGATGGGTGCAAACAAATTTCATAAATAAATACAGTCCCTTCTGACTTTGCTATCCTTGAGGTTTATTTATTTATTTGTAATTGTAAGCGACTGAGAGTCATTGATTGAGACAGGTGGCAAAGAGAGGAGGGGAAGGGAGGACGGAAAAGGGAGAGAGAGAGAGAGAAAAAAGAGAGGGGGGGGGAAGAGAGAAAAAATTAATTTATCGCATTTATATGCTGCCCAACTCCCAATGGACTCTGGGTGGCAAGAAAGAAAGAAAGAAAGGAAGGAAGGGAGGAAGGGAGGGAGGGAGGGTGGGAGGGAAGGAAGGAAGGAAGGAAAGGAAGGAAGGAAGAGAAAGAGGGAGAGGGAGAGGGAAAGAAAAAGAAAGAGAGAGGGGGGAAGGAGGGAGGGAGGAAAAGAAGGAAGGAAAGGAAGGAAGGAAGAGAAAAAGGAAGGAAGGGAAAGAAGGAAGAAAAAAAAGAGAGGGACGGGAGGGAAGGGAAGGAAGGAAGGAAGAGAGGGAGAGAGAGAGGAAGGAAGGAAGGAAAGAAAGAAAGAAAGAGGGAGGGTGGGGGAGGGAGGGAGGGAAGGAAGGGAAAGGAAGGAAGAGAAGAATGAAAGGAAGAGAAGGAAGGATAGGAAGGAAGAGAAGGAAGGAAGGAAGGAAGGAAGGAGGGAAAGAAGGAAGGAAGGAAGAGAAGGAAGGAAGGAAGGAGGGAAGGAAGGAAGGAAGGAAGGAAGGAAGGAAGGAAGGAAGGAAGGAAGGAAGGAAGGAAGGAAGGAAGAAAGAGAGAAAGAAATTGTGAGTCCAGCCTCAGCTAGTTCCCCACAAGGCAGAATCCTCCATCTGCATCCGTTACCTTTCCTGTAAACGCAGCCCCTGCCATGCCGTCAAAGTCTGAGTGGTGTATTCCAGCATCCACAGTTTGTAGAACAGCAACATATTAAGGATGACCAAAAGCACCAAACTGGGGGAAAATGGAGAGGCGGAAGGAAAAAAAAAAGGGAATTATTGACAAGCCATTCTCTTTCCCTGTTCCATCATTTATTCATTTTTTTCTTTCACGGCTGCAGTCCAGACCCTCGGAGGGGCTTCCAACAATAAAGCATCGACAATTTTGCATCACAAAAACACAGTCTCTGAAAGCATGGCTCAAAAATCATAAAATAAGGAATCGAAAAGCGATCGACGCAGACGGTGGCATTGATGACAGAAAGGGTCTCCGGAAAACAGCTCTGCTGGTCATGGTCGCCTGAAGCCTTACAAGGTAGGAGGTGAACAAATTTTGGGGGAGTGGGCAGGAGCTCTTTCACCCCCTTGGCACAGTTACCACAGACCTGCCAAGGAGAACGCAAGCTCTGAGGATTCACGCCATGGAGTATTTGAAAAATCTGTGGGAAGGTCGCCATTGCTCTGGCATGGAGAAGGAAGAGGTGCTAATCCGTATCTTCTTCCTAACTTCTTCCTAAAGGTTGCCAGAATTACACTCTGTTGTAGTCTCCGAAACAGGAGTGGGCAATGATGACAAATTTATGACCTTCCTTTTCATTTCATTTTATTAGATTTATATACTGCCCTACTCCTGCAGGACTCAGGGCGGTGAACAGCCAGAAGATAAAACATATAGATTACAAAATTTAATTTGAAAACTTCAATTCCCAGAATTGTTCTGCCCTAGGCGTTCCCAAGAGCATGAAGCAGACTCCTTGTCCCGACAAAAAATCCCTTCAAGGGAGAATTTTACAGTCACAGACCTTATCTGCCTTGGAGAGCTGCCAGGCCAATATCTTTAAAACTTGGCAAGGAGTCTCGGAGAGTCACAAACCAATTAGGCAAACTAATTGTCTCCTACAAACTCCCCTCCCCTTTTGCTCCTCTTTTATTTCCGCTGGGGGAGGCCATTCACCAATGACCTGTGGCTTTACTCCTGAGTCAACCCTTGTTCCTTAGCTGTTCCCTTCTCCTGGCAGCTCTGAGCATGCATGCACACACTGGGAATGAGCTCCATCTGTTCATCTGCCTCACTGATGTGCACTCCGAAGGCAGTTGATACCTGGCATTTGGCCCTGGTCCCCTCTCTGCCTCGGATGCAGAGCCCTCATCAGAGCCTTCCTTCCCCAGACTCCAGGACTGGCCCATCTTCTCTCCAACCTCCTCACTGTCTGAATTTGCTGCCAGCTCCATTGGCCGCTGGCGAGCCACAACAAGAATTCCTGAGCCAGCCATGCTGAGAATTGAAATCCATGGGACATAAAAAAATTTGCAGGCCTTCAGAAATGTGCAATAATGGCCCCTCTTAGGCCAGCCTTAACATTTTTACTCTAGTGTTTTTCAAACCAATTTTAAGATGTGTGGACTTAAGATGCCAATTTTAAGATGTGTGGACTTCAACCCCCGGAATTCCCCAGACAGTATGACGAAGACCTGTGGACTTCAACATTAAAACTTATGGACTTCAACCCCTGGAATTCCCCATAGCTGGCTGGGGAATTCTGGGATTTGATGGCCACAAGTTTTAAAGTTGCCAAGTTTTATCTAGAGTTTTAACCTTTGTTTGTGACGGGGTTTGATTGTTTGTTTGTGGGTCTCTTTTTTTGGTCCATATTTGTCATGGTTCATCACTCAGAGATGTTTTGAGTCTGGCAATGGGATGTGTGCTTTCTAAAATATAAAGGAACAACAACAAAAATCCTGATGGAAAGAGGTAGGCTTGGAACTATCTTCATAAGAGCCGCGGTGGTGCAGTGGTTAGAATGCAGTACTGCAGGCTACTTCTGCTAACTGCCCGCTGACTGCCATTTGGCAGTTCGAATCTCACCAGGCTTAATTTGACTCAGCCTTCCGTCCTTCCAAGGTCGGTAAAATGAGGGATTGTTGGGGGCAAATATGCTGACTCTTTAAACTACTTAGGGATGGAAAGCAGTATGAAGTGGTATATAAGTCTAAGTACTGTGTGTTGAAGAAGGGAGGGAGGGAGGGAGGGAAGGAAGGAAGGAGGGAAGGAAGGAAGGAAGGAAGGAAGGAAGGAAGGAAGGAGGGAGGGAGGGAGGGAGGGAGGGAAGGAAGGAAGGAAGGAAGGAAGGAAGGAAGGAAGGAAGGAAGGAAGGAAGGAAGGAAGGGCCGTGGTAACGCAGTGGTTAGAATGCAGTATTGCAGGTTAACTCACTGCTCTCTCCAGCAGTTTGATCCTGGCTGGCTCAAAGTTGACTCAGCCTACCATCCTTCCATGGTGGGTAAAATGAGGACCCAGATTGTTGGGGGCAAGAGGCTGACTCTGTAAACCGCTAAGAGAGGGCTGTAAAACCACTGTGAAGCGGTATATAAGTCTAAGTGCTAGTGCTATTTGTATTCAGTTGGAAGAACAGAAAAGAACACAAGGGGTAATTTGTTTTTTAAAGGGAAAAGCCAAAATAAATAATAAAAGCTTCAGCCCAAGAATGGAGAACCAGCAAATCTAAGTCGTGATCAGGCAGCCAGAGTGAAAGACAGCCAGCTTTATCAACCGAGATGCAAAAAGAGAGAAAGAGGCAGAAAAGAAGGACGGTGATAAAAAGGCAAAGAAACCAATACCTGAAACAAATCCTAATGGGAGCAGGAAAGAGAAAAGATGGGGGGGGGGGAGCAAAGATTAGGATACGAGAACATCACAAGGGAAGTTCTGCAGGACACATACTGTACAGAGCAGGGAAATCACAGAGTGACAAGGTAGCAGGAAAGCACCCAACTTCGAGAAACCAGCAGAAGCAGGGGTGGGCTTCAAAAATGTTAGCAAGGGGTTCTTTGCCTGGTTGCTGGGTGGGCGTGGCCATGGTGGGTGTGGCCTAGTCGGTCTCCTGCACCACAGCGGAGGAGGCGTTTTTGCCCTCCCCGGGCTCTGGAGGCTTTCCTTGATTCTCCAGGAGGGCAAAAAGGGCCTCCCCAAGCTTCAGAGGCCCTGAGTCCTATTCTATTCTATTCTATTCTATTCTATTCTATTCTATTCTATTCTATTCTATTCTATTCTATTCTATTCTATTCTATTCTATTCTATTCTATTCTATTCTATTCTATTCTATTCTATCTCTACTCATCTCTACTCTACTCCATTCCATTCCACTCCACCCCACCCCACCCCACTCCACCCCACCCCACTCCACTCCACTCCACTCCACTCCATTTTATCTCTACTCTACTCTACTCTACTCTACTCTATTCTTCATTCCAATATCTATTCTATTCTATTCTATTCTATTCTATTCTATTCTATTCTATTCTATTCTATTCTATTCTATTCTATTCTATTCTATTCTATTCTATCTCTACTCATCTCTACTCTACTCCATTCCATTCCACTCCACCCCACCCCACCCCACCCCACTCCACCCCACCCCACTCCACTCCACTCCACTCCACTCCATTTTATCTCTACTCTACTCTACTCTACTCTACTCTACTCTACTCTACTCTACTCTACTCTACACCACTCCATTCCATTCCATTCCATTCTATCTCTACTCTACTCTACTCTACTCTACTCTACTCTACTCTACTCTACTCTACTCTACTCTATTCTACAACACTCCTTTCCATTCCATTCCATTCCACTCCACTCCACTCCACTCCACTCCACTCCACTCCACTCCACTCCACTCCATTCTATCTCTACTCTACTCTACTCTACTCTACTCCATTCCATTCCATTCCATTCTATCTCTACTCTACTCTACTCTACTCTACTCTACTCTACTCTACTCTACTCTACTCTACTCTACTCTACACCACTCCATTCCATTCCATTCCATTCTATCTCTACTCTACTCTACTCTACTCTACTCTACTCTACTCTACTCTACTCTACTCTACTCTACTCTACTCTACTCTATTCTACAACACTCCTTTCCATTCCACTCCACTCCACTCCACTCCACTCCACTCCATTCTATCTCTACTCTACTCTACTCTACTCTACTCTACTCTACTCTACTCTACTCCACTCCACTCCACTCCACTCCACTCCACTCCACTCCACTCCACTCCACTCCATTCCATTCCATTCCATTCTATTCTATTCTATTCTATTCTATTCATGCATGCATGCGCATGCACACATTTGTGCACACATGCAGCTTTCAGTTTGGGCACACGCATGCGCGCAGTTTGGTCACTCAGTGTCTAAAAGGTTCGCCATCACTGGCCTAAGCAGGCAATTTTTATTTCTACATGTTCTCCTCTAATTCCAGGCTCGGCTACCAAACTCGGACCAATCAACTCCCAATTTGCCTATAAAAAGCCTGAAACACGAAAGCAATCAAGATAAGGATAAAAATGCCTTAAGTAGTAAAACAATCAAGGTGTGGTGTAGTGGTGGGTTCCTCCTGGTTCAGCCCGGTTCGGCCGAGCCGGTAGGGTGACAATATGATGTCACTGAACCGGTTCTCTTTGTTTGGGAGCTGAGCCCCCCTGACCCCCGCCCCTCCCAGCGTTATTCTTACCTTGTATTTTGCCCCACCCCCAATCTATTGCTGCCTCCCGAGTCCCAGCTGATCGGCTAGAAAGAAAAAAACTGTTTAAACTCTTGCCACGGGGCTTCAAAGGGCCGCCCTACAGCTGATCAATGTTAAAAAGCAGTGTGCTGGTAGATCGGTGCCTCCAAAAATAAATGGGTAGACCGGTACCTCCAAAAATAAATGAGTAGACCGGTACCTCCAAAAACAAATGAGTAGACCGGTACAGTTGTGCAAGTAGTTAAAAGCCTGGTAGATCAGTACCTCTGCTAAATGTTAAAGAATTGTCACATGATCATCAAGCCACGCCCACAAAATAAGCCACGCCCACAGAACTGGTAGTAAAAAAATTTAGAACCCACCCCTGGTGTGATGCGAAAATTAAAGTGGTACTCCAAGGTTATGTTGGAGAGCTATTGGCGTGCATGAAGACAATAATGTTTTCAGATGATGCATTGCTGGGATATATCATACCAGCAGGTGATGCTGTTGGGAGGCTGGAGTTTGAAAAGACGCTCAAATTGTACCCACGGGGAGTTATATCAAAGTTGGCTTATCCACAACTGTGATGATAAGACTTTCCTTGACTTGTGAAATGAAACAGAGCAAGACCGGGAAAGAAATACAGCACAAATCCATTGCAGAAGGAAAGGAACAAAGAATTAAGAATTAAGGAGTTACTTACACACAACTAATAACAAGCAGTAATTTGGAGACACTCTGCAAGTGGAAGCTGCTGGAACTTTCTTCAGGGATGTGCCGTGTTTGAGTGGAACCTGAAAAGGAGCAGATGTGGTTGACTGAAGGGATACCTTCAGCGGACGTTCTTTGCCCCATCCTGTCCTCTCAAAGCTAGTTCTGCAAGGAACAATTTCGGGCTGTCTTTCAAGCACGCTGAAGATTTATCGCATGTGACTGTCAAGCTTTGAAGTGTATTCAAGCTGCTTTCACTTTTACTGCTTCTCAGCTTCCCAACGAACTATGGGAGGGGAGGGGAAGGGGAGTGGGAATGTGGATTGTAAAAATCAAGCAGTCAAGCCATGAGAACCAAGGTCAAGTCAGCAGGTGGTTGCCAAAGGTTCAAGACATCTTCTCAAAACAATATTGGGACACTCCATTGGACAACGTGACCTGCACTAATAGGACGGAGGGAGGATTCTATACTTTAATTATATTGAATTGCCCAGGAATTAGCCAGAGTTGGTTTTGCTTTCATTCTGTGCCAAAATGATGTACTTAATAAAGTTTTGCATTAAGAGATCGGATCGTCTCAACAATGCTAGCTTGGTTGGGGTTCATCAGTTGGAACCTTGACAGTAACTCGGTCAAGGGAGTTTCCTGTCACAATGGCACCCTGGAACCAGGCCAGGGAACAATGAAAAAGTGTCTTCAGCTGCCAAAGTATCCAACAGAAATTAACAGACTTCTCTAGAAGTCTGTGGTTAGAGTTGGAAATCAATTGATCTCCCATACCAGCCAAGGGAGGGATCCGACTTGGTCAATGAACTGGAGTCCCAAAGGTGATTTTTTTCGAAAAGGCAACTGGACTTTCTTGGTTTCTTTCCTTGAAAATGTTTTGCTTCTCCTCCAAGAAGCTTCTTAGAAGCAAAATGTTTTCAAGGAAAAAAACAACAACAACAAGACAATCCAGTTGCCTTTGGAAAAGTGTCTTTGGGCAACCATAACCTGGATGATTGAATATCTCCATAGACAATGAACTGGAGGTATCTCAACCTTCCTTTAGATCAGAGGTCTTCAAACTTGGCAGGTTTAAGACTTGTGGACTTCAACTCCCAGAACTGCTATGCTTAGTTAAAGATTGTATGATAAAATGGGCACAAAATATTGAGGAACCAGTAATGATGGAAACGTGGGAAAAAATATGGGTTAGAAATGTAAAATTTACGCAAGCCCAAAACTTGAGAGAAAACTTTTACAAAATGTTTTATAGATGGCATCTAGATCCTAAAAAGCTAGCCTGTATATATTCAAACTTGCAATCTAAGTGTTGGAGATGTGATTGTGATGATGCCACTTATTTTCATATATGGTGGACTTGTAAAAATGTGAAAGCATTTTGGATAAAAATATGGTGGGTTATCCAAAATATTCTTAAAAAGAAGATAAAGTTTACTCCACAGTTGTTCTTGCTGGGTATAATTACAGACTGTATGGTTATAGAGACTAATTTGATTTTAAATCTAATAACTGCAGCAAGACTTTTGGTGACACAGTACTGGAAGAAGACTAATATTCAAGAATGGATTCTAAAAGTAGCAAATTTGGCAGAGATGGCTAAAATTTCAGCATACTTGAAGGATCATTCAAATGAAAAATACATTTTGGAATGGAGAAGATGGATTTATTATATTCAAAGCAAATATCGGATTAAAAAGTTTCAAATAACTTATGAATGAATAAAAAGATCTTAGAAAAGTATTTGAATTTAGTTAAACAAAAGGGGAGTTAAAGCACGAGAGGGAGATAGGAGGCTATAGTTAGTTAGCATATGATTGTTAAATGCTATTCCTTGTATTTTGCTCTGAGAAGTAGGGGGGGAGGGTTGGGAGGGAGGAGGGAGGTGGGATGGGGAAACACTTATTAAAATAAAACTTATTAAAAAATTTTAATAATAATAAAGAAAATTCTGGGAGTTGAAGTCCACAAGTCTTAAACCTACCAAGTTTGAAGACCTCTGATTTAGATATATAATCCTCCAAGAAGTATAATTCAGTCTACCACTGAAGATGCCTGTGCTACACCCTTGGTGAAACCATAATGTTGGATCTCCTCCTGCCCCGTCAACCCCGCTACGCTTCATCTTTTGGAACTGGTCACACCATACCTGCCACACGCTTGATTCGACCTACAACCTCCTCATCTGTGGGAGTGGTAACGGGGCTCAGTACTTCCTCCAGATGAGGCCCCCTCAAGTGTGTATGGGGCCGTTTCCTCCGCCGCACTATGGATTGTTTGTTCGCCTTCTCTTTGGGTGACTGTCTGTGAAGTTCTGCTAGATACAAACTCTCGGTTTTGGTCAATTCACTCTCTGCCGGGGAGAAGACAAGGGAGGAAGAAGCTTGGTCAAAAGGCAGTGATCTCTTCCCAACCTCCATTCTAGGTCAGAAAGGAGGCAATTATTTTGTAGGTAAGACAACAATATTCTATTCCTCTCTCTGGGCACACTGAGAATTTATCTGCTGAACAAAACTCCACATTGGTGATAGGAAGGGCATCCGGCCATTAAAACATTCTGCTAGCTCCATTCAGTTGCTCAGACTCCACCCCATAAGGTATTATGCAGTCATTAGAAGAAGATGATGATGACAACAATATTTTAAAAAAGTATCAACAATCAGGCTCACTGATTTGCAAATTAATTTGCATCCTGCAAATTAGTGAAGCCAATTGAACGGGGGTGATCCTACTTTTTGGAAGACTTGGGAGGAAGGAATTGAAGATATAATGAGCACCATTCTGAAGGATTACAGGTTCTTTGTTTTTCCACCTAAATTAAACAGGGAGATTGTTAACAAATCTCAGCAGTGTAATTCAGGAATATTCCATAGGAGGCAAAACCCAGGTTCAATCAGAACCTGCAGACTCGGTGACAAACTCTATTTGCTAGGCCAGCACCAGCATTAGTACTTCAAGAGAGCAGAAGTGATCCATCTGTTCAACTATTCCTTGTTCTGATAGCTCTTATGCATCTCTTTGAAAAAGTGCTGATGTATTAGACTGCAGCGCTAAAATTTTAATATGAATTCTTATTTATCAACCTAGAACTTTTAAGAAGTCTCCAGATTTATCTTAGAGCAGGAGTGTCCAACCATGGCTGGCTGGGGAATTCTGGGAACTGAAGTCCACCAGTCTTAAAGTTGGCTTAAGTTGGACATCCCTGATCTAGAGATTGACTGTTGACTCCGACAACTCCATCTACATGCCCTACAAATGAAAAGGTGAAGAAGGTCATTCCATTGGACAGGTTCTACATCCTCTCACCTAAGTGGCGAAAATAGTCATCAAGACCGCTCCAAAAGTTCTTCTCAATGAAGGATTTCACTAGACCCCATGGCTGTTTTCTGTAACGTAGCTCTGTAGAAACCCTGAAATGAAAAATTGTAGAGATGAAAAGAATCTCAAAGACCTTCTAAGCTCACTGTAACTTCCCTAATAGTTGGCTGTCCAGGTGCTACTAAGAAACAAGCCACTATCTTCAAAGTATCTAAAGGTAAAGATAAATGTTCCCCTTGCACATATGTGCTAGTCATTCCCGACTCTAGGGGGCGGTGCTCATCTCCGTTTCAAAGCCGAAGAGCTAGCGCTATCTGAAGAAGTCTCCATGGTCATGTGATCGGCATGACTCAACGCCAAAGGCTCACGGAACGCTGTAACCTTCCCACCAAAGGTGGTCCCTATTTTTCTACTCGCATTTTTTACCTGCTTTCGAACTGTTAGGTTGGCAGAAGCTGGGACAAGGAACGGGAGCTCACCCCGTTATGCGGCACTAGGGATTCGAACCGCTGAACTGCCGATCTTTCGATCAACAAGCTCAGCATCTTAGTCACTGAGCCACCACATCCCTTCAAAGTAGCTACTCAGGTTTAGTTGGCTCAAATCTGTTGCCCTGAAAATTTTGACACCAGTTTTGTTCTTTCTGCTCTAAATTGTTATCCAAAGTAGCATCTACTTCTTTGAAAAATTGATGGCTGAGTTAGAGATTATATTAAAAAAAAAATTATCCCGATCTTTACAGAAATGGCTCAGGAGCTACCGTATATACGCGAATATAAATCGAGTTTTTCAGCACATTTTTTATGCTGAAAAAAGCCCCCTGTGCCGCCCCCCCCCCCCCTCGGCTTATATTTGGGTCAGGAAAAATGCCTTTTTTCCTGCAATCCATTTTGGCTCCCAGGGGCTGCAGGGAAGCTTGCTAAGGTCAAAATGGGGCGTGAGGGGGGGGGGGCTAGCTCCCTGCAGCCCCCTGGAAGCCAAAACAGGCTGGGCGGGGGGCTTCAAGGGAGAAAGAAACAAAGAAATCCCCACTGTTTAGGGTTTTTCTTACTCCTACCAAAGGCCTTCTGGGATTCTTCACAGAAAGGGAGAAAGGAGAAAGGGATGGAGAAAGAAAGAGAGAGAGAGAGAGAAGAAAGAAAGAGACAAAGAAAGAAAGAGAAAGAAAGAAAAAGAAAAAGAAAGGGAGAGAGAGAGAGAGAGAGAGAGAGAGAGAGAGAATGCCGGTATCTCTCAACAGAGGCTTGAACTTGCCTGAAATTAGATCAAGCCCTACATCCCTTAGCCCAATGTATCAGATTAAATTGTTATACTACATTCTCTTGTGTAATTTAGTTATAATGTAAATTTGTTATTATGTTTCAAAATAAAAGGGAGATCAAAAATCCAATTAGTGCCATGTAAATTCTGGAATCCCCAAAGACCTTTCCCGCTGTATTTATTAAACAAATTTATATAGCTACCCAACTCATATACAGTGACTTTATCACTTTCGTGTTCCTTTCATGTAGTTCTCAACTCGATTTCCTCCACCAAAATTTATGGTAAATAATATTACCACACATTACAGCTCTAATTTTGGGTATTTGCGCCAGTAATTTCCAGAAAAAGATTTACTCCTGTCTTACATAGTTATTTAGAAGTAGCTTCATATGTCAGTTTACTTTTACCATTAAAAAAATGTTTTGTTGCATTATATGACTGCAAAAGCCTTTTAGCAGTTTCTTGTAACACGAAATATCCAGTAACTATTTTGAAAGTAGTTGTCATAGCCAAAAACATTTAACCTACTGATGCCTCAATTAATGTAATTTTATTGGTATCTATTTTATTTTTGTTTTTTGTTTTTTTGTTTGTTTAATTAGATTTATATGCCACCCTTCTCCGGAGACTCAGGGCGGCTTACAATGCGTTAAGCAATAGCCTTCATACTTTTGTATATTTTACAAAGTCAGCTTATTGCCCCCACAAACTGGGTCCTCATTTTACCTATCTTAGAAAGGATGGAAGGCTGAGTCAACCTTGAGCCTGGTGAGATTTGAACTTACAGTAATTGCAGACAGCTGATGTTAATCACAATGCTTTAGTCTGCTGAGCTATCCTGGCTCCTATCCTGAGGTAAATCCACACAGCAGGTGCATCCTGAGGTAAATCCACACAGCAGGTGCATCCTTTTTTAAAAAAAATTTGATTTATATGCCGCCCTTCTCCGGAGACTCAGGGCGGCTTACAATGTATTAAGCAATAGCCTTCATACTTTTGTATATTTATACAAAGTCAGCTTATTGCCCCCACAAACTGGGTCCTCAATTGACCTTCCTTAGAAAGGATGGAAGGCTGAGTCAACCTTGAGCCTCGGACTCGCATAATTGCAGACAGCTGGGTGTTAAATTTAAATTGTGGGCCGAAATTATTTAATAATTTTTAAAATTGTTTTGAATTTTGTATACTATGTTTCTCTTTGGCTGTTCACCGCCCTGAGTCCTTTGGAGAAGGGCGGTATACAAATCAAATAAATAATTATAATAATAATAATTCTGAAATTTAACAGCAGCAGCTGCATTTCCCACCCTAGGCTTATACTTGAGTCAATAAGTTTTCCCAGGTTTTTTTTGTGGTAAAATTAGGTGCCTCGGCTTATATTCGGGTTGGCTTATCTCAGGTATATACAGGTACTAAAAATTACTTTCAGAAATGTACTGTTCTTAGGTGTAGAAACAGACACCATCCCAAGTATTTCAGACAGAAGCCATCAAACATAAACAGCACGTGTTAATGTCACAGCCTACGGTTAAGGGAAAACTCACCTGAGTCGACATTTGTTCCTGGCCACACGTGTCAATGTGTAACGATTAATTGTGTAGAAATAATCGTGGTAGGGAACATCATGAGTTAGCACCTCAGCATCTATAACATAGCACTCGCTTTCCTGGCTGGCTTTGTACATTGTCTGGGGAGAGGAGAAAAACAGCACCATAGATAGTCACAGATTGGTCTACCGAGGAGGACACAAGAGCTGTAGCACTTAGACTTATATATCACTTCACAGTGCTTTGCAGCCCTTCCTAAGCGGTTTACAGAGCCATCGTATTGCCCCCAGCAACCTGGGTCCTCATTTCACCGACCTTGGAAGGATGGAAGGCTGAGTCAACCTTGAGCTGGTCAGGATCAAACTCCTGGCAGTGGGCAGAGTTGGCCTGCAATACTGCCTTCTAACCACTGGGAAGGGAAGGGAAGGGAAGGGAAGGGGAGGGGAGGGGAGGGGAGGGGAGGGGAGGGAGGGAGGGAGGGAGGGAGGGAGGGAGGAAGGAAGGAAGGAAGGAAGGAAGGAAGGAAGGAAGGAAGGAAGGAAGGAAGGAAGGAAGGAAGGAAAGTAGCTATACCACTTAGATTTATATACTACTTCACAGTGCTTTGCAGCTCTCTCTAAGTTGTTTTCCAGAGTCAGCCTCTTGCCCCCAACAATCTGGGTCCTCATTTTACCAACCTCGGAAGGACGGAAGGCTGAGTCAACCTTGAGCCTGGAGAAATTCGAACTGCCAAATTACAGGCAGCTGGCAGTCAGCAGAAGTAGCCTGCAGTACTGCACCCTAACCACTTGGTGGCTCTTTGCAGGACCATGTCCATATTTCAAGGAGAACCTCAACTGATAAGCCTTCAAAAGCTAAAACCGAGCTTCTTACCTGAGTTTCAGTAACGGTGGCAGTTTTTGGAGCCAGGGGGTTTGTGAGGGTGATGGTGTAGAGAATAACTCTGCTTTGATTGCCAGTTTCTTCCTTCTTCCACGGATGAAAAATAACATCTAAGGAGAAGGGGAAGCAAAGGATGATTTTTTTATTTTATTTTTTTTGCAGTAGAGGGGGAATGTTGCATCATAGAAGGGAGGAGATAAAGTTTCAGTTCCCAAGGGAAAGAAAACAAATATTCTCCCACGGCCAACTCCAAAGATCAAGTGTTGCCGTTGACCCCACCTCCACCTTAGCTGGTTGATCCAACACAACAGACACAGGACGTGATTGTTTAGCACAAATCCTTAACTTGGCTCAGCTCCATTTAATTCAAAGGACCACTTCATCCTCCCTCCTTTTTTAAAAAAATAAAACCAATGCTGGGCCATAGATCAGGGGTCTCCAACCTTGGCAACTTTAAGCCTGGAGGACTTCAACTCCCAAAATTCTGGGGAATTCTGGCTGAGGAATTTTGGGACTTGAAGTCCGCCAGGCTTAAAGTTGCCAAGGTTAGAGACCCCTGTCATAGATAACTGTTCTTAAAAAGACTTGGCTTTCTTCCGAATTCTTTCAGATCCAGAGACTGAAGGGCAGTATAAGAGGAAGACATAAGGGTCAAAATAATACCTCCCAAATTTGATATGAATCTCAGGAATCTAAACCGTCTTAAACAAAGCCTCCACGCTATGCTTTATTTTTATTTATTTTTTTCGAAACCAAGTTTTTTCTCTCTCTATCTTGTACATCGATTTGCTCCATTACAGCCAAAGCAACACACAAAAAGAAGAAAAAGAAGAAGAAGAAGAAGAAGAAGAAGAAGAAGAAGAAGAAGAAGAAGAAGAGGAGGAGGAGGAGGAGGAGGAGGAGGAGGAGGAGGAGGAGGAGGAGGAGGAGGAGGAGGAGGAGGAGGAGGAGGAAGGAAGGAAGGAAGGAAGGAAGGAAGGAAGGAAGGAAGGAAGGAAGGAAATTTGGAAAGTTCTGACTCAGCCTTCCATCCTTCCGAGGTAGGTAAAATGAGGACCCGGATTGTGGGGGCAATAAACTGACTTTCTATAAAAAAGAACATCACTTGGGGGGGGGGGGCGAAAGCCCTACTAAGCAGGTATATACAAAAGTATGAAGGCCATTGCTTAAAACATTGTAAGCCACCCTGAGTCTACGGAGAAGAGCGGCATATAAATCAAACCAATAAATAAATAAATAAACAAATATCCATAAAACAAGTCAGTAAAATGGTAAGGCGGTCTTTTAAGTCTATGGAGATTCTCAAGGACTCCAGGTCGTGGTTTGTCCCGAAGGAGCTTTTTTCAAAAGGCGGCTGAACTTTCTTGTTTCTTTTTTCCGTTGAAGACGTTTTGCTACTCATCCAAGAAGCTTCTTCCGAGATGTGTGGAGCTGAAGAAGCTTCTTGGATGAGAAGCAAAAGGTCTTCAAGGAAAAACCAAGTCCAGTTGCCCTTTGAAAAACCACCTTTGTGATGGTCCTTAAGTGTGTTTTACAGGACTTTAATAGAGAGGTGAAATTCAAATTTTTTAACTACCGGTTCTGGGGGTGTGGCTTGGTGGGCGTGGTGTGGCTTGGTGGGAGGGGCAGGGGAAGGATACTGCAAAATCCCCATTCCCACCCCACTCCAGGGGAAGGATACTTCAAAATCTCCATTTCCTCCCCACTCCAGGGGAACGATACTGCAAAATCTCCATTCCCACCCCACTCCTGGGGGAAGGATATTGCAAAATCCCCATTCCCACCCCACTCCAGCGGAAGCATACTTCAAAATCTCTATTCCCACCCTACTCCAGGCGAAGGAGACCACAAAATCCCCATTCCCACCCCACTCCAGGGGAAGGATATTGCAAAATCCCCATTCCCTCCCCACTCTGGGACCAGCCAGAGGTGATATTGCCAGTTCTCTGAACTTCTCAAAATTTCTGCTACTGATTCGGGCGAACCTGTGAGAACCTGCTGGATTTCACCCTTGTTTTAATATGTTTAATATGTAATATACAGAGGTGGTATACAGCCGGTTCGGAAAGGTTTACCTGAATCGGTAGCAGAAATCAGCTCTATGCCATCCTATTTAGGCACGTTTTTAAGGCAGAAGACGTGCACACCAGAAAAACGCATGTGAAGAAGGCCGAGCGCATGCTTGGACAGGGCATGGTGGATGCGCAGGCACAATTACGAACCGGTAGGGAAAGTAAGTGAATAGCACCCCGGTAATATAGAAAGAAAGACGTCCTGTTGGGATTTTAAAAGACCATAGATAGTTAAAAATAATAATAATGTTGATTGTGTCCAGGGACTTAAAGAACCTAAGAGGATTGTAAGCAATCCTTGCTAAACTTTCTCAGAGGATCGCATTTCTCTGGTGAATCCACCAGAATAAACAGAAAGCTGATTCCACTTCTGCAGCCCAATCTAGTTAAATCCCTTTTACAATAAACGGAGCTTCTTGAAGAAATAATCCAATGCTAATTGCGTAAACAGGGAAAATATTTATTCTTGCGGGTGCAAAAAAGGCTATTTTCTACAAGTACGGCTTTCCCCCCCACACCTATAGTGAATGTTTATTCTAAACATGGCCACAATAAAACAGGAACATTTCAAAAATCAATTCACAGCAAATCTTATTCATACCTCTTTACTTCTTATATTAGAAATACTGTCTAATATATATTATCAAATATTATCAAAGAAGAGAACTAAGCAATTCAGGAAGTTCAGAAAGAAGTGAGATCTCATTGTTGCTTGGGCCAGGAATTTAAAAAATGAATTTTAGAAGGGTTCCTTCCCCCACCCCACCCCCACCCCACATCCCAATCTAAATTTTTGGAACATAAACCTTTGAAACTGCTGTGTTTTGGAGGTTAAAAAGATTTATACATTGGAGAATTCTGGTCCATTCACACAACATTAAAAGCTTTGCAGACAAGCTAGAAAAAGACACGGCACCATATTTGTATCTAAAATGGGTTTGAAATCCAACATGGGTGAGATGAAGCTAGCTGAAAGACAAATATACAGGCAGTCCTCAACTTATGACCGCAATTGAGCCCAAAACTTCTGGCGCTAAGTGAGTTTTGCCCCATTTTACGACCTTTTATTTTATTTTTGCCACATTTGTTAAGTGAACCAGTGGGGTTGTTAAATTAGTAACATGGTTGTTAAGTGAAGCTGGTTTCCCCATGGACTTTGCTCATCAAAAGGTCACAAAAGGGGGTCACATGACCTTGGGACACCACAATCGTCACAATCGTCATCCAAATGTTGATCATGTGACTATGGGAATGCTGCAACGGTCGTAAGTATGAAAAATGGTCATTACATCACTTTCTTCAGTGCTGTTGTAACGGTCACTAAAAAAAAGGTTGTAAGTCGTGGTCTACCTATATGTGCTGATGAGGGCTTACCAGAAAACCGTCGTTGCTCCATGAAATCCCTTAAGAACTGAGAGTTTGTGAAGAGCAGATCATAGAGCTTATCCACGCTAAAGTTGAAGACTTCATTCATGTATTGTCGTCCATTCAGATCATCATAAAAGGACTGGACCTCCCCTGAAGGACAAAGTGGAAAGCTAACAGGTCAGACTCCTAGGAGACATATCTTGACAAAGCAATACGCAGAGGATTTTAACTCCTTTTAAAACAATATAACACTGATGCTCCAATACTGGAAACAGATTTAGGTCCAAACAGCTAAACTCAACTCTGTTCAAAAAATGAACCATCAATTCAAAGCTTTAGAGGTCTTCAGGAGAACATCATCATTATTGTATTTTAACGACCCCGTAATCCCTTGTGGGGTAGAGTCTGGGCAACTGAATGGAGCTGAGTGTTTACTGGCCGGATGCCCTTCCTGTTGCCAAGACAGAGTGATATTCAGCAGATATATACTCATCGTGCCCAGACAGAGAAATATCTGCCTCTACCTAGGATCAAACTCACAACCTCCTGATTGTGAGGCGAGAGCTCCATTTCTAGGCCACTGCACCACTCTGTCTTCAGGACAATAGGACCCACCAAAAATGCATCATTATGAATACTACCATTTGAGATGCTTCTTCACAACTCAACTTTCTTTCAAAAATATCAAATTTTTCTCTAGCTTAATTCTTATTATGGAATTTGCCACGAGAATATTCATGGAGCCTGTAACCATTAACCTAAAAATACAGATTGCCTAAGTAATTCAACACAGAAATAGTAATCCAAAAGATTTCCCGTTTCTCAGAAAAAAAATAAGAAAATAAGATGAGAATACAGAGATGCTGAATATAAAGTGACAGGGAATTCTTTAACTTGGAAACCCAAGTCAACTGGGTCAACTATGGTATCAAAAAAGGGTAAGACACAGAAAGACAATAAACCCTAACCCCACCATGACACCTGTGGATGCCAGCCAAGCACCTTCATCATGAGTCTCGGAGGAGTCACTGAGTTCAGTTGGAATGTCCTCATTGTCATTGAAATCCAGAGAAGGAGAATTCACAGGGGCAATGATGTCAATCTTGTCTCCAATGAGGTTTGCAATTGTCATCTCCTTCTCGGCCGGTGTCTCCAGAACCTCTTCTTCTTCAGGAGCTACCCCTTCATACTAGAAGAATATGAAGAAGAACATCAATCATTGTTACCTTGGGAAAGCTGGAGGGAAGGGGAAGAGGAGGAACAGGGAGAGGATGAAGAGGAGGAGGAGGAGAGAGAGGAATAGGAGGAGGAGGAAGGAGAAGGAGAAGGAGGAGGAGGAGGAGGAGGAGGAGGAGGAGAAGGAGAAGGAGAAGGAGAAGGAGAAGGAGAAGGAGAAGGAGAAGGAGAAGAAGAAGAAGAAGAAGAAGAAGAAGAAGAAGAAGAACAACAACAACAACAACAACAACAACAACAATAAAACAAAAACAAAAACAAACAAAAACAAAAACAAAAACAAAAACAAAAACAAAAACAAAAACAAAAACAAAAACAAAAACAAAAACAAAAACAAAAACAACTTAATAGTAGTTCTTTCTCCAGTACTAAAACTGTGGCCCAGCTTCCTTTGATGTGAGCATTTAGAAAGCAAACCCCAAATTTAAAATCCATAACTGGTAGACTCCATGAATAGTGGGCACTTCTCTTCCAGGTGCAAATTAGACATTTAAAAAACAGAAAGGAAGAAATACCCACTGGGATCGGAGCTTCATTGTTTGTTGTAGGAGTCAGCGTGCTGCTGTTGGTAAGAGACTTCTTGGGAAGCTGAGGGCTCACTTCAGCTTTGACCTCCGTGCTACTTTTGGAGGAGCTGTCGTTGACTTCGTTTTCTTCCACTGGGATCTCCTCACAGTAACTAAAAAAAAAAAAAAAGCAAAATCCAGGTGAATTGGCTCAATTCCATAATTAGTCTTCTTATCAAGCATTGAAGAGCAAACCATGTGGAATAAAAACGTTCAGCTCACAGTGCAGCTGAGACCACCAAAGAGAGAGTCCAGAGAAGCTTCAATTATCATCTTGACTTTGATTTTGACACACCTATTTTCTAGCCAATTTCCATTCCAGAACATCTACATACATTCTCATATCTCTCATGGGCTTAAAGCATGGGTGGGCTTCAAAAATTTTAGCAAGGGGTTCTCTGCCCAGTTGGGTGTGGACATGGTGTGGACATGGTGTGGACATGGTGGACGTGGCTAGTTGGCCATTTGCACCATGGCGGGGGGGGGGGGTGTTTTTGCCCTCCCTGGGCTCTGGAGGCTTTCCTCTAGCCTCTGGGATGGCGAAAACAGCCTCCCACACTCCGGAGGCCCTCTGAAGGCTGGAAAGGGGCCTGTTTCCAGCCTTCCCAAACTTCTTGTAGGCCCATTCTTTGCCCTTTCCAAGCCTCCGCGCGCACCCTGTACTTATCTGCATGCATCTAAAACAGACCACGTGGGGAGGGGCAGGGTGGGCGGGGCCAGTCAGGAGTGGGATTTAGGGGGCACAGAATCTTATCTAGAGGTTCTCCTGAACTCCTGTGAACCCCCAGAAGCCTACCCCTGGCTTCAAGTATGTTAGAGATGGGATGAACAATGAGAAGGTCTTCTGAAATTCTGGCTCGGGAATTCTGTGAGTTGGAAGTCCGCTCAGCTTAAAAGTTACAAAGCTTGAGTAACACTGCACTGGCGTAGTGAGGATATCCCTGATTTTGTGAGCATTAATACATTCACTCTAGTGCTGACATGATTGCCGTTTTCCAGTCTTGTTTTCATGGCTTGCTTTAGGCAAAAGAGCTTACCCCATGGTGTTGAAATCTTCATCAGGGGGAACATAATCTTCATCATCGCTCGTCAACCCCAGCTCATTGCCGTAACACTGATGTACAAAATGCCAAAGCTCCTTTGGACACAAGGGCTGGAGAGGAACAAAGCAATGAATCAGTATCTCCCATGGAAAGCAATTGACAACAACCCTGATATTGCTCGTAAGAGTTTTAAGAACTACCCAAACGTCTACTGAGGTTCTCGGTCATCCAGGACATGGTTCTCCCAAAGGTGCTTTTTCAAGAGGCAACTGGACTTTCTGGTTTTTCTTTGAAGATGTCCAGTTGCCTCTGGAAAAAGCACCTTTGGGACAATCATGATCCGGATGACCAAGAAGCTCCATAGACGTTGAGCTATGCAACAGAGCTGAAGAAGCTTCTTGGAGGAGAAGCGAAACGTCTTTCAAAGAAAAACCACAAACTTCAGTTGCCTCTTGAAAAAGCACCTTTGGGACAGGGCTACCCAAATGGATGTAGTGAGGTGTGCGGATTTGCAAAACAAGAAAAAAAAACCAAACATGACATTGGAAACCACGTCTTCAACCCGCTCTCTTGCAGGAAGCTTCCCACAATGGATCTGGAGTTTCAGCTCTTCCTCCTTCACCGCCTTTTTGTTTTTAAATGCATATGATAATTATCCAGGAACAAAAACAATTTGAATTGCAGCTGTGGTGTGTGTGTGTGTGTGTGTGTGTGTGTGTGTGTGTGTGTGTTTTGATTCATCCCTGGACGGCATTAGACTGACTACAAGGCTTGCCTTGTTGCGAAAGGTGATACCCTTTTCGAAAATTAGCAGGTGAAAAAGATTAAACCCATCGGAAGGATGGATATCGAACCCAAACTGAGAAGCTTATCGGGGGGAAATCATCAGCAATTTTAGGAGTTCTCAGATCACTTCGAAGAAGCAAGAAGAGAGGTGAAAACAGAAGACCGGAAGTTTCCTCCACAAACTTGGACATGTCAGTCTGAATCTTGCACATTTTATTTATTTTACTTCATTTATTTGTTAAACAAGTATAAGATTACAGCTATAAGTATAAACATAATTATGAATACAGGATAAGGATAAGAATAAATGGGGACAGTAGGACACGGACGATAGGCACATTAGTGTGCTTATGCACGCCCCTTACAGATCTCTTAGGATTGGGGTGAGGTCAACAGTAGACAGTCTACGGTTAATGTTTTGGGGGGTTGGGGAAGAGACCACAGAGTCAGGTAGTGCATTCCAGGCATTGACCACTCTGTTGCTAAAGTTGTATTTTCTGCAATTGAATTTGGAGCGGTTAACCTTAAGTTTGTATCTATTGTTGTGATTGAAGCTGAAGTAGTCATTGACAAGTAGGACATTGTAGCAGATCATTTTATGTACTACACTTAGGTCAGACCAAAGGCAGCATGGTTCTAAGTTGTCTAAGCTCAAAATTTCAAGCCTGGTGGCATAAGGGATTCTGTTGCGAGCAGAGGAGTGGAGGACTCTTCTCGTAAAATATCTCTGGACTCGCTCAATTGTATTAATGTCCAGTATGCAGTGCGGGTTTCAGGCAGATCAGCTGTATTCAAGAATTGGTCTGGCAAAGTTTTTGTATGCTCTAGTTTGCAGTACAATATTACCAGAGAAGAAGCTACACAAGATTAAAATTAAAACAATGAAAGATGAAAATTAGCAAGATTTTACACTGGAAATTTTCCAGACACTGTTGGAATCTGGTAACAAGCTTATTTCCTGGTGTCAAATGGCCCCTTGGGGATAATACTGGAAGGTCAAGCCGGGTCATTAGCCCTTTAGCCAGAGAAAAACTAAGAAGAAGAACTAGTTTACATAACCCACAGACAAGGGCAGTGTCACTGCATTTTTTGTATTTGCCAGTTGAGCTTCCATTCTGAACATTATGGTAGCTTTGCCAGAGGACTTTTATCAACAAGAGATAAGCCTGTCTTGAGTTTCTGAGCTATTGCACATGTCTACATTCTTTTCTTTCTATTTTTTTCTTTTGTTCCGACTCTGAGACAAACTGCCGGTAAAAATGTAGTTAGCTAGGTTTTTTTTTTTTTTTTTTTTTTACTTTTGTAACAATAAATAAAATGTTTCTTAGTATTTATACTTCGGGTTTTCTTTCTTTAAGAGTATGCATCATGGAAAACAAGATTCAATCACCTCTAATTAATTGCGTTTTCCCCAGGGGGGGCGGGAAGGAAGCTGATTCACACTTCGACAGGCAGACAGTCTTATTTCAACTGCCACCTGGAATTTTGACAACATGTTAGAACAGGAGTGTCCAACCTTGGCAACTTTAAGACTTGTGGATTTCAACTCCAGAATTCCCCATGCTGGCTGGGGAATTCTGGAAGTAGAAATTGACAAGTCTTAAAAGTTGCTAAGGATGGACATCCCGGACTTAGCCAAGAAGGGTGTGTGTTTGTTTTTGCCACTTTGAGCAATCTCTAATTGGAGGAGAAAGAAATTTCTGGAGGGGTTTACTGGGCTTCTCTTGCCCTAGAACTGTGATGGCGAACATGCATGCCCAAAGTGGCACGCGGAGCCATGTCACCTGGCATGCGCGGCATCGCCTGTTCTTCTTCCGGGTTTCTGGCATGCATGCACGCGTGACAACCAGCTGGCCTTTTTGCATGCAGCACTGCAGAAAACTAGAAGAGCTGGTCTTCCATTTTCCTGCATGAGCGTGCATGCTGGCCAGCTGATTATCGTGTGCGCATGCGCGCCAGAAACCCGGAAGAGTAGCTGGCTGAAACCGGAAGTTCAGTAGTTGAAACCGGAAGTTCATTTTCAGGCGCGCACATGTGCCCTGAGCAGTTCCTCTTCTGGGTTGCAGCCCAGATGCGTGTGCTCTCCCTTTTCGGCACTGAGTGCCCTAGAACCTATAAGCCACAGCATCTAGGATATTCATATTGGACAACCGTGTGTTAGAGGCACTCTCTGAAAATGGTGACCATGGATCAACAGGCAAATTAGAGACCTTTGTCAGAAGGCCAACATGTCCTCTGCCACCATCTTTGGCCTTCCAAGAAAGCTTCTACTATTCTAGGGAGCCCCAAAGGTGTTTTCAAAAAGGCAACGACAGATGTCCGGTTTGGCATTGTGGCGAGACAGTTGGGGAAATAGCGGGCTCTGATGAGTCCCGCGAAAACCCTGGCTGCTGAACCACCACCGATGGGTCTTTGGACCGGAACCATCCTTCAGGGACAGGGTAGAAAGAGAGGCACCTCGGACAACCAAGAGGAACAGGCAAGTTCCTTGGAAGTCGGAGGGAACTCTCTGTGAGTCGGCGGTGGGGGGTGGCAGCCATGGCGGCTGCCACGAAGCTGGGACAACCAGATTAATAGATGTGCTGGAGGAGAGTGGAATGGAATGGAGCTCTTTGAAGCTGGTGAGTGACAACCAACTGAGGCTTGTAAAAATGTTTAGAGCAACATTCTTTAAACTATAAAACCCCTAGTTACAAAATAGCGGCTGAGGAATACGGGGGCTTAGAAGACTTTGAAAGGCAATTTTTAAAGAGACAAAGACCCGACAAAAACTGAATTTTGAATAGGATTAATTGGAAAAGTTAAACAGGGAGCCATGGTTAAAAGATTGGACAGAGTTTTAAATTTGAACTGGATTTTTAAAAAAAAGAAGAGAAGATTTGATATTTTTAAAGCTGAAAAGAAGAAAACTAATCAAGGACTGTTATATAATTGAAACAAAATGGATACTTGCATGACTAAGGGAAATTGTGGATTGCAGAGAGACACCTTCTGGTTTAAAAAGGAACACTGTAACTTGCTTTTTGTTTTGAAAAGTTGTGAACTCTACAGATAATCATCGTGGGAATTGGCGGAGGATGGTTTTTTTCTCTGCAGGCAGCTTGACTTTGGTGAAAAGAAGGGGGAATTATAATGGAACTCCTAAAACTGGTATAATATTAACTTAAAAAAAATAAACTGGTGCAGGAATCAAAGAATAAACTGATGTATATTGTTGGAACAGAAGCAAGAAAAAGAATTAAAATGACATATGGAGGACAAAAGTAGAGAATATTGAAACTGAAAGGAAATATACACCTGCAGACAAGGAAATGAAGAAACAAAACACAAGCAACTGGAAATAAAGAAGATAAAAACAATGTGATTAAAAATGATTAAGCAAAGAATAGGCAGATAGTAATAATAAAAAGGAGATTTTTATAGGTGATATTGTAAATAATGAAGAGTTTTGATTTATAACATAACTACATGGGGATTAATAAGGATTAGTAGAAATATGAGAAGAATATGTTATCAATATTTAAAATTGAAAAAATGGA
The DNA here is from genome assembly GCA_030761175.1 of Masticophis lateralis. Taxonomy (NCBI): domain Eukaryota; kingdom Metazoa; phylum Chordata; class Lepidosauria; order Squamata; family Colubridae; genus Masticophis; species Masticophis lateralis. The sequence goes on from JAUDYJ010000008.1 coordinate 12,297,218, forward strand.
GGCTAGAATATATGAGAAATAGATTATTCTCTAAAAAGAAATTTATTAATTCATATAAGGATGTATTTGAAATAAGACTTATGTCTCAATGTTAAATTGTTATAAAGAAGATAATGACAATGTGATTAAATATGAATAAGTAATGTATAGATGGATGGAAGCAACCAAGAGATTGTTAGGAAAACAAAGATGAATATGCTGGGATTAACAGTGAAATTAAGATGATCACATTGGGATTAATAGCAAAAACAAAGTTGATTATGCTGGATGCAACAGCAAAAATAAGGATGATTATGCTGGGTTTAACAGTAAAAATAAGATGATTATGCTTGGATTAACGGCAAAAACAAAGATGATTATGTTGGGTGTAATAGTAAATACAAGGATGATCATGCTGGGATGAATAGTTAAAATAAAATGATTATGTTTGGGATAAATAGCAAAATGAAGATGCTATGTTGGGAGTAACAGTTAAAATATTGTTTAAACATTGATAATATTTGATTTGAATATTTTTAAGAATACATCCATCTAAACAAAAAGAAAAGGAAATTGAAATGATATTAAGCTAGGATCTAAAGATTTAAGTAACGGGTTTTTGGATAATGGTTTTGTTAAATAGACAGATTTTAGGGAAATAATTGTGTAAAATATTAAGTTGTGTTATTTGAAAAGGTAAAATAATACGTTGGGATAAATAGTAAAAATGAAGATGTTATGTTGGGAGTAACAGTTAAAATATTGTTTAAACATAGACAATAATTGTAATGATTTGAATATTTTTATGGTAATTTGTGGAGATTTGAAAAAAAAGTTTCCCTTAAAAAGGTGCTATAATTGTACAAATTTATGACCAGATCAATGCTTCATTCTGAAAAGATGTATTTTATGTTTATGTTTTAAAAATAAAAAAAAAATTCTTTTAAAAAAAAGGCAACGACAGATGCATACATTGGGGGGAAACAAAACAACCACTATACAAATGTGTGGCACAACACAGGAGAATCAACGCATGAAGACACAATTCAGCCATCCATGTGAAAGAAAAGGGCTTCTTTGCAAGAAAGTCCAGTCCAGCCTGAATCCACGAGATGGGCAGCAAATAGATAAATTGATAAATAAGATAAATCACTGCTTCCTACCTTTTCAAGGAGGGCATTCTGCCACAGGCGAAACATCATCATGTACGTCCTATCCCGGGCACCAAAGGAAGTGAAAAAGTGCTGGGAAAAGCAAATAAATAAATAAAAATTGAAAGATGAGATAAATCAAGAATTATGCGTTAAAAGATTGCATTGAAATACATTAGCAAAGAGAAAGAAATTCAGTGCCCATGATACGGAGGTTGAAAACTCTTATCGGAAGTTGAAAACTCTATCATAGCAAAGAAATTAGTACTAATACTAATTTCGGAGAAGAGGTTGTAAAAAAAATGCTTTCAAAAGGTTCTGACGATCCCAGCTGAGCTGCCTGATCGGCAGAGGCTTTTTTTCTTTTAAAGGCCTCTGCCGATCAGGCAACTCAGCTTGGATCGTCAGAGGCATTTAAAAGAAAAAAAGGGTTTTTTTTTCTTTTAAAAGCCTTTGATGATGCCAGTTGAGCCGTGCGATCATCAGAGGCTTTTTATTTTACTTTTAAAAGCATTTTTTCGGCCGAAGAGGTTGTAGAAAAAATGCTTTTAAAAGTAAAAAAAAAAAAGCCTCTGATGATTGTGCGGCTCAGCTGGGCATTGGGGGGGAGGGGGGCAGGGATTTTTGCTACCGAATCGGGAGCATTTCAGCCCTGCTTTGTGGACGACCATAATGCTGATCTGGCCCTCAATGAAATTGAGTTTGACACCCCTGATTTAGATGATGTAAAGGCTCTGGGAATAAAAGATAAGCAGGAACTCTTCAAGGTGGAGAAATGTTTTGCTGACCATGCCCAGAAGGTCTCCTGGTTTTGCCAACAGTAAACAAGTTTTGCAAGATTTTGCTTTGTCCCTAACCTTTGGAAAAAAAAAACCAAACTTGTTTAACTGGTGAAAGCAATGAGTTCAGAGAAGGTCAGAAGGTCTTACTACAGGAGCTCTAAGGCATTTTCAAGCTGTTTTTTAAAAAACTGTGCATGTTTCTAGACAAACTGATCTTTGAACATGTTGATTTACTTGACTGTGAGAATTTAACGCAGCTTCAGTCCTGTCCAAGATTTCCTGTTTTCCCCTCAACCCCCAGATTTGTCCTTCAGGGAAATTTTCTGCTCTTGCCGGTGTCCAATGGGGAAGATTGTTAAGAACATACCTTTTCAGTGTCTGTGCAAACTTGGATAGCATTAGGAATGAGCCGTGCAGTTTTCTCCTTGGTCATGGTGCAGATGTCCTTCAAACGGACAGTCAACTTTACCAACAGATCAATGGTCAGAAGCATCATGGAGGGTGAAACGAGAAGAGAAGAGTAGAATAGAATAGAATGAAATTAGGAAAGATTAGAGTAGAACAGAACAGAACAGAACAGAACAGAATGAAATTAGGAAAGAGTAGAGTAGAGTAGAGTAGAGTAGAGTAGAGTAGAGTAGAGTAGAGTAGAGTAGAGTGTAGAGTAGAGTAGAGTAGAGTAGAGTAGAGTAGAGTAGAGTAGAGTAGAACAGAGCAGAATAGAATTGAATAGAATGAAATTAGGATAGAGTAGAGTAGAGTAGAATAGAGTAGTGTAGAGTAGAGTAGAGTAGAGTAGAGTAGAGTAGAGTAGAGTAGAGTAGAGTAGAGTAGAGTAGAAGAGAAGAGAATGAAATTAGGAAAGAGTAGAGTAGAATAGGGTAGGTTAGGATAGGATAGGATAGGATAGGATAGGATAGGATAGGATAGGATAGGATAGGATAGGATAAGATAAGGAAGAGAAGAGAAGAGAAGAGAAGAGAAGAGAAGAGAAGAGAAGAGAAGAGAAGAGAAGAGAAGAGAAGAGAAGAGAAGAGAAGAGAAGAGAAGAGAAGAGAAGAGAAGAGAAGAGAATTATTTATTGGCCAAGTATGATTGGACACCCAAGGAATTTGTCTTTGGTGCATAAGCTCTCATTGTAGATAAAAGCTATAAGTCATGATCACAGTCATCATAAGAACGCATTCATCATAAATCAACACTTAGTGATAGGAATCAATATATATCATACTAGGAAACTAAATAAAACAATATAAACCATAAAGATACAAGCAACAAAGTTACAAGGAGAGCAAATGCAAACTTTCAGGGTTGACCCATGGCAGAAGGGGTGGGGTGAGCTGGGCTGGAGAAGACAACTCACCAAGGTTTCCCAGCGGAAGATGTTGCTGTAGAAACAGATCCAGTTTTCAGAGAGGTAGAGTCGACCTTGCAAGAGAATATCTCTTTGAAGGGCACAGGAGTAATCTGTAGGAAAAGGCAGAGGGAGTGACATGAATGATGTAGCCAAAAGGATATAAATATTTATCAAGAACCTAAATAGAACTGGGTGCTACTGTACACAGTAGAAAGTAAACAGAGACATGTTGGGTCGCTTGCAGTCTAAACAACGACAGCAGAAAAACAAATTTGGGAAGGTGGACGAGGAAGATAAACAAAAGGGAAGGAAAAAGAAATTTTTTAGGCAGCGGGAATTATTTAAGCATCTTTCAAACAGGTCCCCGTTACAAAGATCATGGACAGACTAGAGATGAGGTAAAGGTAAAGGTTCCCCTCACACATATGTGCTAGTCGTTCCCAACTCTAGGGGGCGCTGCTCATCTCCGTTTCAAAGCCAAAGAGCCAGCGCTGTCCGAAGAAGACGTCTCCATGGTCATGTGGCCGGCATGACTCAATGCCAAAGGCGCATGGAACGCTGTTACCTTCCCACCAAACGTGCTCCCTATTTTTCTACTTGCATTTTTTACATGCTTTCGAACTGCTAGGTTGGCAAAAGCTGGGACGAGTAATGGGAGCTCACCCTCTTATGCGGCACTTGGGATTCGAACCGCTGAACTGCCGACCTTTTGAGCGACAAGCTCAGTGTCTTAGCCACTCAGTCACCGCGTCCCTTCTTAAAACGAATTGGTACTATGTAAAAGTATGTTGAAAATCTGACCATGGTCTTCTCTCTCCTTGGTTAAAACATCGATTTAATCAAAATTATTTCAGCAAAGGTTCCACGAGAATAGTAACTCATAGGATTTCCTCCCTCCACCCCCTTGCTAAGCTATGTTTTCATGCTCCCTATCGTATTCAGGGAGAGCCAGTTTGGGATGATTTAAAAGCATCAGGCTAGAAACCGGGCGACTGTGAGTTCTAGTCCCACCTTGGGCACAAGCCTGCTGGATGACCTTGGGCCAGTCCCTTTCCCTCAGCCCTAGAAAGGAGGCAATGGCAAACCACTTCTGAAAAAATATTGTCCTAAGCCTTTCCTCTCAAATAATAACGTATTGCTATTAAGTAAGAAGATCGTAAAGTGGGAAATCTCTCGATAATCCATAAGTAAAGGCTACTTCCTCTTCCTGGGTCAAAGGTTGTTCCAAACCAGTTCTCGAAACAGATGGGTGATAAGGCTGGATGGAACCAAACAGCTCCTGGCACCACCTTATTTGTTGTTTTTAATCTACATTAATTAGTTTAGTTTAGTTTACTTTACTTTATTGTCATTGCACCTCGTACAACAAAATTAAATGCCATCTTCAGTGTACATTACAACTATAAAAATAAAACCTAGACAAACATCCTTCATATTCAATGCAATTGAACTGAAAACCCTTGGTGTTGCATTAATATTGCACTACACCAGGGGTCTGCAACTTTAGACACTCAAAGAGCCATTTGAACCCGTTTCCCACAGAAAAGAAAACACCGGGAGCCACAAAACCTGGGTGAGCATGGCCAACTTGACATCACTCATTTCCACCAGTCATATGACCCCCATAGCCACGCCTACCCAGCTGGTCATTAGGGCAGAGAACCGGTTGTTAAAAAACACCGGGAACCACAAAACTCTTTTGACATCTCTCTCGCTCTCCCTCCCTCCCTCCCTCCCCTCTTTCTCCTCCCCTCTCTCTGTATCTCTCTATATCTCTCTCTCTCCCCCTCTCTCTGTATCTCTCTATCTCTGTCCCGGCTGCTTCTCCATCCCCCGCCGTCGCCCTTACCTTCTCAGGCCAGGCGAAGAGTGAATGGGAGGGGAGGGTGAGGGATGAAGCCAGCCAGTGGTGGGATCACCCAACAGGGAGCCACAGCAGAGGGCCGAAAGGGCCGCATGCAGCTCCGGAGCCTGACCTGCACTATACAGTAGAATTCAATATAGTTACTGCTCTGGGATAGAAGCTATTTTTCAGCCTATTTGTCCTTGTTTGTATTATCCTGTACCGTCTGCCAGATGGTAATAATTTAAAAAAAAAAAAAGGGTGCTCAGGATGAGATGGATCTTTAAGAATGTTTTGAACTTTCTAAAGGCAGAGGGAGCTATAAAGCTCTTCCAAAGAGGGGAGAGGGCAACCAATGATCCTCTAGGCAATGACATTCGCCCTCTGGAGTGCTGTCCTATCTGCCACCGTGCAATGGGCAAACCATACACAGGCAGAGTAAGTTAAAATACTCTCTATGGTGCAGCGGTAGAAGATCACCAGCAGTTTTCCATTCAGTTGTTGTTTCCTGAAAAGTCTCCGGTAGTATAATCTCTGCTGGGCCCTTTTGACCGGTACTGCAATGTGAGCGCCCCCAGGTCAGGTCTTCTTTTAGGATAACACCCAGAAAGTTAAAACTGGCTACTTGCTCCACTCAGTCTCCATTGATAAACAAGGGCTGGATGTCTGATCTATTCCTTCTGTAGTCCACTCTAAGCTCCTTGGTCTTATTGGTGTTAAGGACCAACTTATTGTCTCCACACCACGAAAGTATAATTAATTCAAGCTACACAATTCATTCAAGCTAAAAGCCACGATTTTCACGCTCGTGCACTTGTAATGTCTAAAAACAAGGAGTGTCTGAGGCTTAATCTAGAATGGCCATTGCCGTTGGAAGGAGAAGGGAGACAAGATCAGGCTGCAGAAATCTAGATAGCATTAACGGTCGTCAAAGAGATACAGAAAACTCATTCTTCGCTGGCATCCAATCCCGGTGTAGATTTCGGCAGCCAAGATATTACAGCAGTTAAGATCCACTAAAGAATAAAATCTTTGCTGTTAATTGTTAACCGATTTAAATGGAGTTTTATCAAGTTTGGCCCTTCACATAGTCATAGATTTTTTTTTTTTAAAAAAAAACATTACTTCTGTTCACTTGGAAAGGGGATACGGCCTGTTTTACTACTAGAGTTTGCTAATTAGTTATCCTTAACGGTCATTAAATTGGCTCACATAAAGCTTTCTTTTCCTTGCCACTGGAAGTCAAGTTCCTCCTTCAATTACGAATCTAGTAAATCAAGTCACAGAAATGCAATATTGATTCAGACTTCGAGCTAATTAGGCGATAACAATTGTTACAGGGCAAGAGGCTCAAATCCCTGACTTTTTAACACTTTGGAGGCCAAATTTTCCTTAAATATCAAAATGGATATTTTTTCTGGATTTGTTTTAAATATTGTATTAATCGTAAGTTCTTCTTTTTTTATTTGTTTCAGGCAAAAGTCTATCAGGAATTTCTAGTCAGCAATAAATGTAGTTCCGGTATTGTATTTTCTCCAGTCGAAGAAGTTAGAAGTTTAGTTTTCAAAATTTTTTAGAAAGCGCGTAGTTCAAAAGAGGTTTAGTTTTCAAAATCTCCAGTCTTGGATAAGGAGGCTCTCAATCGTCAGGTCAAGGTTATCCAAAAAGGTGTTTTTCAAAAGGCAGCTGTTTTTTTTTTTCTCTCTCTCTTGAAAATGTTTCACTTCTCATTCAAGCAACTTCTTCAGAACACAAGTCAACCCCAAGGAATTCCTTGAATGAGAAGTGAAACATTTTCAAGGAAAAAAACCCAAGAAAATTCAGCTGCCTTTTGGAAAAAGCGTTGTTGGGGTGCTCTGATGCGCTGAATCAAACCAGATGACCAAAACTGCTTGATACCTTGAATATCCCTACGGAAGAGAGGGTGAGATGGAGACAGTTTCTTTCTGGGCAAAGAACAAATCTTTCTCCAGCCTCAACTGACGGGGTTGGCTTTTGTAACCCCGGAAAACCTGGAAAGAAAGGAGGATTGTCTTACCAACAATGAGGCGCTCCGTCTCGGGAAGCTGCTTGAAAAGTTTCCTGAAGTCTTCATTCCGTTGTTTGTAGGTTGGACTCAACACCTGGGAAGAGTGGAAAGCTCATTAGAAGGAAAGGGAGCTAAAGGAAGATCAGAGTAACAAGCTTGGGGAAGTTCTCTAGTCTCTGTCTAAGATGAGCTCAACTCTTGGGAAGGAGGGAGAAGGAGGTAAAGAGGGAGGGTGGGAGAGAGAGAGAAGGAGAGGGAGGGAGGGAGGGAGGAAGGGAGGGAAGGAGACTAGGGGGAAAGGGAGAAGAGGGAGGGAGGGAGAGAAAGGGGAGAGAGGGAGAGAAAAGGGAGAGGGAGAAAGGGAGGAAGAGAGAGAGAAAGAGGGAGGGAGGGGAGACCAGGGGGAGAGGCAGAGAAGGGGAGAAGGAGAGAGATGGAGAAAGAGAAGGAGAGAGAGGGAGAGATTTGAAATAAGCAAGAAAAAGCAGTTGATATGTAGACAGACAAACGATGATAGATAGATAGATAGATAGATAGATAGATAGATAGATAGATAGATAGATAGATAGATAGATAGACAGACAGACAGACAGACAGACAGACAGACAGACAGACAGACAGACAGACAGACAGGTTGGTAGGCAGGCAGGCATATATATATAGATATAGAAGAGAGAGAGAGAGAGAGAAAGAAAGGAAGGAAGGAAGGAAGGAAGGAAGGAAGGAAGGAAGGAAGGAAGGAAGGAAGGAAGGAAGGAAGGAAGGAAGGATAAATGGTCAGGCAAAAAGACCATCCATTCCATCCCAATTATTGATGCCTTAACACGGAATAGTAAAGAAGGTTCTATCTGCACCAAACCATTATTGAACCATTATTTTTATTAAAAGGAAAATCTTGTTTTTTTTTTTTTTTTTTTAATTTGATTTATATGCCGCCCTTCTCCGGAGACTCAGGGCGGCTTACAATGCGTTAAGCAATAGCCTTCATACTTTTGTATATTTATACAAAGTCAGCTTATTGCCCCCACAAACTGGGTCCTCAATTTACCCACCTTAGAAAGGATGGAAGGCTGAGTCGACCTTGAGCCTGGCTAGGATTGAACTCAGAGAAATTACAGGCAGCTGGTGTTAATTGCTGCTTTTAGTAGGAGGCATTAGCCCCCTACGCTACACAGGCTCCAGCTTTTGAGAGCTGCATCATCATCATCCTCATCATTTCTCCTTCACACCGAGAGTAAAGCGCTAAAGCAATAGTAACAGGATTGAAACTGGTGAAACCTTCTGCGCATCAACAACAAGCCGCTTCTAAGCAAGAGGGAGAAGAGCATCTCTAGGAGGCCCGTTCTGGAGAGGACAACACTCACAGCTGGAATTTCTTCCCAGGCTGAATCATGATAATCTTCAGGAAAATCGTGCAGCCATTCCAAGTGAGACAACAGACACTGGTCCTCCAGTTCTAAGAGAAGGCTCGAAAGAATCCCGCATTCGGAGAGGACCTCCATAGCTGCAGTTACGTCTTCCGTTCTTCAATCTTCACCAGGACAAATGTCCTTCACTTTCCACAACAACTGTCACCAAAATAAGAAACCCACAGTGCAGTGGGCGCTTGCTTAAGGGCACTAGACCAATTTCCCCCATCCACTCATGCGTGAGTTTTTTTGGAGACGCCAAGAGGGTGGGGAAAGCAATCCACCTCTCGTGGACAATTTAAGAAGACCACGTTTGTTCCACCTTCAAGTCCAATCACAGCTCCCTGCCTTCATAAAGGTGCCCCGAGCTGAAAGAACTCCAACGTTTCTGCTCTCTGGAAAAAAGTTGTGTGCGGGATCAAACTGTATGCTCTGAAGGGGATCATGCTTCTAATTCCAGAGGATTGAACGGTGTCAAATCTTCGCAATTCTAAAACCAGAAAGCACCAATCAAGTCCGTCACGAGCCAACTGCACTTCAGAGGTTTCTTCCCCCCGCAAAAAAATCAATCTTGCAAGAATCTTCTCAAATCTGGGACTTTTATGTTTGGAGGAGCTGCAAATATTCCTTCTAGTTCGGAGTTCTCCCCTCTCTGAGTCCAGGATGAGCACAACTGTAATTTCTGAACTCACACACGGGGACTTTCCTTGTTTCCTCTCTTCTCCGAAGAGACAGCTTTTGCTCTTGGCTTATTTATTTGTTGTTGTTTTTTCTACTTCTCGTAGAAGAAACGGGCGGGGAAAAGACAACGAAATGTTTAACACATGCCTTACATTTCAGACTCTGGGTGATTCTGTTGGCCAATGCCCTGGAGTAACCCAGCCTCGGCCCTCCCATCCACAGCAGATGTTTCCTGTAATGCAAAGTTCCTGGGCCGAGTTTGTTTTGGAGGGTGGAGAGAAGATGACACCAGAGAGCCAATCTCGGAGCGTGAAATCCCAAATCCTCCCTCGCTGGGGGACTGTTTTGACTGAACAAGCTAAGCTCGCTTCGCACGGACCGTCGAGAACAGCATAGATGGGTTCAGGGAGAAGAAACGAAGGTCTCTTTCGCTCATCTCACCCCTTTACCACCTTCTCTAGGAGGTAAATCAAGAACGTTGGAGAACTTCCTTCGCTGTTTGCTCACGTCTTCATATGAACCCCTTCTCGGACTTTTCAAACTGATCCTATTCGGCTGAAGTTTGAACTTGAATGACTCACTAAGAGGGGTAATTTAGGAACTGAAAGCGTGATGCGAGTTGATAGTAAAATGTAGGCCCAAACCACGAACTGAAACGAGGCGCATCGGTGTGTGAAATGAATCAATCGGTCTGAAGCCATTCTGAGGACTTTCCGGAGATTCCAATGACAATTCCCGTTTTTGATAACTATTCGCCTCTCTTTGGTTTGAAGCAGCTCAATAAGTCCAGGAAATTTTTTCCATGGAATGGAAAAGAATCATGACTGGAAGATGACTTATTATATACTTATCGTATGGCGCATTCACGTCACATTTTGATAAAAACACAAGAAATAAAAATACGAAATGCAAAATCTAAAATATTATAAACGTACATCTGGATTACAGATATGATTTTTCTTTTTGCTTCATTTGTCAGAGCCAGGAAATCAGCAGTCTCTATTAGAGTTTCTATTACTCTGGCACTATATGTTGGATAGATGATTTAGGAATAAGTGGAGGGTAGACGTTACATAATAAAAGGAGAATATTTGCAGCTCAGGGTTGAGATGAGGGGTCCTTGGTGCTCTCTGAACTTGCTGCTTTTCTTGCAGATGGTTTCATTACCCAAACTTGGTAACATCATCAGTGCTACTGGTGGTAAGGAGTGCAATTGGCTGTCAGTTTATATTCTGGTGTTTTGCTCCGTCAGTATTGGTTGGGGGTGATCTTAGAGAATCTTAGGGAATCAACCGAAGAATCTCTAAGACCACCCCCACCAATACAAGCCACCAGAAAGAAAACTGACAGCAAGCTACACTCCTTACTAGCACTGATGATGTAACCTAGTCGAGTAATGAAACGTCTCCATCAGGGGTGAAATCCAGCAGGTTCTAACAGGTTCCGGAGAACCGGTAGCAGAAATTTTGAGTAGTTCAGAGAACCGGCAAATACCACCTCTGGCTGGCCCTAGAGTGGGGTGGGAATGGAGGTTTTGCAATATCCTTCCCCTGCCATGCCACGAAGCCACGCCCACAGAACCGGTAGGGAAAAAAATTGGATTTCATCCCTGGTCTGCATTACATAAGGATGAAGATCATTTGAAACCCCAGCGAAGCGAGGGTGGGTGAGAGGGGGGAATGATGATGCCAGGTTTAATCTTCCAGAATTCAAGACCAGCAAATGGGCACCAGCTGGGAGTGCATGAAAAACAGCTACTAAGTGCAAAGGAAGAAATGCAGGTCGTCCCTGACGTACGACCGAAAATGAAGCCCAAATTTATGTGGATAAGTGAGAAATTCGTTAACGTGAGCCTTCTCGCTTTTTAAGGGCACTGCTGCAGTTGTGAACCTGGATTCCCCATCGACTTTGCTTGTCAGAAGGTCACAAAAAGTGATCAGGGCAAGCCCAGGATACTGCCACCGTCATAAATATGAATCAGTTATCAAACAAAGGAATGTAAATCACGTGGCCCAGGGGTGAAATGTAAAATTTGTTCCTACTGGTTATGTGGGCGTGGCTTGGAGAGCGGGTGTAATGTGACTGGGTGGGCGTGGCCAACTTTTTTTTTTTTAACTTTTCAAAGTATTTTTTCTAATGCTTTGAAAAGCCTCTGCCGATCAGGCAACTCAGCCGGAATCCTCAGAGAGGCTTTTTAAAAAATGCTTTGAAAAGCCTCTCTGCCGATCAGGCAACTCAGCTGGGATCGTCAGAGACTTTTCAAAGCATTTTTTTTTAACCACCTCTTCGGCCAAGAGGTTGTAGAAAAAAACACTTTGAAAAGCCTCCGACGATCCCAGCTGAGCCGCGATCATCAGAGGCTTTTTTTTTTTTACTTTTAAAAGCATTTTTTTTTTGTGGGAAGAGCTTGTAGAAAAAATGCTTTTAAAATTAAAAAAAAAAGACTGATGATCCTGTGGCTCAGCTGGGCATGGGGGGTGGGCGCGCAAGGATTTTTGCTACGGGTTCTCTGAACCACCTGCCACCATCGCTACCGGATCGGGCGATCCGGTTTGAATTGGGAGCATTTCATCCCTGACGTGACCACAGGAATGCTGCAACGATCATCAGTGTGAAAAGTGGTCATAAGTCACTTATGTTCAGCGCCTATTTATAGAGTATGTGTTCCTTGACCAAATTATTACTGGTAGTCCTTGAGTTAAGGCCACAATTGAACTCCAAATTTCCGTTGCTAAGCAAGGAAGTCATTCAGCGAGTCACGCCCCATGTTACAACCTGTTTTGCCACAGTCATTAAGCGAATCATTGCCGTTAAATGAATCGCATGAATCGGGAAGCGAATCTGGCTTTCCCCCACTGACTTTGCTTGTCCTCTAGGAAGGTTGTCAAATTACATGCCTTCAACCAAGCATCAGCTGACGGTAGGGTTACTGCAATGGTCATTAAGTGTGAGAGTCGGTCATAAGTCACTTTTTTCAGGGCCGTCGAACGGTCACTAAACAAATGGCTGTAAGTCAAGGGCCAACTGTATTTCTCTGCTTTGATGTCACATGCTTCTATGGTCTCTCTAAAGGATCTCAGAACAATGCATGGCCTGGTATCGTCCATTTTATGAGATTTAAACTGGACATGCTAGCCTACACCTCTGGAGATCAACTGGACGGACTCAAGGTTGACTCAGCCTTTCATTCAGTATTAAATATCTGGGGGTGCAGATCACTAACAATCTGAAAGGGGTCTCTCCACACATCATCCTTAGTGAAGCGTGCAAACCAGAGTTTGCATTTCCTGCGTCGGATGAGTAGAGCACCTCTTTCTCCTTCGGTCCCATTTAAAAAAAAAATTTTTTAAAGGAAAAAAAGCCTCTACCGATCAGGCAAATCAGCTGGGATCGTCAAAGGCTTTTAAAAGCATTTTTTTACAACCTCTTCAGCCAGAGCCTGGATAGCTCAACAGGCTAAAAGCAGACTAAAGCCTGTTATTAACATCCAGCTGTCTGCAATTACACCAATTCGAATCTCGCCAGGCTCAAGGTTGACTCAGCCTTCCATCCTTTCAAAGGTAGGTAAATTGAGGACGCAGTTTGTGGGGGCAATAAGCTGACTTTGTATAAAATATACAAAAGTATGAAGGCTATTGCTTAACGCATTGTAACACATTTCTCCGAAGACTCAGGGCGGCGTATAAATCTAATTAAAAAAAAAAAAGAGGTTGTAGAAAAAATGGTTTTAAAAGTAAAAAAAGGTGGCCACGCCCACTCAGTCATATTACCTCCCACCCACCCCCACCAAGCCATGCCCACAGAACCAGTAGTAACAAATTTTACATTTCACCGCTGCAATAAAGTTATTCTAATCCTTCTGAGGTCAATAAAATGAGGACCCAGATGACTGGGGGCAAGATGCAAATGATGTCCCTGCATTGTATATCACCCAGAGATGCTACAAAACCTAAATGCTGTGGCTATGCCTGCGCCAACAAAAATAGAATATGAAATATGAAATATGAAATAAAATAAATAAAATAAAATAAAATAAAATAAAATAAAATAAAATAAAATAAAATAAAATAAAATAAAATAAAATAAAATAAAATAAAAAATAAAAAACACAATACAACACAACTGTTCAGGGTTTGGCCCCTCAAAAGCAGGGGTGTCAAAATGGTGGCCCACGGGCTAGATGTGTCACGCGCAGGCCACGCCCACCCCAGCTCTGCGAATGGGGAAAGCGTCGCGATACGTCACGTGACGGCCACGTGACATGGCGACTTTGATACCCGTGCTCTAACTGAAGCAGGAGGCCGCCTAGGGTACCAAATTTCAAGCAAAGGACCTTTAAGAATTAATATATATATATTTTTTTTTTAAAAAAAGTTACAGGTAGTCCTTGACTTATAACATTCATTTAGTGACCGTCCAAAGTTACAACAATCCTGGAAAAAGTGACGTATGGCCAGAGGGTTTTTTTTTTTTTACACTTACACCGGCAGCATCCCCAGGGTCACGTGATCAACATTCAAATGCTTGGCAGGCGATTCGTATTTGTGATGGCTGCAGGGTCCCATGGGATTCCTTTCTGTGACCTTCTGACCCGCAAACGGGGAAGCCAGATTCACTTAAGAACCATGTGACTTACTTAACATGAGCCGAGGTGGTGCAGTGGTTAGAGGGCAGTACTGCAGGCTACTTCAGCTGACTGCTAGCTGCAGTTCGGCAGTTCAAATCTCACTAGGCTCGAGGTTGACTCAGCCTTCCACCCTTCCAAGGTGGGTAAAATGAGGACCCAAACTGTTGGGGGCAAGAGGCTGACTCTGTCAACCGCTTAGAGAGGGCTGTAAAAGCACTGTATATAAAAGCTATTCCTTCCTTCCTTCCTTCCTTCCTTCCTTCCTTCCTTCCTTCCTTCCTTCCCTCCCTCCCTCCCTCCCTCCCTCCCTTCCTCCCTGTGGTTTGAATGCATTATTGCAGGCTAATTCTGCCAATTGCCATAAGTTCAATTCTGATCAGTTTAAGGTTGACTCAGCCTTCCATCCTTCCGAGGTGGGTAAAATGAGGACCCAGATTGTTGGGGGCAAGACGCTGATTCTGTCAACTGCTTAGAGAGGGCTGTAAAAGCACTGTGAAGCAGTATATAAGTCTAAGTGCTATTGCTATTAACAACTTGCAGTGATTCGCTTTCTAACCACAGCAAACGGTGCAGAACTCCCTTAGCAAACGTCTGACTTAGCCACAGAAACTTTGGGGCTCCATTGCGGTCATAAGTCAAGGACTACCTGTATTTGGGGGTGGGGGTAGAGCCAACTTCATGGTTTACGTAGGACACCAGCTGCTAAAAGCAACCTTGGTCTACGCCCAGGCGAAACCAGAATAACTGGTAGAAGGTAGATGGAACACATGTGAAAACAATGGAGTCTTTTCAGTGCTGGATTGATTGATGGGCGGGTGGAGGGATGGATCGATGGATCGATGGAGGGATGGGAGAAACCTCAGAAAGATGTTTATCTCTCTCTCCCTGCCCAAAGTGGAAGTCAACGGCCCTTGGAGAAGCAGAGAAGGGTGTAAACATTAACTCTACCGCAAACAGAAGGAGCTGGGACAGTCCGGTACAGGAAGAGCAGAAAGTTAATGACTGGGTGGTATTGAGATGGATGACGTATCAGGAGACACAATGGCTCGGTCTCTTGGGTTAGTTGACTTCCTTCAACGCAAGGTGTTTTTGCTCACAAAAAAACCAGCCGAACACGGTAGGAGGAAATCAAAAGAGGGCACAGGACAGAGGCGGTGGCAGGTGAGGAATCTGCCCAAGTCAACAAGAACCATGAGAAGGGACGAGGGTCATCAGATCCAAGAGCTGTGAATCACGAAAGGGCAGAGAGCGGTCAGAAGACGAGATGGTGGAAAAGAGAAGCTACCGTGCGGATCTTAAGAAAAACTAGAAGGCGAAGGGAAGAATTTCATGATGAATATCGTTGTACTGTAGCTCAGCTTTATAAAAAAGCAACAACAACACACCTATTTATGAGTGCAAAACATACACAATTATCCTCGGATGCTTTTGTTTTATTTGCACTGAGCCAAAGGCCTCGGCTACAGGTATCGGCAGATGACGAGCCAGCCAGTAATACTGGAATACACTCAGTCAGAAACATATTTAACAGAATAACAAGAATCGGAAGGGATTTTGGAGATCTTCCAGTTCAACCCCCTACGGGGCAGTGGGTTCCCCTGTATTTCACACCAGTTAAAGAAGGCATTAATAGGTATTCATTAAGATAGGCTCTAACGTGAAAACTACTTCAAATAGGCCCAAATATTTAAAAAATATAAAATATAATACTTTAAAAAGAGAACAAGTCGCAGTCTTATTAAGTCACTGAAGTAGTAAATCACAAAACAAATGCACTTTAAATTAATCCCCAACTACCATGTTTCCCCGAAAATAAGACCCTGTCTTATTTTTTTTGAACCCTGAAATAAGCGCTTGGCCTTGGTCCAGGCAGATGGCCCTAGCCCCATCTCTGCCTCTGACGCAGAGCCCTCATCCGGGCCTTCCCCTGACTCCAGGACTGGCATATTATCCTCCCCAGCCTCCTCACTGTCCCCGATCCCGCTGCCAGCTCCGCGAGCTGCTGGTGGACCACAACAGAAAATTCCGAGTTCTGTTACAGTCTTAAGTCAAGGACCTCCCGTTTAGTCCATTGTCACCCACCCAACACAGCAAATCCTCATGGGGGAGTGGGCTACCGAGACAGCTACGAAGCTGAGATGCCTGCTAATATCGAAGCTGACGCACTCAAATCAAGTTTAAATGGTCAAAGCATGCAAAAGAACATGCTTTTAGCTAGGCGGATAGCGCTTGGACGGACACAAGATTCTACCAATGAAAGCCTATGGGAGAAGATTTGCTTGAAAAGGTGGGAAGATGAGATGAACTTTTTCTGCGGCTCAGAAAGTTCATGGGGACCATCGGGACGGGAAGGACAATTAGTAGAAGGGACATCACAACAGTAGGGAAGGCTGGTTGGAAATCAAACCACCAGCAAAAAAAAACCTTGCAAGAATAGAGCTGGGTGCCATCACTCATTTACCATCAAGGGTCTCCTAAGAAGGTACAAGGTCGAAAAAAACCTGGCCCAATCAATGTACTGTCCACAGAACGTGGAAAAAATTAAAAAATAAAGTTTAATTTTTTAAAAAAAGAAGATACAAATTCTGAGTCCATTCTAAGGCAGAGGTTCTACAGCTCCGTACATAATGGTTTTATTAGTAACCGTGTTTCCCCGAAAATAAGACCCTGTCTTTTTGTGGTTTCTTTTTGAACCCAGAAATAAGCGCTTGGCCTTATTTTCGGGGACGTCTTATTATTTTGGGGCGTATGGAGCAAGACGGAGCTTCTCTTGCCATCTTACCTGAACTCCAGTTCTGCGTTTAAATATTTTCAGGGGAGGTCTTATTTTTGGGGAAACAGGGATAATAAGTGGCCCACGCAATCAACAGAAACATGAGTTAATTTTTTGGGTTTTTTTTTTTCCTTCAGGATTTAAGAGGAGAGGCGTCTCTCAAATCTGGGTAGCATCCAGCATTCTTTTTTCAATGTTTCATTTTGGACCATTAGAATTATAAAATAGAACCAGGCAGCCTTTCGGGACTCAAGAGCGCAATAAAAAGTGGGATTTTGACATCTTGGATTTAGGAGGTGGGATGGGGGGTGGGAAGGAAACCAGCCCTATTCTATCAGCACTGTTTTCATCTGGGGGAGGACGAGCGGGAGGACAAGCAAAAAATTAAATTCAGCGACAGAGCAGTCTTTGCTTACTCTTCGGAAGTGTTTTCTTTCATGCTGAAGATGCATGGAGGAGAAACAAGGTGACATAAATAAAATAAGAAGGACAGTACAGGTGCTGCTTGCTTTACATGCACGTATGAAATACAAAACCCGTCATCGAACGTTAGCCAAACCATCACCTAGTCTTCGAGAGCAATTGCAACGTTTGGCTTGAGCCATCAACCTCTTAATATCGCAAACTTCACACCGATGATTTGTCCTTGTTGGAAGATGTTTTGGCAGGACCATCTATGAAAAGACACTTGGGAGGCCTTATTGGCCGGCTACAGTGATGTTGTGAAAAGGAAATGACGGTTGAAGTCTACTTGACCACTGCCAATCATGAATAATCTCCCACAATAAAATTGCTCACGTTGTACAAACTCTATTACTTAGTAACGTGGCAAGCGGCTATCACTACGAGCCAATTTCAACACTATCATTATCGTTCCTGCTAGAGGTTAAGGTGGTGGACTAGGTGTGGGGAAAGCTAGGCTTTAGGCACAGACGCCAACTGGATGACCTTGGATTATCCTCCGTCTCAACAGGACAAAGATGGTCTGAAAATGATGGCCAACACACATGGGCTTGTTCATATGGTTGTCAAGAGTCACATTACGATTGATTGATTAGATTTGTATACTGCCCTTCTCCCAACGGGACTCAGGGCGGTGAACAGCCGAGATTAAAAATACATATAATACAAAAGTTAAGAAAGCTAAAAATAAATTAAATCAACGGCCTCCCAATTTAAAACCTCAAGTTATAAAATTTAAAAATTCCCATTAAAACCATTTAGGCTAGTCCGGCTTGCTGGAATAAATAAGTCTTTAGGGCCTTACGGAAAGTACGGAGGTCCGGGATCAATCGTATTCCAGGAGGTAGCTCATTCCACAGGGCGGGTGCCCCCACAGAGAAGGTTCTCCCCCTGGGGGCCACCAGCCGACATTGCTTGACCGACAGCACCCTGAGGAGGCCCTCTCTGTGTGAGCATATTGGCCGGTGGGAGGTTATCGGTAACAGCAGGCGGTCTCACAAGTACCCTGGCCCTAAGCCATGGAGCGCTTTAAAGGTGAGAACCAACACCTTGAAGCATACCCAGAAGACCACCGGGAGCCAGTGCAGCTCACACAGGAGTGGTGTTATGTGGGAGCGCCATGCTGCTCCCATAATCACCCGCGCAGCTGTATTCTGGACCAGTTGGAGCCTCCGGGTGCTCTTCAAGGGGAGCCCCATGTAGAGAGCGTTAGAGTAGTCCAGGCAAGACGTGATGAGGGCATGGGTGACCGTGCATAAGGAGACTTGAAGACAACAACACTTACATGCTGTACACACACAAAATCTAGAGACATAAAGGAAATAAAAGAATTCAGATTGAATTCTTCCATGCTTTCAGGGGATTTTCCTCTTTACACAAGGAATATTATATAAGATACTTAAAGACACAGTCACAGTAAATTTGTTTTATAGTAAACCTGGATTGGCACCAGGTTTTCGTTGTTTTGATGTTTTTAAGTTTTAATTGGTAGTGTTTTTATAGTTTTTAAAATGATTGTATACAGGAGTGGGCTTCAAAAATTTTAGCAAGGGATTCTCTGCCCAGTTGCTGGGTGGGTGTGGCCATGGTGGGTGTGGCCTAGTCAGCCTCCTGAACCATAGTGTGTGGGTGGGGTGTTTTTGCCCTCCCCAGGTTCCAGAGGCTTTCCTTGAGCCTCCGGGAGGGCAAAAACAGCCTCCCCAGGCTCCGGAGGCCCTCTGGAGGCCGGAAATGGTTTTTCCGAACTTTTGGTAGGCCTCTTTTTCACCCTCCCCGAGCCTCCACGCTCACCCTGCACTTACCTGCATCCAAAACGGGCCGCGTGGGGACTCCTGGGAGGGGAGGGGCAGGGTGGGCGGGGCCAGCCAGGAGTGGGATTTGGGGGTTCTCCAAACTACACAGAATCTTAGCTAGAGGTTCTCCTGAATCCCTGCGGACCCCCAGCAGCTCACCCCTGATTGTACACAACAATTTTAATTCTTGATTGGGAGCCGACCAGAGTTAGCTGAAAGATGGCCAGCTGCATAAATATTTTCAATAAATAAATAAATTGATCTGACGGTCACTGGTCTGTTTTAAAAAAGTATTAATGAAATAAGTCAAATAGTCAGACTGAAAGAAGGACTAAAAATAGAGGGTGGTCTGCTTCCACAAGGAATTATATCAGAATGTCAATTTTGGGCATCCAAACCCACCAGAGCAAAAGAGAAGAATGCAACAAATTTAATTTGCTTGGCATACGTACAACAGGGTGGATATCAGCAGTCTATTTCTATGCTTTTTGTGGCACAATAATATAAGCCAAAGAAGGTTAGTAAATGGAAAGCAGAGAGAGAGAGAGAGAGAGAGAGAGAGAGAGAGAGAGAGAGAGAGAGAGAGAGAGAGAGAGAGAGAGAGAGAGAGAGAGACTTCCTAAGGAGAATTAGTCCACCGTGGGATCAATTCACCAGCTAGGAAAACAGATCTTAAACATGCAAAATGCAGAGAGCACATTTCAACTTAATAAACGGAAACACAAACAGTTCCTTTGTGTTTGTGGTATGGCCCAGAGGTGGGTTTTCAGCAGGTTCTGACCACTTCTGGAGAACCAATAGCTGAAATTTTGAGTAGTTCGGAGAACCAGGAGTGAAAATTCTGACTGGCCCCCACCCCCATCGATTCTCTGCCTCCCGAGTTCCAGCTGATTGGAAGGAAATAGGGATTTTGCAGTAACCTTCCCCTGGATTGGGGAGGGAATGGAGATTTTACAGTATCCTTCCCCTGGATTGGGGAGGGAATGGAGATTTTACAGTACCCTTCCCCTGCCATGCCCACCAAGCCACGCCCACCAAGCCATGCCATGCCCATCAAGCCACACCCACAGAATCGGTAGTAAAAAAAATTTGAAACCCACCACTGCCAGGGCCCCTTTGCAGCGGAAATTGATAATCCGATAATCTGAACGTTATCTCCTGTTTAGTACAAACCATGATTTAAAGTTCAGAAGAGGCCAAGTTTGAAAACAGTAACCAAGTTGGAAGGGACCTTGGAGGTCATCTAGTCCAACCCCCTGCTTACGCAGGAGACCTCTACTAGGGATTCGAACTGCCGAACTGCCAACCTTTCTGATCAAAAAGCTCAGCGTCTTAGCCACTGAGCCACCTAGTCAGGTTATTGTTTAACCAAAAGTTAAAATAAAGAAACTTGTTGCTTTGATATTTAAGGAAGAAAAACCACATACTGGGGGGAAACGATTTGCTGGCATCTTGGCCAAAATGTAAGACACTGCATGGAGTGAAAATAGTTAACAAATGTTTCTTCCATTTAGATCCAGAATTTTCCATGTGTTTTTTCCCCCAGGAAAAGAATCCAATCAGGCCCCCAACATACATTCAATTGATGCTTATGAAAGCTAATTCATCAGCATTTCCTACCTAACACCCTTAAAGAGAGAAAACAGAAAATCCAGGGACCAAAGGAAAGAGCGTATTAAAAATTGCATAAAATAGAAAATTTGTTCCCTTCTAAATACACCCACATATTCTACATCTGATTTTCTGACCATTTGGGCTCGATAAAATTTGCCCATTTTTTTCCTAAGGCCCTAGCAAAAAAATTCAGGAGGCGTCAGGTAGCCCCTTATCTGCCTGGCAAATTTGATTTTAAAAGTGTTATTAAAATTTTCTTATACTGCAGCTCACTTCATCAGAGGCACAATGAATCAGAAAAATGAGCTTGTTAGAAAAGAGACCGTGTGATTCCTTTTGGTGTTTTGCAACCACAGATGCTAAGAATCTAGCAGTCACAAGGGGCTTTTCACGCAGAAGAATTTCTATGATTTCATATACCGTATGGTTCTTGTTTAATAAAAAGCTAAGCAACTTCAAAATCTAGACTCATTTTGTATCCTTCTTTTCATGCTGAAGAGTGAAATTGCAAAAGCTGATATCTTCTCAACCATTCTTCCTTTCATGCAAGCCACAAGAATTTACTTATTTATTTATTTATTTTAAAAAAAGGCTGAAATACTTACATTGTACCAACTCTGGCTTTTCTGTGAAGAGAAAACAAAAATAACAAACAGAGAAAAAAAACAACACACAATTAGTAGGGAAGTTTCAATGTTTCAGGAGTAGGCAAAGGAAGAGGAATGGGGAGTGGGGGTGGGGACACCGACCCAAAACTTTGGAAATGTTGGCTAGCATCCCTGGAACTAGACATGATGGAGAACCCAAATAGAAACTTCATGGCTTCTAGGAAGTACTTGTAGGAATTTAATCACAACTTGTTGGCCAAATTAGAACATTGATGGTCAACAGCAGTTGATCCCAAGTCTCACCCAAGAATGTCATTTACACTCATAATTTCTTTCTAAATCAGGAAAATCCAAGCACCGATCAACTGCCTTTCATTTCTGAGCTTTTATATCAAACGCCAAATACACAATAGAAGGGACACAAGAGGCCATAACCACACATTTTGAAGCTAGAACCTGTGGCCTGTGCTACAACACTAGAAGTCCAATTGGATTTGTTGTGCAGACTTGGAAAAATGTGTCCCATTGCTTACTCATTTCAGATATTAATTTAATTGACAGAAATGATACAGCCAATTATCTTACATTTATTTATTCCTGGGGCTCGTAGTAAGGATATACAAGATATTGAAATGGCAGGAAGTGGGTGTCCTTGAAGAAAACTTTTGAGGTTTAATCTGATTGTCAGAACCTGTCCGATGTTGTGTAAAATTCTTTGGTTGTGTTTTCAAGAGTTCTGCCTGCTGGAGAATAAAAGCTGAACTAAAGACCTGGGTAGAATTGAAGGGAGTATATTTTGGGGTGACACAGTAGGCAAATTAAACCACCCAATTCTCTCAATCTGTTTATGTCTAAATGGCATCTGTTCATCAACTTCTTCAACTCTGGGGTGTAAATTATTTTTATGCCTTTATGTTTCTTAGGTATTGTTGCTTCTACAGAGAAAAAGTCAACACGGACAACCAATCGGGACGGCCTGTTTTGTTCCGTCTTTTGTAAAGTTATAGAATACTTCTGTGGTTTGGGAGAGTTTGAGGGGAGGAAATGCCTTCCACGGCTAAGCCTACATTCACTTCTGTTTACTTAACCAAACAAAAGATAGCTCCTGGGCTGTTCAGGTGTGAACAGCTTCATATAGATCTCATCTTAGTTTCTTTCAGCTTAAAACACAGGATGCTTCAGCCTGGTTGAATGTGGCAACCTTAAAAAACACAGAAAAAGGAGGCAAATTCAGGCTGAGGAAGGGAATCAAAGCATAGTAGTGAGAAGCAGGGATGGGTTCCACTTACATTTACTACCGGTTTGCAATGGGAGCATCATCATTGATGATGTCTGAATGGATGGGCGGAGCCTCCTGTCACCATTACTACCAGTTCGCAAGAACCAGACTGAACTGGGAGCAACCCACCACTGGTAAGAAGGGAGTCAGAGCCATCAAAATTGCTAGTCAACCCGTGGTGGATTGTTCCCGGTTCGGTCCGGTTCTTGTGAACTGGTAGTAATGGTGGCGAGAGGCTCCGCCCACTCACCCCAATGTCATCACTGATCTACACATACCTACAGGACCGCCTTCTGCCGCCAGTAGCCTCCCACCAACCAACACACTCGCACAGAGAGGGGCTCCTCAGGGTGCCGTCAGCCAGACAATGTAGGTTGGCGACCCCCAGGGGGAGAGCCTTCTCTGTGGGGGCACCCACCCTCTGGAATGAACTACCCCCTACGTACGATCGTACGATACGTACGATCGCCGACCTCCGAACCTTCTGCCGGGCCCTAAAGACCCTGCTTTTTCAACAGGCTGACCTGGCTGAATAAGACCCTCGATGGGATATTTTAATTTATGGGTTTTAAATGTACAAGGCCAATTTGTTTAATTCTTTTCTAACTGGTTTTAATTTTTCCACGATTCTGTGTTTTATTATGGCTGTGCACCGCCCTGAGTCCTTCGGGAGAAGGGCGGTATAGAAATCTAAATAAACCTAAACCTAACCCTAAAACATGCTCGGAAGCATGCACGCTCCCGTTGCAAACCGGTAGTAAAGCTGAAGCCAACCCTGATTTTCAACTCAGCTCTTGGACTCCGAGAGCTAAGATGATGCTTGCGTTCGCTTCAAGCGTGGATTTCAGACGGACTTGGATGAAATACGCCCTATTTTGTTGATCGCTTCCAGCCCTCGGATCCACCTTGGAGAAATATTCAGAAATGAAAGTTATCCAAAGGATAGGCTTTACGGAATGTGCCCTTATCTTTGTTTATTCCAAAAGTTTTTGGCTTCCGGTCATTTTCCTGTGTTTTAATTGAGTATTAATTCTTGAGTTCCCGAAAGATCTCTTTTGAGAGTTGATTCTTGAGATGGTTTTTTTAAGAGATCTCAAGATTCCTTCGATGCAGACAAGGTGTCTTCTGACATTAGAAACTGCAGGCTAGAGAAACAAAACAAGGGGCATATTTCATGACTGTGGTCTCTACATACAGTATAATAACTTCCCCTCCCTTGGATGGATTGCAAATGTTCTCACTCTGATGACACATACGTCTTATTTGGTTTGGCCTTATCGTTGCAACTAAAGCTTTACTGCTCATTTTGGCCCTGATTATCAGGGAGGAGTTTTTAATGGATTGTATCTTGTATGCAGACTCCCTACCAAGGACGCCTCTTTCGAAGAACTCCCATGTTATGTGATTCTTTTTTTTATTTGATTTAAACCCAGCCCTTTTAATGTTTGTCACCCTTAGATGAGATGAGTGGCACATATATAATAAAATAAAAAATAATAAAATAAAATAATAAAAAAGAATAGATGAATAGAAGAAAATAAAAAATAAAATATGAAATAAAATAAAATAAAAAAACAAAACAACACAATAAAAAATAAAATAATACAATACAATACAATACAAAAATAAAATAATACAATACAATTCAATAATAAAATAAAATAAAATATGAAATAAAATAAAATAAAAAAACAAAACAACACAATAAAAAATAAAATAAAATAAAATGATACAATACAATACAAAAATAAAATAAAATAATACAATACAATTCAATAATAAAATAAAATAAAATAAAATAAAATAAAATAAAAAATAAAATAAAATAAAATAAAATAAAATAAAATAATAAAATAAAATAAAATAAAATAAAATAAAATAAAATAAAATAAAATAAAATAAAATAAAATAATAAAATAAAATAAAATAAAATAAAATAAAATAAAATAAAATCTTTGTATACAAATGGTGAAATTTACGTTCTGGGACAATACTTTATTTTTTAAAAAAACCTTGGCATCGCCAGCAACGTAACAGTAGCGCCCAAGGGTTTTTAAATCCAAGTTTGCTGTTTAAATTTTTCAACTTGTGTGATGAATCTTGGGCTCTGCTGTTGTTATTGTGATGCTTTCTTTCCACATCCTTTATTTTGGCTCCAAATAATTGAATGACTGAATAAATAAACATTTTTATTATTATTATTATTTCTTTATTTATTAAATTTATTAAATTAAATGTATTCAATGTATTATTCAATGTATTCAATGTATTCAATTTATACATTGCCCATCTCATATTTGAGCAACTCTGGGCAGCTTACGACTTCATAAAAACAGCAATGAAAACATTGAACATTAAAAGTTAACATGGGAGGACGGGGATGCAGTTGTTTATTTACTTATTTTGAGATTTTTAAGGACACCCAATTTAGTGTGACTCTGAGCAGCATACAACACAAACACACAGTAACAATAATCTAACTAAGAAGTAAACAACATTTTATATGTATATGTATATATATGCATATATATATGTGTGTATATGCATATATGCATATATGCATATGCATATATGCATATATATATGCAAGTTTTGGTGTATTCGGGTCTTTTCCCATGTAAGATTGAGAGTATCTTGGCAACATTTCGACAAGGTCCCACTCGTCATCTTCAGGCTTTGGGCTTGTGTGAGCAAAGCGTGATCAGAGATGTCGTCTCTCTATAAATACTGGTGGGGAGATGTGGTGTGCTGGCGTTGTTGTTGTAAGCGAGTTGGTTGGCTGTGTTGTTACATCTTGATTAGTAGATGGAGTTGATGTTTGCAGATTAGTCGGCTGTTTTGTAACATCCTGTGTGGTCGAAGTCCTAGCTGTGTGCCCATTAGCCTTTTGTGTTGTAATCACCTGGGTAATGGGTTGTGTGACAGCATCCTGAGCTCTAGTGTTGTGACATCCTGAGTTCTGTGCTGCAACATCCTGGGTAGTTGGCTGTGTTGTAATATCCTAACAACAATTTTACATGGGAAAAGACCCGAATATGCCAAGACGTGCATACCTGTACCCATGAAAATCTATGAAAACAAATACACACACACCTACACGAAAAGCTAAAACCTACAAGGAAACCAAGCACAGAACAAAACAAACCACTAATAACTACTTTGACCGAGCATTTTTTTTTAATGGAAAGGAACATAAACAAGGAAAAACGAACGTACAAAAAGGTAAGAGATGGTGAAAGACAGGCAAGTAAATAATCCATCTACAGTATCATAAAGATGACTATCTTCTAAGGTTATCATTAGAAATTTATGACCCTGTAAAAGATGTCATATCCGCTTTCTCAACAGAATCCAAGAATCTGTTTGGAATTTGAACGATAAATCTGAGTACATTGGGTTCATTGAAACATCTGGTTAGTTGTCAAATTGGATATAAGCAAATTTATATAAGCAATATACATAAGAGTTGTTGAAACTCTTAGGCAAGATTATGTTGAAAAGATGGCACACATCTAAACATCTTCTAACACGTATGATGATGGCTTTTCTCCAGTCCATTCAAGAATATCAATATGTAGGAGAAGACAAAGGAATGGATGGATAAAATTGTCAGGGACTTGGGTACCTTTCTTACAAAGAATGCCAAGAATTTTTAGTTGAGCAATTGGAGCAGGGCAAGACATACAAGGCAGGAAGAGCTGGGAAGAAATTGGGGTTTCAAGGAAATTTTGTTGAATCAACTTCCAAGTTTCAAAATTCCAAGTTGAAAGCAGAGGGAGGAATATCAGAGTTGGAAGGGACCTTGGCGGTCTTCAAACCCAACTCTCTGCTTCATCAGAAAATCCTGTACAGATATCCTGTATCCTGTACCAGGGGCGTCCAACCTTGGCAAGGTGAA
The DNA here is from genome assembly GCA_030761175.1 of Masticophis lateralis. Taxonomy (NCBI): domain Eukaryota; kingdom Metazoa; phylum Chordata; class Lepidosauria; order Squamata; family Colubridae; genus Masticophis; species Masticophis lateralis. The sequence goes on from JAUDYJ010000008.1 coordinate 12,323,503, forward strand.
AACTAGGGGATGAAATCCAGCAGGTTCTGACAGGTTCTGGAGAACTGGTAGCGGAAATTTTGAGTAGTTTGGAAAACAGACAAATACCACCTCTGGCTGGCCCCAGAGTGGGAAGGGAATGGGGATTTTGCAATCTCCTTCCCCCAGGTGTAGAGAGGGAATGGGGATTTTGCAATATCCTTCCCTTGGAGTGGGGTGGGAATGGAGATTTTGCAGTATCCTTCCCCTGTTACATCCACCAAGCCACGCCCACAGAACTGGTAGGGAAAAATTTTGAATTTCACCCCTGGTGAAAACTTGTGGATTTCATCTCCCAGAATTCTGGCTGGGGAATTCCGGAGTTGGAAGTCTACACGTCTTCCAAGGACACTTCCAAGGGTGTCCTCCAAGGTTGGACGCCCGTTCCCAGTTAAATGGCTGTCCATTCTCTTCTTGAAAACCTCCACTGAAGGAGCACCTACAACTTCTGGAAGCAAGTCGTTCCACCGGTGAATTGTTCCAACTGAAAACTCTCCTTAGTCCTAGGTTGAATCTCTCTCTGGTAAGCTTTCCATCCATTGCTTCTCATCCTGCCTTCAAATCCCAGCAAAGATTTACTCTGTCTCAGCAAAGATTCTCACTGAAGCCTGGCCTTCCACCACATGAGCGAATTTCTGAATCGATTCTATTTTTTTTTTTTTTTTTTTGATTCAAGCAAGGGAAGGACGAAGGAGGAAGAAGAAGAAGAAGAAAAAAGGAAAACCGGGAAGGGCATATTGAGGAAAACAAGAGAGAGTCAAGTTCTTACTTTGATCAGGTTTAATCTGTCATACTGGAAAAAAAGAAAAAGAAAAAGAAAACCATGAAAACGTTAGAAAGGAAAGAAAAGGAATCTATAGCTTTAAAGGTGGAGAGCAGAAGTGGGTTCCAGCAGGTTCTGACCAGTTCTGGAGAACCGGTAGCGGAAATCTTGAGTAGTTTACAGAACCGATAGTAAAAATTCTGACTGGCCCCGCCCCATCTACTCTCTGTCTCTCAAGGTTTGACCAGTGACGTGTAATGGGATAGATGTGTAAAAGTCAAGTGATTTCTGTTCTTAAGCGAGACATTTGTTCAGTGAGTATTGCCCCATTTTGCGAGTTTTCTCGCCACGGTTGTTAATCCTTTGATCCCTGCAGTTGATAAAAGTTAGTAAAATATCTGGTAAGTGAATCCATTTTTCCCCAGGGAGTTCGCTTGTCAACAACCTACAAAGGTTGTACGTGTGAAAAACACTGTCATTTTCACAGTGCCGTTGTAACCTTGAGTGGTCGCCAGTGATGGTATTCAGTCAGTTCTATCCGGTTCGGGCAAACAGGTAGCAGCGGCTGCGGGAGGCTCCACCCACCCGCCCAGACGTCATCACGTCCCGTTTTTGACACTCTGCGCATGTTGTGCCCGAGCGCTCATATTTGCAAACTGGTAGTGAAGGTAAGTCAATACCACCATCAGTGGTCGCTAAATGAACCGTTGTACGTTGAGGACTACCTGGAATTTTTCCTTGGTCGAGACTGTGAGTTTGTCACATGTTTGGGATCCCAGGAGATCAACTTTCTTAAGTTTGTTTCAGCCTTCCATCTGTTTCCACCCCGAAGGGTCAGTTCAGTTTGCTGAGGCTTAAAGCATGCCAGTGAGAACTTCCCATATCAATTATCCAAGGGGCAGAGGAACAATAGATTCCAAGATCCAGGAATCTCAAGAAATGTGGGTTGGTGCCTTAAAATTCCCAGGATCCTGCTATCTTTTACAATGGCAGCTTCAGCGCAACCTATCACACAGAGGTGGGTTGCTACCGGTTCTACCTGGATCAACGAACTAGTAGCGGCGGCAGTGGGAGGCTCCTCCCACCCATGCTGGATGCTTCTGCATATATGTAGAAGCATCCTGCGAGTGAGCGTGCGGGCATGAGCAAACTGGTAGTGACGGGTTTTGCAATTCACTACTGCTATCACCTGTCTGGAGAAGTGACTTTTTGGGCAACCCAGTTGGCGGTATGCCCATTGTCCTCATGAAAAACAGGGAAGGATCTTAGGAGTGGACTTGCAGCCACTCCTGGAGGGTCACAGATTCTCCATTCCATTTCTTGGAGCCCCTGATGATCAGTTCTGATAATCCCACTCTTGACATTTCGGGGGGCGTATGAAAAATGAACCCCCCCCCCAGGTGAGTCCTCTCGGTCAGGATTGAATTGTGAGATCCTCGGTGCTCTCTGAGCTTGGCTGTTGTCGTGCAGACATCTTCACTGATGATGAAGTTGGGTCATGAAACATCTACAAAGAAACAACCAAGCTCAGAGAGAACCATGGTCCTCACAACTCAACCCCTGAGCTACAAACATTCTCTTATGTTGGCCCCCCCTAAGCGGTGTTCTTTTTTATACAAAGTCAGCTTATTGCCCACACAATCCGGGTCCTCATTTTACCTAGCTTGGAAGGATGGAAGGCTGGGTCAGCCTTGAGCCTGGTGAGATTTGAACTCGCAGTAATTGCAGGCAGCTGGCAGCTAAGTGCTACCTAAGTGCTACTTAACAGCGTTTTAGTCCGCTGCTCCACCAAGGCTCTTACATGCAGGAGCTCCAAGGAACACCACAAAGAAGGGCTTCCAAACGTCTGAGCTGCTTACAACCTTGGTAATGGCTTTAATTTTTAATTATAGTTCACGGAGGTGAACTATAAATCACACCAGGATGACAAGTGCAGTTGGGCTTGGGTCCACCAACCTTTTAAAATTGCCCTTTGTTTACAATCTAATCTTAAGTGGCATCGCCTTTGTTTACAATCTTTGTTTGTAATCTAATGGATCGCTTGCAAAAGGGGAACCTATCGCATGCATGCTGGAAGTGGCACGCAGAGCCATCTCTCCTAGCACAACAGTCGTCACCTGTTGCTCTTCCAGCTTCCAGTGTACACATGCATGCCGGGCAGCTGATCTTAGCACACGCATGCCTACCACAAACCAGAAGTCCAGGTGACTGGAGCGCATGCACACAATGGAAACTGGAAGCTCAGCTTCCCGGCGCACACATGCGTGCTGGGGATCTGCTCTTCCGTTTTCCGGTGCTTTCCCGCACACATTCCCATTTTGGCACTCGGTGTCAAAAAGGTTAGCCAACACTGGGATACTCCGTTCCATGTCCACCATTCACCACCAAATTATTTTGCAATACTTAAAGATACTTTAGATCAGGGGTGTCAAACTCAGGGCCTGGGTCTGGATCCGGCATGTAGGGTGCTTAGATCTGGCCTTCGGACCTCCCTGCAAACAGCGAAGAACTGGCCCATGAGGCCTCTGCTAGTGAAAACGGAGCTCACGAGGGCCGCGGGCAGCCCTCTCGAGCTCCATTTTTGCTGGCAGAGGGTTGCAGGAAGTTGTTGCAGCCGAAGATGTGGAAGCCCGTTTACCCACGCAGAGCGCTCGGGCCACCATAGGCGTCCCAACACGAGCAACATCGAGCTGGCCATGCCCACCCCGGTCCGCTGAGCAGGGGTGAAATCCAACTGGTTCTGGAGAACCAGTAGCGGAAATCTTGAACAGTTCAGAGAACCAGCAGTGGAAATTTTGAGTAGTTTGGAGAAGCGGCAAAAACCACCTCTGGCTGGCCCCAGAATGGGGAGGGAATGGAGATTTTGCAATATCCTTCCCCCAGGAGTGGGGAGGGAATGGGGATTTTGCAATATCCTTCCCCCAGGTGTATGTGGGGGAGGTATAGGGATTTTGCAAGATCCTTCCTCCACGAGTAGGGCGGGAATGGAGATGTTGCCGTATCCTTCCCCTGCCATGCCCACCAAGCCATACCACGCCCACCAAGCCATGCCCACAGAACCGGTAGTAAAAAAATTTTGGATGTCACCACTGCCCCCGAGGTCAAACACAACCCTGATGTGGCCCTCAAAGAAATCGAGTTTGATACCTCTGCTTCAGATAGTTAAACCAGCCAGCATGTTAATCTTCACCATGAATTAACGGAAGAAGCAGAAGGTTCTCCAGGGCACAAAATTAGGGACACACAGCCGAGACCACATAGTGGCAACAGGCCCTTCCAGGAATAGGCCCTTACAACCCCCTGCAGGCCCCAAGGTTTCATTCCAAAGGATGGGATTACTCTCTCAAAGGATAATCTTTTCAGTTGACTCAAAAATATTTTCCTTGTATGTATATCAGGCACCGACTTGTGGGGCCCGGGTGAAATGAGGATAGGATACGGGTTGGTGTAAAATTTGCTAGTGGGCCAGATAGGCTAGGAAAGGGCTCCCTCTGTTGGAAACATAGTGCCATGACAGCCTGTGAATCTCATTAAAGAGAGGTCAATCACGAACGAAGGTCCCAGGATTGCAGGATTTAATCCAAGTCAGTCATCGAGACCGAAAGGTTTATTCTTCCAAGATTTTGGACTCGTGCTTTAGCCCATCCTCAGGGAACTTCTCTCTCTCTCTGGAATGCATGCACTGGGCTTTTCTGTGTTGTATATTTATATATACTGTGTATCGCTGTGCCCTTAAGACCCTACTATTTCGCCAGGCAGGGCTAACTATCTAATTATTTTACATTAGGAGTTTTAAATTGGGGGTTTTAAATTGGGCCAAAATCGTCTAATATTTTTTAATAATTTTAAATTTTGATATTTGTATATTCTTTGTTTTAATAGGCTGTACACCGCCCCGAGTCCTTCGAGAGGGGTGGTATACAAATAAAATTATTATTATTATTATTATTATTATTATTATTATTATTATTATTATTATTATTATTATTATTATTATGGAGTCTTGGTGGCGCAGTGGACTAAAGCACTGTTAAAGTAGCACGTAAGTAGTTAAAGGAGGAAGAAAGAAAGAAAGAAAGAAAGAAAGAAAGAAAGAAAGAAAGAAAGAAAGAAAGAAAGAAAGAAAGAAAGAAAGAAAGAAAGAAAGAAAGAAAGTTCTGACTCAGCTTCCATCCTTCCAAGGTAGGTAAAATGAGGACCCGGATTGTGGGGGCAATAAGCTAACTTTGTATAAAAAAGAACACCGCTTAGGGGGCGGCCAAAAGCCTTAGTAAGCAGGTATATTCAAAAGCATGAAGACTATTGCTTAACGCATTGTAAACTGCCCTGAGTCTCCGGAGAAGGGCGGCATATAAATCGAACCAACAAATAAATAAATAAATTCACCCTGCTGGCTGAGGAATTCTGGGAGTTGAAGTCCACAAGTCGTAAAGTTGCCAAGGTTGGAGACCCCTGGACTAGAGGGTCAATTTTCAAATGTCCTGGTCCATGAGAAGCCTGCAGCTGGAAAGGATCTTCAATTTTTATAAGGTCCAATTTTTTTTTTTTAATTTGATTTATATGCCGCCCTTCTCCGGAGACTCAGGGCGGCTTACAATGCGTTAAGCAATAGCCTTCATACTTTGGTATATTTATATTTATACAAAGTCAGCTTATTGCCCCCACAAACTGGGTCCTCAATTTACCCACCTTAGAAAGGATGGAAGGCTGAGTCGACCTTGAGCCTGGCTAGGATTGAACTCAGAGAAATTACAGGCAGCTGGTGTTAATTGCTGCCTTTAGTAGGAGGCATTAGCCCTCTACGCTACACAGGCTCCTTTATTGGCTGCAAACAGGAAGGAACCAAACAGGAAGGAACCGAACGGAGTAAAAAGAAAGCTGATTTTAGATAGGGCCGTGATGGCGAAAGGTGTGCCAGAGGTGGCACGCAGAGCCCTCTCCGTTGCCACGTGCGCCGTCGCCCCAGGTCAGATCTCCGTGGCGTTTCTATCGTGAGCTTCCGTTTCGTCGTTTGCGGGGAAACAGAAGCTCACGAAAAAAAAAATCTTACCTCTTGCCATGCTGCCGGTGTTGGGATGGCTTGCCTCCCACCGGCCAACTGGTCTTTGGGTCTCTGCTGCGCATGGGAGCATATCCGTGCATGCGCAGCAGGGGAGGTATTTACCTAACTTCGCTACCAGTTTGCAAATGTGAGCGCTTGCGCGCAGAGCATCAAAAACGGGACGTGATGACGTCTGGCCGGGTTTGCTCAAACCGGATAGAACAGGCTGAATACCACCACTGATGCGTGCATGCATGTCCGTGCATGCACGCATGTGAGCATGTGAGCATGTGTTCACGCGCATACCTTTCCGTTTGGGCATGCACACGTATGCAGTTTGGGCACTCGGTGTCTAAAAGGTTTGCCATCCCTGAGATAGGCGCTTGGAGGCAAAGTAAAAAGGGAAATAAGAAAAAAAAAAAAAAGACAGAGGAAGAAATAGGAAGAGAGTTCAATCAAAACTTACAACTGAGGAGTAAACAAAACAGAATCAGCAAGTGTTTTAACTAGTAATGTAGCAATAGCACTTCAACTTATATACCGCTTCATGGTGCTTTTACAGAGCTCTCTATGTGGTTTACAGAGTCAGCATATTTGCCCCCAACAATCTGGGTCCTCATTTTACCCACCTTGGAAGGATGGAAGGCTGAGTCAACCTTGAGTTGAACAGGATTGAACTGCTAGCCGTCTGCAGAGTTAGCCTGTAATACTGCATTCTAACCACTGTTGCTACCACAGTTGGTCCTTCCTTCCTTCCTTCCTTCCTTCCTTCCTTCCTTCCTTCCTTCCTTCCTTCCTTCCTTCCTTCCTTCCTTCCTTCCTTCCCACCTGCCTGCCTGCCTGCCTCCATCCCTCCCTCCCCTCCTTCCCACTTAGCAATAGCACTTCGACTTATATACCGCTTTATAGTGCCTTACAGCACTCTCTAAGTGGTTTACAGAGTCAGCATATTTGCCCCCAACAATCTGGGTCCTCATTTTATGCACCTCGGAAGGATGGAAGACTTAGTCAACCTTGAGTTGAACAGGATTGAACTGCTAGCCGTCTGCAGAGTTAGCCTGTAATACTGCATTCTAACCACTGTGCTACCACAGTTGGTCCTTCCTTCCTTCCTTCCTTCCTTCCTTCCTTCCTTCCTTCCTTCCTTCCTCTTCCTCCATCCCTCCCTCCCCTCCTTCCACCTTAGCAATAGCACTTAGACGTATATACCGCTTCATGGTGCTTTTACAGAGCTCTCTAAGTGGTTTACAGAGTCAGCATATTTGCCCCCAACAATCTGGGTCCTCATTTTACGCACCTCAGAAGGATGGAAGGCTTGGTCAAACCTTGGTGAGGTTTGGTGAGATTCGAACTGCTGAACTGCAGCTAGCAGTCAGCTGAAGTAGCCTGCAGTGCTGCACTCTAACCACTGCACCACCTCAGCTCTTGTGGAATGTAGAAAGACCTTGGGTGAACGGATCATCTCCTAATCTGATCAGATGGTTCCGAAATTCTCTCCCCTCTGAAGGACATCGCGACGTCTCAGAGTAGAGAGGCCTCAACTTTGGCAAACTTTTAAAGACCTGTGGATTTCTATTCCCACAGTTCCCAAGCAGGTGCAGCCGGCTGGGGAATTCTGGGAGTTGAAGTCTACTAGTCTTAAAGTAGCCAAGGTTGGACACCAATCTCTAATTGGAAGAGAAAGGAATTTGGGTGGTGGTTTTGTCCAGCGGCCCCCAAACTAGGGATTGGTTCCGTGGAGTGAGGCTTTCCCGTGGAACCGGAGGGGGCGTGGTTTTGCATGCTGTCTACATGGCCCGGTTGCTGGCATGCCGTGGACAGGACCCCTGGTTTAGTGGGCTTTTCTTCTCCTTTTGAGCCTACAAGTCTCAACAGCCAGGATGATGGGAAAAAAATATCCTTTTGTTTTGCTTCCTGAGCTGACGATAAGAGTCATAGCCAATAGAAAAACATTCTATTTTTGCAAATGAAATTCTTACGGGCAATTCTGCCTCCCTTATTGGGAAATGCTGTAATATCCCCTTTCACTTAATTCAGGATAGGTGTTCAGAGCCACCTTCCCAAATACGACAAACCCTCTGACGTGAACACAAAAGATTCCTTTAGAAATCCTTGCAGCCCCGGCAAAAAGTTTTATCTCGCAGGCTAACAAATCCGGCCAGCCCGAAGATAAATAGTTATCTGCCACATCTATTCATCTCCGCCCCCTGCCTTTATCCCCAGAGCTAGGGTGCAGCATCGCTAGCATCGGTGGCTCTTCTGTCCCAAGGACCAGCCCATAGATTTCCACTGCTCTCCTCTCCTTTGCCTTCTGCGCATCCACGCATCAGGCACTGGACCCAGCTGTTCCTCCTCTTCCTCATCAGCCACCTCCAGACCTGGGGGCTGTTGACTCTCCATCTGAGGGCTGACGGATGGCGCAGGCTCCACCTCTGTCTCTCTCTCTCTCTCTCTCTGCCACCTCCAGTCCCTCTTCCCCCTCGGAGCTCTCAGGTTGCCTTGATGCTGGTCCTGACTCCCACACCTCCTTCTCCTCTGATTTGGCTGCCGAAGGGGCCAGCTGCCGACAAGCCACAACAATAGGCATGCCTTTATTTTATAAAGCCTGATTGGCTAATGCCTAAAGATCCAGGGGAAACGAATGAAAAGAAGGAACGAGGAAGTTTCAACAGCTCCGTTCGCGAAATGTGAGACATGGCTTTTCACCTACACTTAATTTATGGGCAAGCGTACCAGTACGTCCTTGTCTATTCATTCTTCTTCCATAGAAACAATAACTGACCCCAATAGAACCTCATTATTTCTGTTACTTCCAGCTTCTATTCTGAAAAAGGAGCTTTTGATTTAAAAGGGGGAAACAAGCTATTTTGAAACATGACGGCATATACGGGTAGTCCTCGACCTACCGCCGTAATGGAGCCTGCCCATTACGGCTGTGTGTCATGACGGTTGGAAAATGGGTCGGCCGCAGGATTATTATTATTTTTTTTTTGCAGCAGCAGCACTGGTCGTTAATTGAATGCTGCAGTTGTTAAGTGGACCCATGGTTCACGAAGAGCATGGTTTGGCAAAATGCTGGAGAAGCGCTGGTTTTCAGCGAAAGCATCATAAAACGCTGTCACATAACTGCAACATGTTGAAAAAGGCTGTGGTAGCCCCTCAAATATTGGAAGACTGCTATCATGTCTCCCCTAGTCCTTCTCTACCCTAGACTAGCCAGGCCCAGTTCCTTCAGATTAACAGAGTTGGAAGGGATCTTATAGGTCATCAAGCAGAAGACCCTACACCATTTCTGACAAATGGCAGTCCAATCTCTTCTTGAAAGCCTCCAGTGATGAAGCTCCCACAACTTCCAAAGGCAACTTCTGTTCCATGGGTTGATTGTTCTCACTATCAGAAAGTTCCTCATTTCTAGCTTGAATCTCTCCTTGATCAGTTTCCATCCATTATTCTTTGTCTGGCCTTCAGATGCCTTGGAAAATAGCTTGACCCCTTCCTTTCTGTGGCAGCCCCTCAAATATTGGAAGATGCTATCCTATCTCCCCTGGTCCTTCTCTTCACTAGACTAGCCAGGCCCATTTCCTGCAACCGTTCTTCATATGTTTTAACCTCCAGTCCCCTAATCATCTTTGTTGCTCTTCTCTGCACTCTGTCTCAACATCTTTTTTATAGTGTGGTGACCAAAACTGGGTGCTGTATTCTAGGTGTGGTCTTACTAAGAATTTTTTTTAAAAAATTTGATTTATATGCCGCCCTTCTCCGAAGACTCAGGGCAGCTTACAATGCATTAGGGCAATAGCCTTCATACTTTTTGTATATTTATACAAAGTCAGCTTATTGCCCCCACAAACTGGGTCCTCAATTTACCTACCTTAGAAAGGATGGAAGTCTGAGTCAACCTTAAGCCTGGTGAGATTCGAATTTACAGTAATTGCAGGCAACTGAATGTTAATTACAGTGCTTAGTCTGCCGAGCTATCCAGGCACCACTTTATAGAGTGGTGTTAGTACCTCCCTTGATTTTGATTGCGTCCCTCTGTTAATGCAATTTAGGACTGCATTGGCTTTTTTGGCTGCCATCACGCACTGTTGGCTTCTATTTAATTGGTTATCCATATCAATTGTCATGGAGCAAATGCAGAGAATTACTGCTGCCAACCAGCTTTGGGATCCCTTATGGGCACTTGCTTGGCCAAAGTGAAAGAAATTGTTGGTATAGATCAAGGGTGCCCAAACCCTGATGCATGGACTGGCACCGGGCCACGGCATGCCAGAAACCAGGCCGTGCAAACAAGTGAAGCCCCATCCACGGTATGCAGGCAACACATGAAACTGCTCCATCTCCGGTTCGCGGAAAAATCTTTCTCCACAGAACCAGTCCCTGGTGCCCGAAAGGTTGCCGCTGATCAGTTCTTAGTTTAATCTGGTAGGTTTCTTCTGATATCCTCATGGTATTTAAGGAACGATTCCAAAAATGGCTTTCGCCCCAACAAGAAAATGTTGTTACGTTGCGGAAGTTCTTAGGATTTGCACAGGGGTCTATTCAAAGTTGAGTGCTTTCTTTTACAATGGTTTATTGGATGATTCAGAATTCCTGGGCCATCTTGTTAACAAGCTTGATATTCCTCCTGTAGACACAGGAGGTGAATAAACAAGGAGGGACTTTATAATGTTGTTTCTAAAAGAGAACAGGAGGGAGGAAAAATTCCAAGTCCCATCCACCATCATGGTTTATCTCAGAACTTGATCATCCTGGAATCTGGAATAATGAGCGCCTCAGATAGCTCAACCGGCTGAATAGCCTGTTATTAACATCCAGCTGTCTGCAGTTACACCAGTTCGAGGCTCAAGGTTGACTCAGCCTTCCATCCTTTCTAAGGTAGGTAAATTGAGGACCCAGTTTGTGGGGACAATAAGCTGACTTTGTATAAAAAATATACAAAGGTATGAAGGCTATTGCTTAATGCCTTGTAAGCCGCCCTGAGTCTCCGGAGAAGGGCGGCATATAAATCAATTTTTTTTAAAAAAAAAATCTCCATCCAGATGTCATCGTGTAACATGGGAGTTGAGGCCAGATATTTGGTGCTCTGTACCACGACTGGCAAATTACATATAGGAAAGCAGTTAGTCAGCCAAGACCTGATCATCATCATCATCATCATCATCTTCATTTAACAACCCCATAATCCCTTGCCGCATAGAGTCTGGGCAACTGAATGGAGCTAGCAGAGTGTTCTAATGGCCGGATGCCTTTCCTGTCACCATTGCTGAGTTTTGTTCGGCAGGTATATTCTCAGTGTGCCCAGAGAGAGAAATATCTTCCTCTCCACCTAGGATCGAACTCACAGCCTCCTGATTGTGAGGCAAGTGCTCCACCTTAGGCCACCGCACGACACTAGCCAAGACCTGACCATCAGACCTCAACATCAAGATAAAGTGAGACAGGGAAAAGGAGGCAAACTCAGAATGAGAAAAGCCTACAAGGGAGGGTGAACAAGAACATAAAACGAACATGCAAACTCACCTTTGAATTCTTGGTCCCGCCACGACCGGATTGGGAAGAACAGCTTCGTTGCACGCCTTGCTCTGGCGTGGAAGGAGATTTGTCAGAAGAATGATCCGACCCCTTCTCCACCATGGTGTCTCCTTGGGGGTCCTGGGGCGTGGGAGACCGGGAGCGTTTGCGCAGGACTGGGGAGCAAGCGGGCGTACTACGGTTCGAGTTACTGGCAGTGCTGGAAGAGAAGGGAGAGAGAGAACATTGAGTGAAAAATTCATCACGGGAACGGGGATCAGCCGGGTAGCAAGTGTAGACATTTAATTTGGGGACTATGGATCCCTAAGGGACATGGTAGCTCAGTGGCTAAGACGCTGAGCTTGTCGATCGAAAGGTCAGCAGTTCAGCGGTTCGAATCCCTAGCAACGCGTAACGGAGTGAGCTCCCATTACTCGTCCCAGCTTCTGCCAACTTAGCAATTCGAAAGCAGGTAAAAAATGCAAGTAGAAAAATAGGGACCACCTTTGGTGGGAAGGTATCAGAGTTCCGTGCACCTTTGGCATTTAGTTGTGCCGGCCACATGACCACGGAGACGACTTCGGACAGCGCTGGCTCTTCGGCTTTGAAACAGAGATGAGCACCACCCCCTAGAATCGGGAACGACTAGCACATATGTGCGAGGGGAACCTTTACCTTTACCTTATGGATCCCGAATCTCCCCAATATTTCTTTCGGTACAAAAGATTGTTGGAAGTTCATTTCCTTCTATCCAGGATGGGGGAGGGGTTGTCAAACTCAAGGGAATCCAGCCTACTACAGAGTGGTTAAATCTGGCCCATTGGGCCGGCCTGGAAATAGCAAAGGACCAGCCTGCAGTCCCTCTGGCCAGCTCCATTTTCGGCATTCTGCTGGGCAAAATGGGGGGCCCCCACCCCAAGCACTCTGTTTTGGGCGGCAAAGTGCAACAGGAGGCATCCATCTTGTCTCCCCACTCCCAGCTGCCCAGTGGAGGAGAACTACAATGCAGATTTGGTCCTCAAAGAAATCCAGTTTGACACACACACACACACACACACACACACACACACACACACACACGATCCAGGACATGGTATGTAAGTGCTGCTTGATCAGGGTCTGCAATATTCTGAGGGATGCTTCCCTCTGAGGACCAATTTTCCTTGCTATCCTTCTGGGAGGGGCCTTCGTGGTACCCGATGCAGAAAATCTAGCTTTGTTCCGTATCGTATCAACCTTGTCAATTCTCAAATTTCCTCTTTCTGATATGTATTCAAAATGGACCATGATTAACATATATACTGTATATATATATATATGAATAAAACAGAATACAACAGAGTGGAATGGAATGGAATGGAATGGAATGGAATAGAATAGAATAGAATAGAATAGAATAGAATAGAATAGAATAGAATAGAATAGAATAGAATAGAATAGAATAGAATAGAATAGAATAGAATAGAATATTGGAATGTAGAATAGAATAGAATAGAATAGAATAGAATAGAATAGAATAGAATAGAATAGAATAGAATAGAATAGAATATTGGAATGTAGAATAGAATAGAATAGAATAGAATAGAATAGAACAGAACAGAACAGAACAGAACAGAACAGAACAGAACAGAACAGAACAGAACAGAACAGAACAGAACAGAACAGAATAGAATAGAATATTGGAATGTAGAATAGAATAGAATAGAATAGAATAGAATAGAATAGAATAGAATAGAATAGAATAGAATAGAATAGAATAGAATAGAATAGAATAGAATAGAATTCTTTATTGGCCAAGTGTGATTGGACACACAAAGAATTTGTCTTTGGTGCATACACTCTCAGTGTACATAAAAGAAAAGATACATTTGTCAAGGATCATAAGGTACAACACTTAATGATAGGCGTAGGATACGAATAAGCAATCAGGAAACAATATCAATATAAATCGCAACGATACAAGCAACAAAGTTACAGTCATACAGTCATGGAGGGAATACAGTTGAGGGAATACACATACACACAGAGTAGGACCTCTGGTCACGACCATAATTCGTTCCATAACTTTGGTCGCAAACCGATTTGGTCATGACCTGAACTTAATTTTGGAAATTTGGTGTTTCCAAAAAAAAAAAAAAAAAAAAATGGCGCGGAAGGGGAAATCGGACATGAAAATATATATATTTCTCCGAACTTGTGGGCCGAGCGTTTCGTTACCAGCCTAGGTAACATTGTCAGTGGAGTTTAGGGGAAGGAGTACTCTGTTGAAGAGGTTACCTAGCCTGGTAATGAAACATTAAGAAACCAACCCACAAGCTCAGAGAACGAACCTTCAACCTCATCCTATACCTGAGCTACAGATATTTGTGTGTGTGTGTGTGTGTGTGTGTGTGTACACACATATATTAATATATTATCTAGATCCAGCATATGAATATGTAAGAAACCAGACCATTTGAATGACCAATCAACAGGAGAACCAATCAGCTGCTGAGAATTTAAATAGAGTTCCAAGTGAACAACCAATCACATGGCCAAACTAACCATATTGGCACACAAGACATCTATAAGCTAAGGAGAATAAGACAAGAAAGTCCTGATGACGTTACTTAGTGTGATAATAAAATGTTCAGAAAGTAAATTGAAACAAGCTTGGAGAGCAAACCACTGCCAATATATATAGGAAGGGAAGGAAAGAGGGAAGGAGGGAAGGAGGAAGGAAGGAAGGAAGGAAGGAAGGAAGGAAGGAAGGAAGGAAGGAAGGAAGGAAGGAAGGAAGGAAGGAAGGAAGGAAGGAAGGAGGGAGGGAGGGAGGGAGGGAAGGAAAGAAGGAAGGAAGGGCCGTGGTGACACAGTGGTTAGAATGCAGTATTGCAGACTAACTCTGCCCACTGCCAGCAGTTCGATCCTGATGGGACTCAGGAAGGAAGGAAGGAAGGAAGGAAGGAAGGAAGGAAGGAAGGAAGGAAGGAAGGAAGGAAGGAAGGAAGGGCCGTGGTGACACAGTGGTTAGAATGCAGTATTGCAGACTAACTCTGCCCACTGCCAGCAGTTCGATCCTGATGGGACTCAAGGAAAGAAGGAAGGAAGGGAGGGAGGGAGAGAGGAAGGAAGGAAGGAAGGAAGGAAGGAAGGAAGGAAGGAAGGAAGGAAGGAAGGAAGGAAGGAAGGAAGGAAGGAAGGAAGGAAGGGCCGTGGTGACACAGTGGTTAGAATGCAGTATTGCAGGCTAACTCTGCTCACTCCCAGCAGTTCGTTCCTGATGAGGCTCAAGGAAGGAAGGAAGGAAGGAAGGAAGGAAGGAAGGGCTGCGGTGACGCAGTGGTTAGAATGCAGTATTGCAGGCTAACTCTGCCGACAGCCAGCAGTTCGATCCTGACCGGCCTAAGGTTGACTCAGCCTTCCATCCCTCCGAGGTCGGTAAAATGAGGACTCAGATTGTTGTGGGCAAAATGCTGACTCTGTAAATCGCTTACAGAGGACTGTAAAAACACTGTGAAGCGATATATAAGTCGAAGTGCTATTGCTAGTTCTATTTAGAGACATGCGACAATTTGTTGTCCTTCTCGACAACTCTCCACACCAGTCTTCCCAAACCTTGGCTGTTCCTGCTCAGTCCCAGTGGGTATTTTTTTTTTTTTTTGGTTTGGACCCAGACCAGGAACAGGCATGGCAAATGTCTTCTGAGGTTTCCATAGTAACCGGGGCTTGCAAAAGGACCAGGAATCCACGCCGGCAATAACAAAACAACTTGACCCACTTTGAAAATAATCATAATAATAATGCTTGATGGAACTCACTGGCCAGCGGCAATTCAGAAAAACTCGCGGGACCCTCCCTCTAAGCCCTTCTGGAGAAGTCGCTGCAAATATATATATACCACCCCAGCAGACACGCAATAGGTAGTCGGAGAGAATTTTCAACAAATAGGCCTGGAGAAGAAAGCACTATCTTAACATTGTGTTTGTGCAGGAGATACAAATATTTCCATGACAAAGGGAAGCTTATAATTTGGGTTTTGCTATTAAGCTAATTTGGGACGCGGTGGCTCAGTGGCTAAGACGCTGAGCTTGCCGATCGAAAGGTCAGCAATTCAGCGGTTCGAATCCCTAGCGACGCGTCACGGGGTGAGCTCCTGTGACTCGTCCCAGCTTCTGCCAACCTAGCAGTTCAAAAGCAGGTAAAAAATGCAAGTAGGGAAAGGAGGGACCACCTTTGGTGGGAAGGGAACAGCGTTCCGTGCGCCTTTGGCGTTGAGTCATGCTGGTCACATGACCACGGAGACATCTTCGGACAGCGCTGGCTCTTCGGCTTTGAAACGGAGACGAGCACCGCCCCCTAGAGTCAGGAATGACTAGCACGTATGCGCGAGGGGAACCTTTACCTGTTATTAAGCTACTTTTTGAGATATCAACATTCTCTACCAAGAAATTCTTCCAGGAAAGACTCCACATTCAAAGGAATTGAAGTGACGTTCTTTGGTAATTTTCTGGGTTTTGAGTCCAAGGTTCAGACAACTAATCTGAACTCGCCTAAGGCAGTTCAGATTAGAAATTAGAAATAAGAAGAAATTAGAAATAAGGAGAAATTTTCTGACAGGGAGAGCAATCAACCGATGGAACAGAAGTTGCCTTCGGAAGTTGTGGGAGCTTCATCCCTGGAGGCTTTCAAGAAGAGACCGGAGTGCCATTTGTCAGAAAGGGGGTAGGGTCTCCTGCTTGGGCCTAAATGACCTACAAGGTCCCTTCTAGCTCTTGTTAATCTAATCAAACCCAATTCAGCTACTTTCAAATATCGCCAAATACGCCAATGCAAAGAAAACTTTCCTTTCTTCTACTACATCATGGCATCTGTAATTAGCCAGGCCATGAGACAAACCTACATCCTAGAATTTTAGACTTTTTAGGAGCAAATCTCATGCCTTTCATATCCTACACCAGGGATGGCTAACCGTTTCTGGACCGAGTGCCCAAAGCCCACGTCTGAACTGGCAATCTTAACTTTAATTTCTTTTTTTTTATGAAGAGACTTAACTCTTTTAAACTTCTAATGGTTATCATCCTTGCCGCCTTTCTTCAAATGCTTTCCTGTAAGTGGGATGCCCAGAACAGGACAAGGTACTCGAAGTAGGAGTTGCTGCCCTACACAATCTAAAGTTGGATTCTTTCTTCTTGTGGTCCACAAACTACTTCAGTTATAAAAGTTATCTTTAAAAAAAAAAAAATAGAGGCTTCCCTGTTTCATTCCACATGGAATGTGGAGCGATTCAGTCTTTACACATGCAATTATCGGCTTTTAGTAAAGGTGTTGGAGAGGAACACAATGCCTGGAGAGAGCTCTGGCTTGTGTGAATTCCCTCAGAAGCTGCCGGGACACAGAGAGGAAACTTCCCTAGGCAGGATTGGGTAGAAGAAATAATCTTGAGACCTTTTGCCTCATGGCTTAGTTAGTACAGATTTTTAAAATATTCACCTTCTCAATGTGTCTTCTTCCCTCCCTCCTTCCTCTTTCCTTCCTTCCTTCCTCCCCTCCTTCATCCTTCCTCTCTTCTCACCTTCCTTCCTTCTCCTTTTATTCCTTCCTTGCCTCCTTCCTTCCTTTGCTCCCTTCCCTCCCTCCCTCCCTTCTTCTTTTCTCCTGCCTTCCTCATCTTTCCTTCCTCCCCCTTTTCTCCTTCCTTCCCCCTTCCTTCCTTCCTTCCTTTTGTCTCTCTTTCCTTCCCCTTCTTCTTTCCTTCCTTCCTTCCTTCCCTCCCTCATCCTTCCTTCCTCCCTTCTCACCTTCCTTCCTTCTCTATTCCTTCCTTGCCTCCTTCCTTCCTTTGCTCCCCTTCCTCCCTCCCTCCCTTTTCTCCTGCCTTCCTTCATCTTTCCTTCCTTTCTTCTTCATACTCTAGTCCTTCCTCCCTCCCTTCCTCCCTCAGTTCCTTCCTTCCTTCTGTCTTTCTTTCCTTCCCCTTCTTCCTTCCTTCCTTCCTCCCTCCCTCCCTCCCTCCCTCCCTGATTTACTGTCACTAATAGTAGCTACAGTACATATTAAGGAAAACATGTGTTCTCACGAACATTTTTTTTCTCAATCTGTTTTTACACCATGCAGGACTGGCACGCTAGACTGACATCTTTCTTTGAGGCAGTCTGAAGGACATCCCCGCTCTTCTCTTGGTAGGGACCATGCACAGGAAGGAGAAGAGAGAAAGGAGCTGCCGTCCTCCTCAGAAACAGAAGATCTACGGAGCTTCTGACAGCCTGGCCAGCTTGGTGAGATGACCGACAGACGGTATGGAGCACCAACTCGGAGCAAGATGGATTCCATCCATTCCAGGTCTCCTATCAAGACTCTCCTTTCCTTCGCTCGGTGCTTCCTTCCCACTTCTCTTCAAGGCTTCCTCCGTGGTCCCGTCGTTTACCCATGGAGCTCAATGCCGGTCCGTCATGAGTTAATTTGCACGGACTTGTCACTGTGGGCAGAGCTGCAGTGTCAGCCAATCGGCCGGCTTTGCGTTTTCATGCTGAGCATCTTTTTTTTTTTGTTTGTTTCTTTTTTTATTAATGAAAAGCAATCAAGTCACCCTGAGCTTCAGGATGCTATCCCTGGCATTCGTCTTCCTTCCACAGAGTTAAAATGCACTCTCCTCCCTCCTCACCCCACTCCCCCACCCCAAAAAACCCTGATTTATCCTTCCACCACGTCGGTTCAACAAAAAGGGGTGTGTGCAGCATCTTTTCTGCAACACATCCCCATTTTTTAGAGAGGAAGACAGGACGATCACTGAATCGAGGCACGGTTGAGGAACGGTGAAAGGGAAGCAGGCATGCTGCTGGGTCTTGAAACCCGGATTTCTGCCTTGAGCCATCAAGGGGTCGTTTCTTCATTGCAACCCACCCTCTCAACCCACATAAATCACGCAAGCCTCACGGGAACCAAAGATTCCCACCAGCTGGGGTTCCCCTCCCTTCCCCCGTCCTTTGTCTATGCCAAAAAAAAAAAAAAAAAAGGAGCAGAAGAGAACCAAAGCAGTGGATTGCACAGGCCAGCAGTGCATGGGTACACACAAATGCACCCCACAACTCTCCCACACCATCACGACATGATGCACTGAGAATTCAACCAACCCAGCGCCTGGCTGCCCTTTCCTTTCCATCTGCCCTCTTTGCAAAATGCAAATGCAGATGATGATGATGAAGATGATGATGATGATGATGATACCTAGGGCACTGGCAGCAACCCATATTAACCATTAGCACCAGTCAATGGTTTTTGTGATGCATTTTTGATTGTTCAGTTGTCTTGAGTTTCATGTTTAATGAATAAAGTAAGTAATAATGATAATAATGATAATAATAATGTGCCAGAAGTTTGGATTTGAGCACAGCAAAAACCACTGGGAACATCAGGTTGAGAAAGTTCTAGAGAATGAGAAACTCAAGATCTTGTGGGACTTTAGGATTCAGACTGACAGGCACTTGGTCCACAACACATCTGACATAACGGTAGTTGAAGAGAAAAAAGTATGGTTCATTGACATTGCAATACCTGGTGATGCACGGATTGAAGATAAGCAACAAGAAAAAAATCACAAAGTACCGGGACTTGCAAATTGAAGTTGAGCGACTGTGGAAAAAGAAATCGTGTGTTGTCCCGATTGTAATTGGAGCCCTTGGAGCAATACCCAAAGGGCTACCCTGCTATTTAGAAATTCTAAATTTACCGGACTTGAACATTTTGACTCTACAAAAAACCACCTTACTCGGAACAGTTTACATCCTCCGACGATACCTTAACAGTTCCTAGGTCCTTGGATAGGATTCGAGCTGCTGAGCTATTAACCAGCCTCAAAGGCTGTGAATCTCACTACAGATTAAATAACAACAACAACAACAACAACAACAACAACAAGAAGGCACTTGGTACCATGTCCAAGAATTTTATAAGCTACATCAACAAATTGTAACTTCCAGCAATAACACCAGCAGAACTGCAAAACTGCGCTACTCGAAATATTGTACATCTTAAGAAGGTCCTTGGTTGATCCCTAGGATGCTGGCAGCAACCCATATCAACCATTAGCACCAGTCAATGGTATTTGTGATGCATTTTTGAATGTTCAGTTGACTGAGTTTCATGTTTAATGAATAAAGTAAAAATGATACATTTTTAAATGTTCAGTTGACTGAGTTTCATGTTTAATGAATAAAAGTTTATCATCATCATCATCATCATCATCATCACAAAATATCACGACCTGGCCATCGAAATGCCACGATTATGGATGAAACATGTGACAGTGATACCCATTGTCATCGGGGCACTTGGTACCATGTCCAAGAATTTTACAAAACACATCAAGAAATTGCAGCTTCCTGCAATGATACCAGTGGAACTGCAAAAAAACTGTGCTACTCGGATCATCGTACATCTTAAGAAGGTACTTGGTTGATCCCTAGGATGCTGGCAGCAACTCGTATCAACCATCAGCGCCAGTCAATGATATTTGTGAAACATCTTTAAACGTTCAGTTGACTGAGTTTCATGTTTCATGAATAAAAGAGATAATAATAATAATAGTAGAAAGCATCTGAGGATGCTGAGTTGGGGTTTCTCCTCCCTGCCCACCCATCACCCCCTCCCCAGCCAAGGGAAAAGGAAACGAGAACCAATCAAGGTGCTCTTTTCACACATCCGTCAGTCTGTCCATCCACCTCTGGGGGGGGGGTCTGCTTTCTTTTTTTATTCTGTAGGGTGGGGTGGGGGAGAGACGGAGGTGAGAAGCAGAGGGAAGAGGAAAATTACTGGAGCAGTCAGGCAAGGGGGAAGGGAGCTCTGCCCTCCTGACTGAAGGGGTTGGGGAGGGCGGGCAAGGAGAAAGGAAGACTATGCCTCTCTGCAGCATGATGTCATATCACACCGGCTGCTTCCCTTCCCTCTCCCTTCCCCCCCTCTTACAAACACACAAACACAACGCCACACACTTCTTTCGCTGGAAAGGAGGAGAAGCAGCTGTCGCCAACATGGATTCCGGATTTATGCCACTCACGGCCTCTCTTCCTTCGGGCAGC
Source organism: Masticophis lateralis (assembly GCA_030761175.1). Lineage (NCBI taxonomy): Eukaryota > Metazoa > Chordata > Lepidosauria > Squamata > Colubridae > Masticophis > Masticophis lateralis. Next base: position 12,343,895 of record JAUDYJ010000008.1, read on the forward strand.
TCTTGGGCTGCCCTTCAAAGCACCTGAGGGCAGAGGCAGCCAGCCTCCGTGCCCCTCCAGAGAGAGAGAGAGAGAGAGAAAGAGAAAGAAAGAGAGAGAGAGAGAGAGAGAGAAGGCAGTCGGACTAACCTTGCAGCCATCGGGGAGAAGATCTCACAGCCAAGCCTTGGCACTTCATTCATTCGTGCGGTTGGGTGGTGGGAATGGAGGCCAGGGAGGGTGGACCGGTGGGGGGGCCGAAAGGGCCGTGCCCATCCTGCACCATGGTCAAGCCCTTCTTCCCCAGGAAGAGGGAGGGGGCTCTTACACCAGGAGGGACCCCCTGCTCCCTGCAGCAGGATGGAAGCATCGCCTATCCTCAGCAGCCATAGCGAAAACCCACGCCAGCCAGTCGCCCCTCCTTCCCACCCAAATCGAGGAGGGGGGGGCAGGCTCTGCTGAAGGTCTTCCTCCCTCCCTCCCTCCCTCCCTCCCTCCCTCCCTTCCTTCCTTCCTTCCTTCTTTCCTTCCTTCCTTCCCTCTTTCTCTTTCAGTCTCTTGCCTTACACGGATGCTCCCGCACACATACATGCGCATAGATACATTCTCACACCCACCACAGGCAGGCAGGCAAGCAAGCAGAGGCTGGGAGCTGCCTGTTTATATAATGCACCCGTTTTGATCGGGAGGTCCCGAGGGGTCCTGCGGGGAAGGGGCTTGGTGGAGAGAGACACACGCACACCCCTGCTCCTTCCCCATCAGTCTCTGTACCCCTTTGGCTATTTTCTGGCTGCAAGACAGCTTGGAGAGCGAAAGGCCAAGTTAACAAGGCAATGATAGGCTGTCCAATAAATTCAAAAGAAATCCAAAAAAAGAGAGAGAGAGCCCATTTTAGAAGCCACCAGCCGTTCTGGGCACGGCCTCAGATGACTCTCGCCAACTCAGGATGTGCCATTTTCTTTCTTTCTTTCTTTCTTTTTTAAACAAGCCCCTTCTTGGCCTTCTCTGGCTCCCTGGCATTCCTCGGCTTACGACGGTTCATTTTGTGACCGTTCAAAAGTTACGACTTATATGCCCTGAAACAAGGGACTTCGTTCACATCGTTCACAGATAACGGACCTTTTAAGCCTTTCCCCGTGGGCCATGTGATTAAAATTCAGACGCTTTGGCCACTGGTTCCTATTTACGACCGTTGCAACGTCCCAAGTTCGTTGGGATCCCCTTGGGCCGACCTTCTGACAAGCCAAGTCAAAGGAGGAGCCAGATTCGCTTCACAAGAGGGTTAACTAACTTATCAAGGGCAGTACTCACTTTGCAACAGAGGCAAGGAAGGTCGTAAGATGGGGGCAAAACTCAACAGATGTCTCATTTAACGACATAAACTTTGGGGCTCCATTGGGGTTCGTCAGACAAGAACCACCTGTTCTTTCATTTACAGTCCCATCCCAGAGAGTCCCAACTGGCACCAATTCTCAACATTTCATTGGGGGGGAAAAAAAAAACCTTCAACCTTGCGATGGGAAAAGCCTTGAAATGTTAGGTCGCCCAAGAAAGTTGTCCAAACTCTCAGGGACTTTTAATGCTTCTCTTCTGAGGAGGGGCTGGCATTCTTTAGCTTGGGGCGGGGGGGAATGGCTGGTTTAGGAGAAAGTGGAATGAAGTGATTCCTAAGCAGGGGATTTGACTAGAAGACCTCCAAGGTCCCTTCCAACTCCATTTCTATTTGCTTCTGTTTCTGTTTCTCGTTTCGTTTCGTTTCGTTTCATTTCTATTCTTAATCTGCATTCCATTCCATTCCATTCCATTCCATTCCATTCCATTCCATTCCATTCTATTCTATTCTATTCTATTCTTATTCTCCATTCTATTTTATTCATTCTATTCTGCATTCTAATCTATTCTATTCTATTCTAATTCTGCATTCTATTCTATTCTATTCTATTCTTATTCTGCATTCTATTTTATTCATTCTATTCTGCATTCTATTCTATTCTATTCTATTCTATTCTATTCTAATTCTGCATTCTATTCTATTCTATTCTTATTCTGCATTCTATTCTATTCATTCTATTCTGCACTCTATTCTATTCTTATTCTGCATTCTATTCTATTCATTCTATTCTGCATTCTATTCTATTCTATTCTATTTTAATTCTGCATTCTATTCTATTCTATTCTATTCTATTCTATTCTATTCTATTCTATTCTATTCTATTATTTTAATTCTGCATTCTATTCTATTCATTCTATTCTGCATTCTATTCTATTCATTCTATTCTAATTCTGCATTCTGCATTCTATTCTATTCTATTCTATTCTATTCTATTCTATTCTATTCTATTCTATTAATTCTGCATCCTATCCTATCCTATCCCATCCCATCCCATCCCATCCCATCCCATCCCATCCCATCCCATCCCATCCCATCCCATCCCATCCCATCCCATCCCATTCCATTCCATTCCATTCCATTCATCAGTGACATAGAAAAGTGAACAAATAAATACCCAGATGGTCAGTCACCCAGTAAATCAACTCAAAGTTTATTTGTATTTCACCTTTTATTATTTTTCCAACTAACTCAAGATGGCGAACGTATCCAACACACTTTCCTCCTATTGTCCCCACAATAACAACAACAACAACCCTGTGAGGAGAGGTTGGGCTGAGAGAATAGGACTGGCCCAAAGTCACCCAATTGGCTTTCCTGCCTAAGATGGCACTAGAACTCCCAGTCGCCTGGTGATTGGACCAAAGTCACCCAGCTGGCTTTCATGCCTAAGGTGGCACTAGAACTCCCAGTCGCCTGGTGATTGGACCAAAGTCACCCAGCTGGCTTTCATGCCTAAGGTGGCACTAGAACTCCAAGTTGCCTGGTGATTGGCCCAAGTTCACTGAGTTGGTTTTCATGGCAGTACTAGAACTCACCATCTCCTGCTTTCCAGCCTGGTGCCTTAATCATTAGACCAAATATGGGCCTCTTGTTCACTGCAAAGTTGAGCTTTCTCAGCAAGCTCAACTTTGTTGAGCCTTTTTGAGTGAGTGGCTCCATTTTTGGTAATCCCATCCTCTTTTTGGATCTTTTTTCAACCTTGGAATAAACAAAGGTGCTGTCTTAAAAATCATAATCCTTGTAGCAGCAGCAACTAAGTGTTTTGGGCTCCTTAAGGACCAGTGAATTAGCCCATCTCCTGACTCTGTGGGAGCAGGAACCAGGGAAATTTCCTTGCATTAAATGCAACTTCAAAAAGTCTAGATGACATCACCATCTAAATTCAACACCAGGGATTTCAGAAGCAACGAGGGACTCCCTCTCTTTCCCTCAAAAGGAGGTTACTTGCTCCCTCTAATTATCTGGAAATGATGAAAACTCAAAAGTTCTCAAATTTATCCATTTCAAATAGAAAACACCAGACTCAAAGGATACAAGGAAAGGAGGGAGCCTAACAAAATAGCAATAGCACTCAGTACTTAAGACTTATATACCGCTTCACAGTGCTTTATAGCCCGCTCTGAGCAGTTTACAGAGTCAGCCTATTGCCCCACTCCCCAACAATCTGGGTCCTCATTTTTACCGACCTCGGAAGGATGGAAGGCTGAGTCAACCTTGAGCCGGTCAGAATTGAACTCCTGGAGGCGGGCGGGCAGGCAGGCAGGCAGGCAGGCAGGCAGGAAGGAGGGAGGGAGGGAGGGAGGGAGGGAGGGAGGGAGGGAAGGAAGGAAGGAAGGAGGGAGGGAGGGAGGGAGGGAGGGAGGGAGGGAAGGAAGGAAGGAAGGAAGGAAGGAGTGAGGGAGGGAGGGAAGGAAGGAGGGAGGGAGGGAGGAAGGAAGGAGGAAGGAAGGAAGGAGGGAGGGAGGGAGGGAGGGAGGGAAGGAAGGAAGGAAGGAAGGAAGGAAGGAAGGAAGGAGCGAGGGAGGGAGGGAGGGAAGGAGGGAGGGAGGAAGGAAGGAAGAAGGAAGGAAGGAAGGAAGGAAGGAAGGAAGGAAGGAAGGAGGGAAGGAAGGAAGGAAGGAAGGAAGATAGCTAATAGCACTTAGATTTATATACCACTTCACAGTGCTTTACAACCCTCTCTGGGCAGTTTACACAGTCAGCATCTTTCCCCCCCGCAACAATCTGAGTCCTCATTTTTACCGACCTCAGAAAGAGGGAAGGCTGAGTCAACTTTGAGCCTGGTGAGAATCGAACTGTTGGCAGTCGGCAGAGTTAGCCTGCAAGGCTGCATTCTAACCACCGTGCCACCCGACGGCTCAATTCAATTTCCACGGAATCAATTTTTTTTTTATCAATTCAAAGCTCCTTTTAGATGGCTTGAAATCTCAATCCAAAAATACCAGCCAGCCCTGATCATTCCGAACGTTGGAGATGCAACATACTAGACGCGGAGGATTTTTTTTTTTTTAATTTGATTTATATGCCGCCCTTCTCCGTAGACTCAGGGCGGCTTACAATGCGTTAAGCATTGGTGAAGCATCAACATGTTAAATTGATTTGAAAGAAGGAAAAAAAAAAGAATAAAAGTGTGACTGTGTCGAAATATCAACATCAGAGGTGGGTTTCAGCAGGTTCTGACCAGTTCTGAAGATCCGGTAGCGGAAATTTTGAGTAGTTCGGAGAACTACTAGTAGTAGTAAAAATTCTGACTGGCTCCTCCCCCATCTATTCTCTGCCTCCCGAGTCCCAGCTGATCGGGGGGAAATGGGGATTTTGCAGTATCCTTCCCCTAGATTGGGGAGGGAATGGGGATTTTGCAGTATCCTTCCCCTAGATTGGGGAGGGAATGGAGATTTTACAGTATCCTTCCCCTGCCATGCCCACCAAGCCACGCCCACAGAACCAGTAGTATAAAAATTTGAAACCCATCACTGATCAACATGTTATGCCCATCAAGGGTTGGACCTATGACGAGGTAGAGAAATAATAACTACTCTTGTTGATATTTCTTTTAGAGCAATGGTGAAAATACTCGCCTGGCTTATTTCTCTCTTGAGCTGCCAAAGATAATTTGCTTTTCACAGCAGGAAGAAAATTCACCACGTGGATATGTTACAAACGAGACGGGAGGGGGCCTTCCCCCCCCACCCGCCAAGAGGAAAATAATAATAATAATAAATAGCTAGAAAAATGAGGGGATGATGCATCTTGCTGCATTTCCTGCAGCCTATTACAGGTAGTCCTCGACTTATGACTATTTATGTTGCTAAGCGAGACAGTTCTTCAGTGAGATTTTTTTTTTCTCATTTAAGATCTTTCTTGACAGAGTTGTTAAGTGAATCAGGCTTCCTCGTTGACTTTGCTCATCAGAAGGTCGCAAAAGAGGATCAAAAGCACACCGCAAACCGTCATAAATACAAGTCAATGGCCCAGCATCCGAATTTTGTTCATGTGACCATGGGGAGGCTGCAACGGTCATAAGTGCGAAAAATGGTCATAAATCACTTTTTTCCAATGCCGTCACTAAACGAACTGTTGTTAAGTCGAGGACTTCTTGTATTGCGTAACTCACAAGCCGTTAACACTTTTGGACATCCACACGCGAATATAGCTAGGAATTTTTACAGGTCCTCGACTTACGGCGGTTCATTTAGTGACTGTTCCAAGTTACAACAACCTTGAAAAAAAGTGATTTATGACCATTTTTCACAATTATGGCCACTGCAGCACCCCCATGGCCATGTGATCCAAATTCAGACGCCTGGCAGATGACTCACATTTATGACGGTCGCCATGTCCCGGGGAGGGGGAGGGGCGTCGCGTGATCCTGTTTTGCAACCTTTCGACAAGCAAAGTCAATGGGGAAGCCTGGTTCCCTTTCACAATCACCTTACTGACTTATCAACTCACTTAATAACCATGGCAAGAAAGGGGCTAAAAACGAGGCAATATTCCTTTAACTGTCTCGCTTAGCGACAGACGTTTCGGACTCAGTTGCGGTCATAAGCTGCAATCATTCGCTTCACAACCGCAGCCAGCAAAGTTGTAAAACGGGGGGGGGGGGAGAAACCCGCTCCATGAATGTCTCACTTAGTGACACAAACTGGGGCCTCCGTTGCGGTCGTAAGTTGAGGAGCACCCGTATTGCAGGCAACGGGGTTCCATAAGGGGAGGCCAGGAGACCATCTGCCAGGTGGAGTGCTTTGTGGACACCTGGCAACACAATCTGTCATTCTCACACCCTTGGCTCAGGCTTTCGCTGTAATTCAAATACCTCTTATTAATATTGCACCTTTCGGTGACTAAGAATGAATCACCTGCCTGGGTAATTAAAGCCGGAATCTGACAAGCGAAGCCTGCAAATTGATCCCGATACTTACAATTGTAAAAACACTCCCTGCAATAGTACGAGGACTTACAAACATTTGTTTAGTAGCTGTTTGAAGTGACAACAGTGCGGGGGGGGGGGAACGTGACTGACGGCCGTTTTTCACACTTACGATGGTCGGGGTCTACCCACCACCACGTGATCAGAAATTCAGACGCTTGGCAACGGACTCCTATTTATGACAGTCGTAGTATGGTCCCGGGGTTATGGGATCCCACTTTTTGACAAGCAAGGGTCAATGGGGAAACTGGATTCGCTTAACAACCGTGTGACTAATTTAACAATGGCGGTGGTTCACGGAACAATGGCGGCAAAGGAAAGTCGTAAAATGGGACAATACGCACTTTGGAAATTTCTCTCTTAGTGACATCAATTTTGGGCTCAATTGTGGTCGTACGTCGAGGACGACTTGTGGATTTTAAAATGTGCAAAGGAGCACAGGAGAAGGAGAAGGAGAAAGAGAAGGAGAAGGAAGAGAAGGAGAAGAAGAAGGAGAAGGAGAAGGAGGAGAAAGAGAAAGAAGGAGAAGGAGAAGGAGAAAGAGGAGGAGGAGGAGGAGGAAGAAGAGGAGAACGAGAACGAGAATGAGAATGAGAAAGAGAAATAAAAGGAGAAGAAGAAAAGGGAAGAGGGGAAGATCAGATCATCCCATCAATAGCAATAGCATTTAAATTTATACACTGCTTCACGGTGCTTTTACAGCCTCTCTAACTGGTTTACAGAGTTTGTTGCCCCCAACAATCGGTCCTCATTTTACTGACCTCGGAAGGAAGGAAGGCTAAGTCAACCTTGAGCCAATCAAGATCGAACCGCTGGCAGTCAGTAGAGTTAGCTTGAAATGCTGCATTCTAACACTGGGAATGAGGGAGGGAAGGAAGGAAGGAAGGAAGGAAGGAAGGAAGGAAGGAAGGAAGGAAGGAAGGAAGGAAGGAAGGAAGGAAGCAAGGAAGGAAGGAAGGAAGGAAGGAAGGAAGGAAGGAAGGAAGGAAGGAAGGAAGGAAGATAGCAATAGCACTTAGACTTATATACCGCTTCACAGTGCTTTACAGCCCTCTCTAAGTGGTTCACGGAGTCAACCTATTGTCCCCAACAATCCGGGTCCTCATTTTACCCACCTCGGAAGGATGGAAGGCCGAGTCAACCTTGAGCCAGTGAGAATTGAACTGCCAAACTTCTGGCAAGCTGGCAGTGAGCAGAAGTAGCCTGCAGTACTGCATTCTAACCAGTGTCCTTGGAAGACCCAAATCAAGAGAGAGAACATTAATCTACATCATTGTCAAGGATGACGCTCAATTAGTGCCATCCAGAAGACCATTTGAAGGAGCTCTGGAATCTACTGGAGCCTACAATGTCTTTTCTTAGAAAAGCTGGAGAAACAATGAGGACCCAGAATAAAGACAATCCGTGACCATTTTCTGTACCAAAAATGGATTAAGAGCTCCATCAGTAGTCTGAAGAAAACCAGCCCCACCAAACATGGCAACTTTAAGACTTGTGGACTTCAACTCCCAGAAGCTGGATGAGGAATTCCAGGTGTTGAAGTCCACAAGTCTTAAAATGGGCAGATTTGGAGACTCCGATTCTTCTTATTGTGCCATATCCATCATCGGACACTGGCGATCATGTTGGCGATGCTATTTCTATCAACAGCCGCATGAAAAATTGCTGTTGAGTTTTGTCCAAGCCAGTCTCTCAGATTTTGAAGCCATGATGTTCTTCTGCTGGACCTCGTTTGCCTTCAATCTTTCCCTGGAGGAATAAGTGAAGGATGCTGTATTTTTCTGGGTGCTGCATCACCTGGGTTTTTTTAAAAATTAGATTTATATGCCGCCCTTCTCCGGAGACTCAGGGCAGCTTACAATGCGTTAAGCAATAGCCTTCATACTTTTGTATATATATATACAATTGTATATTTATACAAAGTCAGCTTATTGCCCCCACAAACTAGGTCCTCAATTTATCTACCTTAGAAAGGATGGAAGGCTGAGTCAACCTTGAGCCTCGAACTCGCATAATTGCAGACAGCTGGGTGTTAATAACAGGCTATCTAGCCCGTCGAGCTATCTGAGGCCCGACAGGCTAGATAGTTTGGATGATTTGGATGATTTCCCTTGGCTTTCCCAGGCGGCTTATCACCTCCTCGTTTCTGATTTTGTCGACCTAACTTATGTGTAACAACCGCCTGTAAATCCACATTTCAAATGCTTCTAATCTCTTCCAAGTGGAGACTCCGATGGATTTCACATACCAAGACTGGTATCTACTACCTGAAAGGAATTCCTGGAACTGGGAGAGATGCTCCATCTCAGTTTAGGTTAAGGCACAAACTAGCTCAGTGATGGCGATTGTTTTCGGCACCGAGAGCCCAAACCGGCTCTCATTTTCAAGTCTTTTTTTGGGGGGGTGGGGGGGCCTTTTTGGCCTGAAAATGGCCCGAAAAATGACCTGGTTTTTTGCTGTTTATGGGTGGTCCGGCGCCCACGAAGACCAGCTGGCACATGCTTGTTATTTGGCCATTTTGGGGATCATTTTCAGGCTGTTTTGCAGGCTGTTTTCAGTCTAAAAACAGCCAAAAAACAGGCATGCGCTAACTGGTCTTCGCGGGCATTGAAGCACCACAAAATAGCCTGAAAATCACCCGAAAAATGCCCTTCCTTTTGACCATTTTCAGGCTGTTTTCCGGTGCTCCATCACCCGGAAAGACCAGCTCGTGCATGCCTGGTTTTTTGGGCTGTTTTCAGGCCATTTTGGGGCCATTTTCCAGGTCGTTTTCTGGCGCCCGCAAAAAACAGCTGGATGGTGCACATGTGTGGGCTGGAAACCAGGAGATCAGCTGGCGACAGCACGAGTGCCCACAGAGAGGGGTCTGCATGCCACATCTGACACGTGGGCCATAGGTTCGCCATCAGAGGACCAGCTCATTCCTCTTTGGCAGGAATCTCCATGATACATCATTGTTTAGCATGGCTGCCGAAGGCGACACCTTCCTGGTCATCTAACAAGACTTTTTAAAAACGAACAAGCAAACTTTCCTTGACCCTTAGGGATCTAAGGGCAGTACAGTACACAAACCCTGATTCTTGGCTTTATGTGGTGGGTCACAGAAAGAGAGGGAACGAAACCGGGTTTCTGGGGAGCTAAGAAAAGAGAGAAAAGAACTGAGCCATCTGCAACAAGCCAAGTATCAACATCTTAAGTGCAAGGAGCAACAGGGCCCCTTCCTGGTTAAGAACATAATCTAGGATTAAGCAGAGGTCAGCGACCTCTTGCAAGGAAGGAAGGCGAAAAGAAACTCGTTAAAGATGCAGGCCTCCTACAGACCGTCCTCAACCTACGACCATAACGGAGCCCAAACTATCTGCCGCTGAGCGACAGACAGTGGTTCAGTGAACTTTGCCCCATGGTAGGGACTTTTCTTGCCACTGTTATTAAGTGAATCTCTGCGGCTGATGAGTTAGTAGCCTGGTTGTTAAGTGAATCTGACTTCCCCATTGACTTTGCTTGTCAGAAGGCCGCAAAAGGGGATCACACGACCCCCCAGAACATTGCAACCGTCATAAATATGAACCATCACTAAATGAACCGTTCTAAATTGAAGATCTTCTCCCAGGGATCCATCCATGGTACCAGGTAGAAGGATAGGATAGGATAGGATAGGATAGGATAGGATAGGATAGGATAGGATAGGATAGGATAGGATAGGATATTGGAATGTAGAATAGAATGGAGTAGAGTAGAGTAGAGTAGAGTAGAGTAGAGTAGAGTAGAGTAGAGTAGAGTAGAGTAGAGTAGAGTAGAGTAGAGTAGGATAGGATAGGATAGGATAGGATAGGATAGGATAGGATAGGATAGGATAGGATAGGATAGGATAGGATAGAATAGAATAGAATATTGGAATGTAGAATAGAATGGAGTAGAATGGAGTAGAATAGAATAGAATAGAATAGAATAGAATAGAATAGAATAGAATAGAATAGAATAGAATAGAATAGAATAGAATAGAATAGAATAGAATAGAATAGAACTAAACTAAACTAAACTAAACTAAACTAAACTAAACTAAACTAAACAGAAGAGTTGAGGAGAGGAGAGGAGAGGAGAGGAGAGAAGAGGAGAGGAGAGAAGAGAAGAGAAGAGAAGAGAAGAGAAGAGTTGAGTTGGAAGGGACGATGGAGGTCATCTAGTCCAACCCCCTGCTTAGGCAGGAAACTCTATACCATTTCAGACAAATGGTTATCCAATCTCTTCTCAAAATCTTCCAGTATTGGAGCATTCACAACTTCTGGAGGCAAGCAGTTCCACTGATTAATTGTTCCCACTGTCAGGGAATTTCCCCTTAGTTCCAGGTTATTCTATACTGCTTCTACAGTGCTTGTACAGTGCCACAATTCCTGCCAACCAACACAGAACCACGGGCAAACGTTTACACAAGGAGCTTTGAGACATCTCCTGCCCTTCCAACCTGCCTTCGTTATGCTGTTCTGCCATCCAGCACGCTTTCTACGTTCGGACAGTGTGCTCCTTGACAGAAGATGCTAAGCATCCATCTCTCCCCCACCGCAATGGATGCATAATCAGAAAACAGCGCACGCTCCATAAACATGAAGGAACCTTGCAAACGGTCTAAAAATTAACCAGAGGTATATCTTTGGCCCAAAGTGCAGCAAAAGCAGGGTTAGCAAAGAGAATCGGGCCTAGCCAAATTGCACAAACAGAAATCCCAATTTTATTTTTATTTTTATTTTCTCTCTCTCTAGGCATGGGAATGTCATCTTCGTGCGTGCATTGCAAATTATTTTTGCACGTTTTTCGTTGCAGGAGAAGCCTTCCCAGAACAGTCTTTCCGAGCGGCCAAGTCAAACATTAGAAAGGGATATATTCTCCGGTCTTCGAATGCACATCGTTTTGGCACTCGCCAAAAAGAGAGAGAGAGAGAGAAAAAAAAAGGGACCCACTGAATTTCTGCAACCATGTGCAGCTTTGTGTCCAGATAGATTGGGGGTGGGGGGGGGGAGAGGTGAAAAAAATGCTTATAGTAGTGTTGGCGAGGGGCAAACTGCTGAGTAAGCCACTCCAGCGTATCTTTAGAATTGTACAAAACAGAAGCACGCGCACACATGCACAAATGCAGACGTTAAAAAAAAAAAGCAGAAAGAACATCTACTTTTTACAACAGTCGCAGTAAGCCAGCAAAGAGCATTTAATAAACAGAAGGGTTTTTTTTTCTTTTCTAAAAGAAAGGGGGGCTTAAAGAAGCTTCTTTAAAGAATAAAGAGGTATCAAAAACCCTAGCAAAATTTTCAGAACAGCTTTTAGAAACTAGAACAGGGGTCTGCAACCTTAAACACTCAAAGAGCCATTTGGACTTGTTTCCCCACAGAAAAGAAAACACCGGGAGCCACAAAACCTTTCCTGTGCCTGATTGTTTCTTGAGCGGCCACAAAACTAGCATATGTACTTGAATTAAACGTTCTGTTTTCTTCTGAAACTTTTCTTTTCTTGGATTTATCCATGGTTGGCCTACCGGGGGTTGAAAAGCTCAATAAATTGTGTGCCGGCCGGTGTCACATATTGGCGTTTGGGACACGTATTTTTAGTGAAGGGAGCTGCAGCAGAGGGGTGAAAGAGCCACATACCTCTCTGGAGCCACAAGTTGCTGACCGCTGAACTACAATTTAATCAAGGATGCCCTTTAAGCAGCCTTTCTTCATTTAGGCCTTCTATAAGCCAAGTTTGAAATTTTAGAACTAATTTTCCACTAAAAATAAAACCTCCGGTTTTTCGGTTGCTTCTGAGAAGGAATTGTGTTTGTTTGTTTGCATTATTTGTATATCTGTATCAAATGTGGGAGCTGCCATATTCTAATTTCCTTCCTGGGGGATGAATAAAAATATACCCAAAAAACTTTTGCCACGGATGACTTTAGAGTAAAATGTTGTATTTGGTTATAATATGCCTTAGTAAATATTTGTAAAACCAAGGTTATTCCTATCTTTTTTTTTTTTTCAGATTTGATATCGTTTCTATTTTTTTAAGGATTGCTTCCATTTGTTATTATCGGGGTACACTGCTTCTATCTGGTACACTTTTAAAAGGAAGGTTATGTGTGTGTGTGTGTGTGTGTGTGTGTGTGTGACTGTCTGTCTGTCTGTGTCTGTGTGCGTTTTTCTTTCTTTTCATTCTGGCAGCTAGCAGATTTTGTGCTGCATAGTGAGAGACTATGCTATATAAGTCTATATATAATAGCTATATAGGTCTCTCACTATGCAGCACAAAATCTGCTGGCTGCCAGAATGAAAAGAAAGAAAAAAACCCAGAAAGTAGTGAATGTATATGTTTTCTGAGGTTTTCGCGGGTGTTTGTATGTAGGTCTTTGGTTATTCGGGTCTTCTCCCGCGTAAAATTGGAAGTGTCTTGGCGACGTTTCGACGAAGTCTCATTCGTCATCTTCAGGCTGGTGTTCTCCTGGAAGCACGAAGCTGAGAACACCAGCCTGAAGATGACGAATGAGACTTCGTCGAAACGTCGCCAAGACACTTCCAATTTTACGCGGGAGAAGACCCGAATAACCAAAGACCTACATACAAATACCCGCGAAAACCTCAGAAAACATATATATATATATATATATATATATATATATATATATATATATATATATATATATATATTCAAAAAAAAACACTTTAAAAAACACCCACCACATTACAAAATATACAATATATAATCCACAAATTCAATTTAAACAGAGCCAAATGAATAAAGCAGTAACCAGCATTACCTCTAATCTCCTTGGAAGAGGACTGTCTTTGCCGACTTCTCCACATCTAATAAAAAAAAGAAGTGGAGGGGATAATCTAATTTCCAATTTTGATCCCACTGGAGTTTGCTGGCCTTCAGCTCCTCCCTTGTTGAATGTGAGAGCTACCACAAGTCCTTGCTGGAAAGAACATCTCGGATGACCGGTTCTGATTGCAGAAAATGGCCTTGGAAACACCCTTGGCTGTCAAGGATGGTGGAGACGTCTCCAAGACCTCCTTCCGCGACCACAACGGGTTGAGAATAGATCTTGAGATATCCCTCCAAACCTGTTGTAGGAAGTTAGCACCAGTGGTGAAACGCTACCGGTTCGCATCGGTATGGGAGAACCGGTAGTTTTTATCACTACCGGTTCTCCCGTACCGATGCGAACCGGTAGTGATAAAAACTACCGGTTTGGGCGTAGTAAAAAAAAAAGAACCAAAATTTCCAACAATCAGCTGTGCTGTGAGATTTAAAATCGCTAGAAAGCAGGAAATTTGCTTTCTAGTGAATTTAAATCACGCGGCACGGCTGATTCCCCCCTCTCGCTGTTCTACTTACCTTCCCAAGCCTCCTTTTGGCGCATACTGTGCATACGCACTCACGCAACATGTGTTTGGTGTTTACTGCACATGTGCAAACATGCAGCGCATATTTTGGCATGCACCAAACATGCACGGCTAGTGAACCAGTGGCAAACCGGTTCAGATTTCACCACTGGTTAGCACCCACCCCACTCCTAGAAAAATGAAATATTCTAGGAACTATTAAAAAGGCAGAAGACTATATTTCCCTGGATGAGAAATGGAGGAGCATGTTTTTTTAGAAGCAGGAAGCAGACTCACTCTTAATAGCTCCCATCCTCTTCAATAGCCCACAGAAGATGTCAGCACTTAAGAGATAAAGAGATAGCTAGGTCTATTCATAAGCAAATGCCCTTACCCAAGATCCAACAAAGACAGGATTAGCCCTCTACCCACCTCAACACATGGCACCTGGGGAGATTACATCACCCAGCAAGGCTCAACCAAGCCTGGGACTCAAAAGCACAGTCTTCAGAGTTGCCCCTGCATGGCCTCGTGGGAGTCCGACAACCAATCAGAATACAAGCTCAAATTCAAAAGCCCAGAGAGGGTATAAAACACAGGCACTCTCAGCATCTCTGCCCCCTTTGTTTCTTCGCCCAACATCTTCAAGGCATGTGATCCTGTCCAACCATTAAAAATCATCTCTCGGCACCATTCGGGGCTCGACACCATCTTTCCAAGCAGCCATCATGTTTCCAGTGTCTTTCTCCCCGCTTGGAACTGAACTCAGAAGGACATTTCTTCCAACACGGCGAACTGCTTAAAAATGCCCTTGTAAGAAGACATTCGCAGCCACTTGAGGTTGAACTGACCCCCGAGTGGAGCGAGGAACTTGTTGGACCCGATAAAACCAAATTGTTGATAGCCACCGACCGTGTTTGAAAGATAGTATGGGTAGCATGCTGACCTTAGGAGGAAGGAGGAATTTCAGAAGGAGGTCATCCAGAAGACCTTATCAAGTGCATTCCACGGTGATGCAGTGTTTAGAGTGCAGTACTGAAGGCTCCTTCTGCTGCCTGCCGGCTGCTTGTAATTTGGCAGTTCTAATCTTACCAGGCTCAAGATTGACTCAGCCTTCCATCCTTCCAAGGTTGGTAAAATGAGGAGCCAGATTGTTTGGGGCACTATGCTGACTTTATAAACCGCTTAGAGAGGGCTGCAAAGCACTGTAAAGCGGTATATAAGTCTAAGTGCTATTGCTATTTTCCTTCCTTCCTTCCTTCCTTCCTTCCTTCCTTCCTTCCTTCCTTCCTTCCTCCCTCCCTCCCTCCCTCCCTCCCTCCCTCCTTCCTTCCTTCCTTCCTTCCTTCCTTCCTTCCTTCCTTCCTTCCTTCCTTCCTATCTCAATTTATTCCACTGTACCTCTCTGGTAACAAGATGAATATATTAGGATTTCACAAAAAAGAGAAAAAGACAAGCTAGCAAGACAGAAGGTCGTTTTCCTACAGCTGGAATCAAAAGTTCAGCCAAAGATGACAGGCTCACGCAACCAGGACCACTTGTGAATAGTCTCAAACAGAAGCTTTATTATTAATCACCTATGTCCATCATGGTGAACCTGTGGCACGCGGAGCCATATCTGTGGGCAGGCAAGTGTTGCCTTAGCTCAGCTCCAGCACGCATGCACGTGCCAGCCAGCTGATTTTTGGGCCTTCTGGGAAGTCAGGAAATGGACTGTTTCCAGCCTCCAGAGGGCCTCCGAGGGGAGGCCGTTTTCACCCTCCCAAAGCTCCAAGAAAGCCCCTGGAGCCTGGGGAGAGCAAAATAATGCCTACCGGGCCCATTAGTGACCTCTTTGCTCTCGCGTGCCAAAAGTGGAGGGAGCACCACGGGGGGTCATGCATGCATGCGCGTGGGGGGGGGCACTGAATTATGGGTGTGGGCACATGCACACGCAACCCTCCCTCCCCACGCTCCCACGCTTGTGGCACGCGACGGCAAAAAGGTTAGCCATCACTGACCTATCGTTATCAGAATCTCACCAGACTGGTTATAATTATTATGGAATAGTTCAAGTAAGGCTTCGGGGATTCTGGGGGTAGTCAGGCCTGTGCCACTTTCTCCAGTGCAAGGACTCTAAGCTTGCCCCCTGCTTAACGCCTCCCTCCTTTCTACCTGGAGATTCCACCACAAATGGGCATATTTTAAAAATGTGCCTGTCTGTTTGTGTGTCTGTCATTCCATCCAGCCATCCACCCACCTACCTGCCTGCCTACCTACTGTGGGAAGCGCCCCCCCGTCCCCCATAAGAATGAAATATTTTGGGGACTATTAAAAAGGCAGGATAGAATATTTCCCCTAAAGGAGAAATGGAGGGAAAAAAATCTAAAGGGAGGCAGAAAGCAGCCCGTTTCTCTGCCCTCCCAAGCAGAAACTGAGGAGGTCAGCTTTTAGATGATTTGATAATCCATTCAGAAAGATTGGGTCCAGCAGAAACTCCAGATAAGCAATACAATTAGGGAAGTGAAAGGTTGACAAGAGTAGCACAGACAAACACCTAGGATTTGCATTTCCCCTTTTGCCTATAGAGCCAGCCATGACCCCTACAGGACCCTATAGGAATCCAGAAGATATAAAACTCACCCACTCTCAACTCCATTTCGTCAGCTGTCCCAGAACCACATGCTGCTGGTGGTACTGCTTCATCAATAAACCAACTTTCTTTCCAATCAGACTCCATTTTATTCCCAGATTACAACTGGATCTGGATTTTTCTTCCAACACTACCTACTTGGTTTATCTCCCCGAAGTTTCTCCACTGTACATTTTCCCGGATCATCTCATTGCTAAGTCTTCTCCAAACTAAGGTTCTTCGGATGTGTTGGGTTTCAACGATCATAATACTCACAGTTGGCAGTGAGGGGAATTATGATTCCATACCTCCAAAAAAGCCTTAGTTGAGGAAAGGCATTGTAAAAAACTCTCCGCTTTTTACAAAAATGATGCTGAGGAGTAACAGTAACAGGGTTGGAAGGGTCCTTGGAGATCATCTAGTCCAACCCCCTTCTCCCACAGGAGACCTATACTAGGGATTTGAACCGCCAACCTTTCTGATCGACAAGCTCAGCGTCTTAGCCACAGAGCCATCTAGGAATGGTAATCCTCTCACAATCGTTTTGGGGGATAGATTTGTTCACTTGAAGGTTTCCATCGTGATAGACAGGCAACCTTTATCTTCGTTTTCTCCCAGGCTGACAAGCTTAACGCCTACTTCATCACGTATTGAAACGTTTTCTGCATTTTAATGCGAAGCTTCTGGGGGGAGGGGGCCATGACAAGAAACATTTAATTATGGAATATGATCGTCTATCATTTTTAAAGTGGAATCCGAACAGCCGCGGGGAAAGCCATCGTACAAAGTTGCAGCAGAATTAAAAGGCCAGACTTCCCACTCTCTCTGGATGAAAATAAACATTGTTTTATTCAGTGTCTGAAGCCTAATGCAGGCTATCCCCCTCTGACCCCCCACCCAAAAGGGCCTTCAGAAATCATTTAAAAAAGTAGGAATGCAATCCGAGTGCATTCTCTTTAAAGCATTGGCATCTTTTCCAAGGATTGTTCAGCGGCCCAAGACGATCCCAAAGAAAGAGAGGGCTGCTTTAAAGAGCTCCTGATGCTTTGAAATGATCCAAAGCACCTTTTGGGGGGGGGTTGAATCTGATGAGCGAAATTAACCTTTGCTAGTGATGACGAAACCTTTTCAGCACCAAGTGCCCAAACCGGAACGCTCGTGCATCGGTGAGTTGCCCTCGGTTTGCACCGGTTCTATAGAACCGTTAATAAAACCGGCGGGAGGCTCCGCGCATCGAACCCCGACGTCATCAAAATGCTTCTGCGTATGCACAGAAGAGCGCGCGCACGACAGCGAACCGTTGCAAACCGGTAGTAAAAGTAGGTAGAACCCATCCCTAGCAGGCATGCATCTGCTTGGAATAGAGCGCCAGCAATGCAAAAAACAGCTGGCTGGCATGCACATGCCTGGGGTTTTTTTTGCTGTTTTTCAGACCGTTTCTGGCCATTTTTGGCCCGAAAAGTGACCTGGAAATGGCCTGAAATCGAGCCCAAAAAAGGCCCAAAAATGGTCTGGTTTTTGGCTGGTTTTGGTCAGTCTTACGGCCGTTTTCAGGCCGTTTTCAGGCACTCCGGCACCCGTGAAGAATAGATGGTGATGGCACGAATGCCCACAGAGAGGGCTCTGCGTGCCACCTCTGGCACCATGCCATAGGTTCTCCATCACGGATCTATACCTTTGCAGAGTGTCCAACCATGGCAACTTTTTAAGACTTGTGGACTTCAACTCCCAGAATTCCACGGCTGGCTGGGGAATTCTGGGAGTTGAAGTTCACAGGTCTTAAAGCTGTCAAGGCTGGAGACTCCTGCTATCCTCGTATCCTCCTAAGGCTGGACACATTAAGGAGGACTTTTTTTCTTTTTTTTAATTTGATTTATATGCCGCCCTTCTCCGGAGAATCAGGGCCCCTTACAGTGTGTTAAGCAATAGCCTTCATACTTTCTGTATATTTATACAAAGTCAGCTTATTGCCCCCACAAACTGGGTCCTCAATAAAAAAAAAACTTAAGGACTCCTCTGCTTAAGGAGAACCAGGTTATTTTAGTTGAAGGAGCAACCAGAGAACTTTTAAAAATAGTCTTTCAATACATCCAATGCAGTGATGGGTTCCCAAAATTTTTATTACCGGTTCTCTGGGTGTGGCTTGATGGGCGTGGCAGGGGAAGGTTACTGCAAAATCCCCATTTCCTCCCAATCAGCTGGGACTTGGGAAGCAGAGAGTGGGGGTGAGGCCAGTCAGAATTTTCACTACCGGTTCTCCGAACTACTCAAAATTTCCGCTACCGGTTCTCCAGAACTGGTCAGAATCTGCTGAAACCCACCTCTGATCCAATGGTGGTGGATGAGGATTGTGAACAAGTTTTGAATCTCAAAGCTGAAGGGGGGGGGGGAAATCCATCGGTTTACCTCCATTTCCCTAGAGCAAATAAAATTTGCATTGGACCTGAGATCAGAAAGAGTTTTGAGGGCAACTGAGGCCAATGAAGGTCCTTTTAGATCAGCCATGGGAAGGGGAAAAAAAGAGTCTTATATGAGCACCAATGGTGACAGTTCATTAAAAAAAAATATCCTACTCTCCAGGCAGGAGTCATTTGGGGTTATTCCTTCTCTTTTGCCCAATTAGTCAAGAGCTAGTCAATTTCAGTAATTAGGAATGTCTTTTCCCCCAAGATGCCCCCTGTTTAATGCAGACCAGTAGATTATTTTTTATCCCCAATCATCTAAGACCTACAGAGGAATTTTCCTCTCTTTAATGAGTGTTTTTAAAATCAAGAACCAAGACAAGGGTCGCTATTCAATTCACACTCTGGAAAGAAATCAAGGGACGATGATATTTGAACTGTTCTAAAAACTTCTTCCCAAATTGAAGCCTTGTTTGTTCTCGCCGCTGGATTGCGGTTCGCACCTTAATTCTGCTTTAAAGATCATTGAACAGGCTGTGGGATTAAGAAGGAGACCTGGTGATTTAAGATTAAATTTATCCTTGGCATAAGAGCAAAATTTTGCAGCCTAGCTTTGCTTCACAAATCTCCCAATGGTTTGGTTCTTCTAAACCACAACTGAAATCCAGTCATTTTTAGATTAGATTTAGATTATCCAGAACAGTGGTGGGTTGTTACCGGTTCGCCCCGGTTCGGGCGAATCAGTAGTATCGGCGGTGGGGAAGCTCCACCCACCTGCCCAGACATCATCAAATACGCTCTGTGCATGCGCAGAAGTGACGCCCACATGAGCGAACCGGTAGCAAAGCGAAGTGAAACCCACCACTGGTCCAGAAGCAATGGGACAACTAGGTTTCAATACGTAACAGACGTTCGATAAATATTTGAGAAATATTTCCGCATGCTAAGCCAAGTGCTGTGGCCCGTCAGCGGCCTGTGTAGCTAGTAGCTGATTCAGACAGCGAGGAGGCTGGTGTGGTGCTGCGCCAGCAGCCTGTGCAGTTGGCATTCGAGTCAGACAATGAGGAGGCTGGAGAAGATGTGGTGCCAGAGGCGGGGATTCAGCCAGGGCCTTCAGAACCTCCAGAAGCTCCCATAAATGAAGAGGAAGAAGAGGAGGAGCCTCTTCCTGATGCATGAGTGCGCAGAGCTGCCAAAAGACAGGAGTGGCACCTCAGGAGGAGGTCTCCTCGGAAATAAAGCTTGGGACTAATTGGCCACTCCCTTAGCCTATTTAAGGAAGGACAACAACTGAGGCAATTTGCAGGGAACAACTTCGTTCATATTCCTTTGCGTCTTGATTCCAGAAACATCTGATTGGCTCTTCCTCCTTTCTTGTCAGTTTTCCTGCAAATTGCTTCTGGGCATTCTGCCAACTACAGTAAGATTACAGTTATCTGAAATACTGTGCTTCAGAATTGAGTAATCATTCTATGGATTCTTGTCGGCTGTTCATGAAGTTAAATTAACAGCCCTTGTTCAGAAAAGACCGATTTAAACTGTACTTGTGTTCGAACAACTACTAAGAAAGCTCATTAGTAGTCCTTCATTAGTAAACTAAGGTTTGTACGGACTTTGTGTGTGCTGCGTTCTTTGGAGTCCGTAGCTGGGGCAGAACGCCAAGTTACGTACCCTATCAACCTCCTCTAAAATCTATCATGGTCCTTTTAGGATTGAAAAATTGAGGATTCCTGGTCTGTCTGGTCGTGATCAAACCGTTTCCAGTAAGACACCAATGTAAGTATTTCTGGTTTGCTGAGCAAGTCACAACTGGCTTGGTTTATACAATGAGGGAATCATGGTTTACTAAGCACAACAGATGCATTCACACAAGACACTGGCAAAACTAAAGGAACTATGACAGCTCATTAAAGGTAAATGTAAAGATTTCTTTCGTACATATGTGCTAGTCGTTCCCGACTCTAGGGGGCAGTGCTCATCTCCGTTTCAAAGCCGAAGAGCCAGCGCTGTCCGAAGACGTCTCCATGGTCATGAGACCAGCATGACTCAATGCCAAAGGTGCATGGAACGCTGTTCCCTTCCCACCAAAGGTGGTCCCTAATTTTTTCTACTTGCATTTTTTACCTGCTTTCGAACTGCTAGGTTGGCAGAAGCTGGGACAAGTAACTGGAGCTCACCCCGTTACGCGGCGCTAGGGATTCGAACCGCTGAACTGCCGACCTTTCGATCGACAAGCTCAGCATCATTAGCTACTGAGTCACTGCATCCCGCGACAGCTCGTTAGGATGTGTAAATGCAGTGTGCACTGGATGCATAATCATCCCGTACACAGATGACTACAAGCCCAAGGTGAACAATATTCTGAAGGACACTGCTGCGTATGAAACTCTGAAGAGAGATCCACCAGCAAGCCACAAAGTTCATATCCCCCCTGAACAGTAAGAGTAAGAGTTGGAAGGGACCTTGGAGATCATCTAGTCCAACCCCCTGCTCACACAGGAGACCTGTACTAGGGATTCGAACTGCCAAACCGCCAACCTTTCTGATCGACAGCCATGATCTGGATGACTGAGAGTTTCCACAGACATCAAGTCAAGTTATTAAACTCCATCATCTGCGTACATTTTTATAATATCTCACTTTTCTCCCTTTTAACCCCACTACCTTTTCTCTATTATTTATAAAAATAAATAATAATTGAATAAAAAATTGAAATGAGAATAAAGATAATTAGAAAATCGGGGCTGCTCGAATATCACTTTAAATTGAACTGAAAAGGGAAACAACAGGAGAGAGGGGAAGGAGAAAAGAGAGAGGAAGGGAGAAGGAGAGAAAGGGAAAAGAGGAGGAAGAAAAGGGAGGGGAAAGAGGAGCAGAGGAGAAGGTTAGAAGGGGGAAAGAAGAGAGGAGTGGGGGAAGAGAAGGGGAAGTAGGAAAGAAAAGGAGAGAAAGGATGAAGGAAGTACGAGAAGGGAGAGGAAGGAAGAGAAAGGGAAGTAGGAAAGAAAAGGAGAGAAAGAATGAAAGAAGTATGAGAAAGGAGAGGAAGGAAGAGAAGGGGAGGAGGAGAAGAAAGGTTGGAGTAAAGGTAAAGGGTAAAAGAGCAGCCCCGAAAAAGTAGAAATGAAAAATGAAAGTTAAAAGAAAAGATGAATGAAAAATGATGAAAATGACTGTACATGTAAATGGGTTCATGAGACATAAAAATAATATATATATATATATATAAAAGTTATTAAACTCCGGAAGGATTTCTAATATCAGAAGTAGGAAGATTCTGCTGATGAGTTTAGAATGTTTGTAATTTACTACAGTAGTTTCAGGCAGGAAGCTAGACACAAAATAGAACCAGGGACAAGACGTAAATTACCACTAACCACCGCAAAGCTGAATCAGGGTCAACTGAAAAACAAATGGTTTTCCTGTGATCTATTTTAGTTTTAAAGGGTAAGAAGAAGCCTGGGCCCCTTATAATTCGCTTTTCCCAAACTATTTTTTCTTCTTACAGATACCATAGAGTAATCAAACATTAAATTCAAAGTATCACTTTACAATCCTTTAGGAAGAACCAAAAAAAATTGATGTAGCTCTTTTGGGCAGCAATTGGTCTATCCCATTTGTGGACCGAGATTCCCTGAAATTCAGGGTACAACGTATGTAAAATTTGACTATTTCACGTTCACAGCTTCCTGATGGGATAAGCTAAACTGTTATATGAAGTAGTTTTTTTGGGGGGGGGGTCATTTTTATTTGTTTAATTGTTTTATAGGGCCACACCATGCATCTATGGGCAACATACAGCAAAAGCAATAATATTTACAGACCCCTCACATCCTGGACATAAACTGTTTCAACTCCTACCCTCAGAATGACACTGTAGAGCACTGCACACCAGAACAACTAAACACAAGGAGAGTTTTTTCCCAAACGCCATCACTCTGCTAAACAAATAATTCCCTCAACTGTCAAACTATTTACTAAGTCTGCACTACTATTAATCTTCTCATCGTTCCTATCACCCATTTCCTCTCACTTATGACTGTATGACTGTAACTTTGTTGCAGGTAACCTTACGATTTATATTGATTGTTTCCTAGTATGATTTGATTGCTTCTTTGTTCCCTATGCCTATCATTAAGTGTTGTACCTTATGATTCTTGATGAACGTATCTTTTCTTTTATGCACACTGAGAGCATATGCACCAAAGACAGATTCCTTGTGTGTCCAATCACACTTGGCCAATAAAGAATTCTATCCTATCCTATCCTATCCTATCCTATTTTCTCCAAAATAATCATACTGTATTTTTTTAAAAAAGTAACTAAGATATACAATGGTGACTGAACATGATAAATGAACCTAGGAATGTCCCAAATCCATCTTTCTGGTGAGTTCTGCACACATACCAGTAACCCCCTTTTCATTCAAAACAAAACAAAACAACATAAAACTGATCACATGTAATAATTATACTCCAACCTTTGAAACATCCTGATCTAACAAAAGCCTTTCCACCTGTCTGTTTCTCTCTCTCTCTCTCTCTCTCTCTGTCTTTCTCTGTCTCTTTCTCTCACTTCCTCTCTTTCTTTCTCTCTCTCTCTTTCTCTCTCTCTTTCTCTCCCTCTTTTTCTCTTTCTCTCTCTTTCGCCCTTGCTCTCTTTTTCTCCTCCTCTTTTTGTCTCTTTCTCTCACTCTCACTCTCTCTTTCTCTCTCTTTCTCTTTCTCTCCCTCTCTGTCTCTTTCTCTTACTTTCTCTCTCTCTCTTTCTCTCTTTTTCTGTCTCTTTCTCTCTCTGTCTCTTTCTCTCACTGTCTCTCTCTCTCTCTCTCTTTCTCTGTCTCTTTCTCTCTGTTTCTGTCTCTCTCTCTGTCTCTCTAACACAGAGACAGACAGACAGACAGACACTCTCACACACACCCCTCTGTCCTTTTTTCTCATTCCCAAACTCTCAAGAAATCTGCAAAATTAAGGATGGGTCTATTTCAACCAAGCTTTAACCAAGAAAATTCGGGTTGAACTCAACTATTCTTCATCCTCCTGCCATCAACCAGAGGGCAGTAAGCGTCCTTAAATATGCTGACATTTATTCAGGACACTTGTCTTTGCGAAAAGAGAAAATCAGAAAAAAGTGAAATTTAACTTTTGGGATTCTAGTTCTAGAAAGATTTGGGGAGGGGGGCGCACACTAGAGGACCCCCCCCCCAAAAAAAATCTGCTGTGAACAGGCTTAAGTAGTAACACAGTGCCCTCTAGCATTCTTCGAGCAGTCGTTGTCGGCAGATACAGAAATGTGTCCTTCTTTCTCTTTCTCTCTTGTAAACGCTGACCACAAATCCATCAGTTCTGCCAGGCCTCTCTGCTCTTCCTCCCCAGTCTCCGTCTCAGCCCCTGAGCCGATGAAAGGGGAATTAAATCCCAACCGTTCCACAAACCTAATCCCT
Organism: Masticophis lateralis; assembly: GCA_030761175.1. Classification (NCBI taxonomy): domain Eukaryota; kingdom Metazoa; phylum Chordata; class Lepidosauria; order Squamata; family Colubridae; genus Masticophis; species Masticophis lateralis. The sequence continues at coordinate 12,368,002 of JAUDYJ010000008.1, forward strand.
TTCAATGCAGGTTTTGATGCGAGCAAATGAGGCTATTATATAATTAAGTGATCTTTTTTTAAAAAGTCTGATGCAAAACAGGACCACTTGGGCTGTGTAAAGTCTTGTTTGTCCGGAGGTGGTTTTTTTCTCCCCCCTGATTCCCTAGCGGTATCTAATGCTTCATTCATTCGGGGGGGGGGGGGAATGTCTGTCTGTCTATCTGCATGCATGCATGCATGTATATGTCCATGTGTCTCTATATATCCATGTGCATGTGTGTTTTCAAGGCATCCCTTGCTCACCCCGAAAAGTTGTATCAGGACACATTCCAAATGCCTGCATTTTATCCTTCTAGTCAGTACATCATCAACGCATCTACATCTAAACGAAGGCAGGGAGCATAAAATTCTAATTCTAGGTCACTCATTCAAAAGGCCTAGTAAATCTCAACCTCTTCAACAAAGTCCATTTGGAAACTGGGATTCCAAAGATTCCTTTCAGCTAACTTTCAGGGATCTTTTAATATAAAGCAGGAAAGAAATGCCAATAACACTCCGGAGTTATTGCATTTTAACATCTCTCTCTCTCTCTCTCTCTCTCTCTCTCTCTTTTTTTTTTTTTTCAAAATCCCTACCTCCTATGACGAAGTCTCTCTCTTCACCGCCTTCTAATTCATCAACACAAATATGCAACGCTTATTACGTTTTTACTTAGTCCTCTCCATCTGTCTCAGTCAACGCAACTTGCAGCTCAATGAATTTTGGGGTTTTCCACTGATACGGGCAGAGCCATAAATGGTGCCATCCTCTAAATTAGGGCTTGTATAATACAACAGTGGGGGCACGCAGAGAGCACAAGGCTGTAGGTCCATGCACCCGAGGCATGTTTTAAACGGGCTAAGAAGATCCGTATTTATTATTATTATTATTATTATTTCCCCCCCACACACAAAGGTTGGCCGTCCTTGTACCCCTTGTACAATCAACGCACAAGCAGCAATTTACAACAACTGGGTGTTTATGCAATGCTTGCCAAGGGTGCACCCACTCTTTTTTGCAACATGCCAATGGAATTTGGGGCAGACTCAGAAAATGTGGGTGGGAGGGGGGGAGAGAAGTAGAGCCCTTCCAGTTTCATTCTGAAGCAATCGGGGAAATTATTGCATTATGTCATATCAGGATTTCTTGATATGGGTGGGGGGTGAGTTGGAAAGGACTATCTGAATTCTCCTAACTTATGCAAGCAGGAAAAAAAAACCCTACAATGTTAAAGGACGCAGAAGAGCATTTTCGAAGTTTCCCCCCCCCTTTTTTTTTTCTTTTTTCTAAAAAAAGAAAAAGCTTTTCCAAGCGCAACGTCCAGAGAGATCAACATCAAGCCAGTTGGTCAGTTGCTCCGGCCTGATACACCACCCCCACCCTCACCCCGGAGCAACCCGGCCTTTCGCCCCCCCTCCCCTCCCCTTCTCCCAGTCCCGATTTCCACCCCTCCAAAGCGCAACCCCCCCAAGCGCGTGGCCCGCGAGACGGAGGAAGCCTGCCGTTAATCTCCGGTGCAGCTTTGGGATGGGTCCAAGGAAGGGCATCTATCTGGGCTAAGGCTTCCGAGGAGGCATAAAAGAAGGCGCATCATCGCCAACTTTTCCACGGGGGACTGGGGAGGGGGGGGGTCGGTGGGAAGGCGGCGGAGTCTGGCTTCAATGGTCAATCTAGCAAGTCACCCACCCAAAAAAGAGATGGGAGGTTGGGAGGGCGATGGTTGGGAGTGGGGGGGGGGGGGACACACAGAAGAGAGGTGTGGCAAGCAGCAAGACAAGAGAAAGGAGGGAGGGAGGGAGGGAGGCGAGGCGCGCCACTGCGCCAGCATCCCTTACACAGACTTGGTCCAGCCGGAGGAGCATCCATGCCCAACGTTGCCCCCCGCCCCCTAAAAAAACCCGCCTTCCTTCCTCCGCCCGGGAGCATCCCCCATACTGCGGTGCTCTCCTCCATCCTCCTCTTCTTTTCCCCCCCCGCCCCTCCCCAACCCTGCAGGGTCGTCGCGAATGCGGTGGGGGGAGGCGCCCCCTCCCCTCCTCCCTCCCTCCCTTTCCCCTTCCCCTTTCTGGCTTTACCAGGCGAGCTTGAAGCCTTTCATCAGGACCGTCACGAGCAGGCGCTGCCCGGCTCCTTGGCCAGCCCCGGATGCCTCCGGCGGAGCGGCTCCCAAGACATACTGGACCAGGCCGGGCAAGCGGAGGCTGCCGTTGCCGTTGCCGCTGCTCTTACCCCCGCCGCCGCAGATGCGCGCAACCCCGCCGCGGCTGGAGGAGCCGGTGGAGCCGGGCCAGAGAGGCCGCTGGGGCGCAAGCGTGGACGGCGGCCGGGCACGGGCTGGGCAGAGCGCGGGCAGCCCGGGCAGGCCAGCGAGGAGGAGGCGGCGGAGATCATGCCATGGCGGGGCCTCGCCGAGCTCCCGCGGGGGACGCCGCTTGGACGGGCTACCCAACCTTCTCCTCCTCCTCTTCTTCTCCTTCTCCTTCTCCTTCCTCGGGGCGCCCTGGCCTTGCCCACTCACCCCGGCCGGCCGGCTGCCCAGCCCCTCTGCCCGCCCTTTAAAGGCGCCCGGCCGAGGCAATAGCCGGCGCCAGCCGGGGAGGAAGAGTGGCCGAGCCGCACTGGCCCCCGCCGAAGGGAAGGACGCTGCCGCCGCCGCTGCTGCCTCGCTGGCCCAGCCTCCGCCCGAGCTGCTCCTTGCCAGCCCGGCGGCCGTCCGGGGCCGGCTGGCGGGCGCGCGCCCTCGCGGGCACGGCAAGCCCCGGGATCCAAAGCGGGCGGGGAGGGAAGAAAGAGAGAGGGGAAGGGAGGGATGGAAAAAAAAAGAATGAGAGGAGGACAGAAAAAGAGAGAGAGAGAGAGAGAGAGAGGGATAGAAAAAGAGAGAGTGGGGATAGAAAAAGGGGGGAGGGCGGGAAAGGGGGGAGAGAGACGGATAGAAAAAGAGAGAAGAAGAGGGGGGACAGAAGAAGAGGGAGAGTGAGGGGGGGATAGAAAAAGAGGGCGGAGAGGGGAGAGAAAGAGGGGGGGATAGAAAAAGAGGGGAGAGAGAGGGAGGGGGAGAGAGAGAGAGACGGATAAAAAGAGAGAATTAGAGGGGGGACAGAAAGAGAGAGAGAGGGATAGAAAAAGAGGGGGGAGAGAGAGAGAGACCGGATAGAAAAGAGAGAATGAGAGGGGGAAATCAGAGAAAGAGAGAAAGATGGGCGGGCGCAGCCTGCAGTGGTTGAGAGCCCGGAGATGCGCGCCGGACGCGCTCGGGTTTGAGCTGCGTCCTGGCGCCTTCGCCCTCGTGCGATCGAGCCCAAGTTTGCCGGCTTGGATCGGGACGTAGGCGGCGCTCTTTTTCTCCCATCCTCGCATCCCGGCTGCGATGCTTTCCTTGGGGAAGTGGACGGAGGGGCGGGGGGGAGAGGCTGGACCGCTGCGAAAATGGGGGAAAGGGTCGGGAGGTCGAAGGCGAGGGACGGCCGGGCGCTAAAGACCCCCTGCGTGAGGAAAAGACTGGAGAGGGTGGGGGAGAGATAAAGAGTATTTTGTTCCGGATCCTGATTTACATTCTCGGAGCTGGGAGTTCCCCACCTCGCCCCTTTCTCCATCTTGGGTATGAGGAAGAGAAGGGGAAAGAAAGAAAGAAAGAAAGAAAGAAAGAAAGAAAGAAAGAAAGAAAGAAAGAAAGAAAGAAAGAAAGAAAGAAAGAAAGAAAGAGAAAGAAAGAAAGAAAGAAAGAAAGGGAAGGAAGGGGGAAGGAAGGAAGAAAAAGGAAGGAGGGAGTGGGAAGGAAGGATGGAAGGAAAAAAGAAAGAGAGAGGGGGGATTGAGAAAAGAAGGAAGGATGAGGAAGGTAGGAAGAAGGGAGGGAGGGAGGGAGGAAAGAAGAAGAAAGAAAGAAAAGAAAGAGATTGAGGAAAGAAGGAAGGAAGAGGAAGGGGGAAGGAAGGAAGAAAAAGGAAGGAAGGAAGGAAGGAAGGAAGGAAGGAAGGAAGGGAGGGAGGGAGGGAGGGAGGGAGGGAGGGAGGGAGGGAGGGAAGGAAGGAAGGAAGGAAGGAAGGAAGAAAGAAAGAAAGAAAGAAAGAAAGAAAGAAAGAAAGAAAGAAAGAAAGAAAGAAAGAAAGAAAGAAAGAAAGACTTACTAACTCGGCTGGTAGCACGTGCTCGGAAGAGGGTCCTCCCCAACCTTGGCTTGCCGGTTGCCACACCTCTCCTCGCCCCCCTGCCCAACCACTCCCCCACTCCTACGTTTTTCCGTGCGCGGCTCCGCTGGGGTGGCATTCTCAACGGCTTCTCCCGGAATTAATAATTCAGAGAAACGGGGGAACGTTGTGATGTTGGTTTTTTTCATCCTTGGAAGAAAGCGCTTGAAAGGCATTTTAAGAGTCTCCTTGAAGAAACGGCCCAGTGGGGAAAAGTCCCGAAAGTGTGTGTTTTTTAAAGGGGAGGGAGGTAAACTAACAAGAGTTTGAAGGGACCTTGGAGGTCTTCTAGTCCAACCCCTTGCTCAGATAGGAGATCATATAGTCCAGACCAATGGTTGTCCAACCTCTTCTTAAAAATCTCCAGGGTTGGAGCACCCACGACTTCTAGAGGCAAGCCGTTCCCCTGATTAAGTGTTCTAAAAACCGTCAGGAAATTTCTCCTTATTTCTTTCTGAAAGCTGATTTTTTAACGTGCAATGGGGTCTTTGACTCCAAGGGATGTCTATTTGCTACATAAAACCCCTCTCCACTTTATTCTACAGCCCAAAGCCGGGTCTCAGGGGAAGCTTGCCACTTGCTGCCCCTCCTTTTCACACACATCCCTTCTTCTCAAAAGAAGCCTTACATCCACCCCCACCCCGCTACCCTGAGCATCTGATCAACAGAGCTGCAGCTCTGTTTTCCAAGCCCTTTTATAAAATTGGGGGCTTGGAAAACATGGAACAGGATCAGGACAGGGGTGAAATCCAGCAGGTTCTGACAGGTTCTGGAGAACCGGTAGTGGAAATTTTGAGTAGTTCGGAGAAACTGGCAAATACCACCTCTGGCTGGCCCCAGAGTGAGGTGGGAACGGAGATTTTGTAATATCCTTCCCTTGGAATGGGGTGGGAATGGAGATTTAGCAATATCCTTCCTCCAGGAGTGGGGAGGGAATGGGGATTTTGCAATATCCTTCCCCTGGAGTGGGGAAGGAATGGGGATTTTGCAATATCCTTCCCCTGGAGTGGAAAGGGAATGGAGATTTTGCAATATCCTTCCCCCAGGAGTGGGGAGGGAATGGGGACTTTGCAGTATCCTTCCCCTGGAGTGGGGAGGGAATGGAGATTTTGTAGTATCCTTCCCCTGCCATGCCCACCAAGCCATGCCCACAGAACCGGTAGTAAAAAAAAATTGAATTCCACCCCTGGATCAGGATCTTTTCATCACTTGTCAGAACTGTCTGAGGAATTCAAAAAAAAAAAAAAACCTTACCCAGCTCAGTTTGCCATTTAGCAAAAGTCAGCCTTGAGTTGACTCCCTCCCTCCTCGGGGCAAACTAATTATCCATCCCCTTCAAGCCACTTTTTGTGTGTGTTTGTGTGTGTGTGTGTGGCTTGTTTGGAATAATGGTTATGCATTGGCTATAATTTGTCAGTTCAGCTCTGCATGGGAAAAGGAACAGAAACTTAAAAGTATAAGAAAGATTTCTTGGGGGGGGGGGGGTATTACAGGACCTGTTGCAATCCAGAATGTCTTCCAAATTTCAACATGTACATCTTGGTGGATGAAGTCGCACACTTCCCCTGCATCGCTCTGGCATGCAGCTTCTTGAGGGGAAGGGTAGGCAATGCAAACAGGGAGTGTGCAATACTATAGAACCACAAATGGTATTTAAACAGTGAGGAGTAGAAGAGTGGTGGAGAAAGACTGAGGAAATGAGTATTTGGAAGCATTGGAGGTCAGAAGGAATGGAGGGAGGGAGGGAGGGAGGGAGGGAGGGAGGGAGGGAGGACAGAAGGGGGAAGCATGCTAGCAAAAATGCTTCCAAACATTATGGAAGGAAGGGAGAAAAGAAGGAATGGAGGGAGGGAAGGAAGGAAGGGAGGGAGGAAGAGGAGGGAAGGAGAGAGAGGAGGGAAGGAAAGAAGAAAAGAGGGAGGAAAGGAAAGGGGAAGAAGGATGAAAGGGGGAGGGAAGGGAGGGAGAATGAAAGGGTAAGGGAAGGGAAAGAAGGGAAGGAGGGGAGGGAGGACAGAAGGCAGAAGCATGCTACCAAAATGCTTCCAAATATTATGGAAGGAACGGAGGAAAGGAAAGGAAAAGGAAAGGAAAGGAAAGGAAAGGAAAGGAAAGGAAAGGAAAGGAAAGGAAAGGAAAGGAAAGGAAAGGAAAGGAAAGGAAAGGAAAGGAAAGGGAGAGAGGAGGGAAGGAGAGAGAGGAGGGAAGGGAAGGAAGACAAGATGGAGGAAAGGAAGAAAAGAGGGAGGAAAGGAAAGGGGAAGAAGGATGAAAGGGGGAGGGAAGGGAGGGAGGATGAAAGGTTAAGGGAAGGGAAAGAAGGGAGGGAGGGGAGGGAGGACAGAAGGCAGAAGCATGCTACCAAAATGCTTCCAAACATTATGGAAGGAACAGAGAAAAGGAAAGGAAAGGAAAGGAAAGGAAAGGAAAGGAAAGGAAAGGAAAGGAAAGGAAAGGAAAGGAAAGAGAAGGAAGGAAGGAAGGAAGGAAGGAAAGGGAGAGAGGAGGGAAGGAGAGAGAGGAGGGAAGGGAAGGAAGAAAAGAGGGATGAAAGGGGAAGAAGGATGACAGGGGAGGGAAGGGAGGGAGGATGGAAGGGTAAGGGAAGGGAAAGAAGGGAGGGAGGGGAGGGAGGGAGGATAGAAGGCAGAAGCATGCTAGCAAAAATGCTTCCAAATATTATGGAAGGAAGGGAGAAAAGGATGTGGAACGGGAAGTGTAAGTTGTGCATTCTCTTTTCTAATAGTGCATCCACGTGAGATTCTGTTTCCAGCATGCTCTGAGAAAGTATGATTTTTCACAGTCATCAAATCTGCTTCTCTTGGTAATTGCTCTCTGCCCCATAGGATTTCTTACTTTTTTTAAAAAAGTGTCCCTTAATTTAACATAGGAGGAAGCACATACCAAACTTTTAGCATCAAAACTTTATGTACCTTTTGTGTCCCCCAGATGTTCTTAACAAATGCCCTGAAGTTTAGCCAAAACCTTTCAGCAAGTTATTCAATTCTGTCTTCCTTTCTCTGCCAAAAATAAAATAAAATAAAATAAAATTCTGAAAATCCTTTCTAAGCTACCTTCAAACATTTTGAACAATTAAGCGGTATAAACAGATGCTAAAGAACAATTTTCTCTCTGTCTGGGTAGGATTTCAATCTGGAGGAGGAGGAGGAGGAGAAAAGAGGAGGGAGAAGGAGGAGAAAGGAGGAAGCGGAGGAAAGAGGAAGTGAAGGAGGAGGAGAAAAAAGGAGGGAGAAGGAGGAGGAGGAAGAGAAGGAGGAGGAGGAGGAGGAGAAAGGAGGAGGGAGAAGGAGGAGAAAGGAGGAAGCGGAGGAAAGAGGAAGTGGAGGAGGAGGAGAAAAGAGGAGGGAGAAGGAGGAGGAGGAAGAGAAGGAGGAGGAGGAGGAGGAGAAAGGAGGAAGCAGAGAAAAGAGGAGGAGGAGGAGGAGGAGGAGGAGGAGAAAAGAGGAGGGAGAAGGAGGAAGAGGAGGAGAAAGGAGGAAGCAGAGAAAAGAGGAAGAGGAGGAAGAGGAGGAAGAAGAGAAAAGAGGAGGAGGGGGGCACTAAAAAAATCAGCTCCACATATTCAACAGAAAATGAAAGTTCATCAACTGCTGATGGGAATTGACTACGCATTGAGAGGAATTCTGAAATAGTAACCCCTAACGTAAACATATCTGCAACCACACCCAGTTATCTATCACAAGCCAGAAACCATCAAGAGGGAGAAAATTGGTTTGCTCTAGTGATTAAGGCACCAAGCTAGAAACTTGAGAGTTCTAGCCCAAGGAAGGAGGAGGCAAGGGCAAAATCTTGCCAAGAAAACTTTAGAGACACGTGCTGGCAGTTGCCAGGAATCAAATACTGACTCAAAGGCACAAACAATATGCAGTATATCTATATACCTATACAGAATATTATCTATCTACCATTATCTTTTAATCTATCTGTCTATCCATCCATCTATCCATCATTATTTGTCTATATGTTTATCTAGGTTTCTGTCTAGATCTATCTATCTATCTATCTATCTATCTATCTATCCATCCATCCATCCATCCATCCATCCATCCATCTATCCATCCATTTATTTGTCTCTCTGTTTATCTAGGTTTCTGTCTCAGTAACTAGCTTTATCTGTCTGTCTGTTTATATCATTAAATGTCTATCAATCTAGATTTGTCTAGCTCTGTATCTATCTGTCTATCTGTCTGTCTGTCAATAGATAGTTTTGATAGAACAATAGACAGGACATCTAGTTTGTTCAAAGAGAAAAATAAATAAGAAGATACATGATAGCTGGATGGATGGATGGATGGATGGATGGATGGATGGATGGATGGTAGGCAATCTCATAGCACAAATGCTTCAAAAACCACAAATACTTTCAGATCCATAAATCAAACTGGATGGCTTCTAAGGCTTCTAAAACCTGACCTTAACTCTACTCAGAAAAGCTGGTCTTGTAAGGCTGCTTCTGTAGCATATGATATGCAGTAATTAAAGCTTTTAGAATCCTTTTCTCTTTTATGCCAAACCAAGTCAATTAGGATTGCAGGATTTGCCCTTCTCAAGAAGAGTGCATGTTCCATCTGATTTCTCTCCTCCCTTTTTTTAATGGGAAAAGCTTCATTTGCTCCCACCCCCACCCCCACCATGACAATTCACACACAGTTCTAATGCAGTTGGTTTATTATTGGTTAGTGTGATATAATGTGAACCTGTCCATTATGGATTGAGATAAGCAAAGTCCGTTAGTTTGGTTTCTCCAACAAAGCATCATTTAAAATTCTTGGCTTTGAAAACATTGTCTGAACTAGGGGTGAAATCCAGCAAGTTCTGACAGGTTTTGGCGAACTGGTAGCGGAAATTTTGAGCAGTTCGGAGAACCGGCAAATACCACCTCTGACTGGTCCCAGAGTGGGGTGGGGAATGGAGATTTTGCAATATCCTTCCCCTGGAGAGGGGAGGGAATGGAGATTTTTGCAGTATCCTTCCCCTGGAGTGAGGTGGGAATGGAGATTTTGCAGTATCTTTCCCCTGCCATGCCCACCAAGCCATGACCACAGAACGGGTAGTAAAAAAAATTGGATTTCATCACTGGTCTGAACCCAACCACATAGCTGTGAACCCAACCACATTTGATAGCCATGATTAGCGGCTATCAAAGCTAATAAACCGTGATTAGTTGCGTTCTCTCTGGTTGCTTTGAAGGCTTCCCACCATCACCTATTCGTCGGTACACAAGATTCCTTCTGGTGGGACTTCAAAGAACTTCTTCTGAAAACTCAGCACAGCCCACCTGCTTGAAGCTCACCTGGGCTGAAGAGAAGATGTGAGAAGATTCTTGGAGGGATGCAACTGTGAACAAGGCAAAGTGGGTAGACTTTGATCCCATATCTACAAAGACTGTTCAACATACATCGAATTCTGTGTGTGTGTGTCCCTTCTTCTGTCTCTCTCTCTCTCTCTCTCTCCTCTTTCTGTCCCCCCCTCTCTCCTTTTCTCTCTCTCCCTTTCTCTCCCTTCCTCTCTCTCTCCTCTTTCTGTCCCTCTCTCTCTCTCTCCTCTTTCTGTCCCTCTCTTTTTCTGTCTCTCTCCCTTTCTGTCCCCCCTCTCTCCTTTTCTCTCTCTCCCTTTCTCTCCCTTCCTCTCTCTCTCCTCTTTCTGTCCCTCTCTCTCTCTCCCTTTCAAACCCTTCCTCTCTCTCTCTCTGTTTCTCCCTTTCTCATCCTCCCTCCTTTTCTCTCCCTCTTCCTCTCCCTCTCCCTTTCTTTCTCTCCCTTCCTCTCCCTTTCTTTCTCCCTCCCTCCCGCTTTCTCTCTGTCTCCTCCCTCCCTCTTTCTTTCTCTCTCCCTGTCTCTCTCCCTCTCTCCCTTCCTCTCTCCCGCCCTCTGTGTCTCTCTTTCTTTCTCTCTCCCTCTCGCTCTGTCTCTCTCCCTCCCTCTCCTTTGTCTCTCTCCCTCCCTCCCTGCTCCCTCAAATATTCCTTGGCTCAATTTAATCACCAGATGGAGCCCTCCAATTTTCCTATATATGTATTCCTCCACTTACAACAGTTCATTTAGTGGCCATTCAAAGTTACAACGGCACAGGAAAAGATGAATTATGACCATTTTTCACACTTATGACTATTGCAGCATCTCCATGCTCATGTGATTTTCATTAGGGTACTTGACAGCTGGTTCATATTTATGACGGTTGCAATGTCCCTGGGGAGGGGCGGGGGGGGGGGAGAAGGTCATGTGATCACTTTTTGCAATTTTCTGACAAGCCAAGTCCATGGGGAAAGCCAAATTCGCTTAACAACCGTGTTCCTAATTTAACACGGTTAAATATACATCCTGTTCCAGGGGTAAAATCCAGCAGGTTCTGACAGGTTCGGGAGAACCGGTAGCGGAAAATTTGAGTAGTTCGGAGAACTGGCAAATGCCACCTCTGGTTGGCCCCAGAGTGGGGTGGGAATGGAGATTTTGCAGTATCCTTCCCCTGCCATGCCCACCAAGCCACGCCCACCAAGTCACACCCACAGAACCGGTAGCAAAAAAAATTGGATTTCACCACTGCCCTGTTCCTTGTATGTATTAATCCCTTTTTGAAGATCTAGATATTACCCCCCAAGACTCATCATGGTCACATTTGATCTCAGAGGGTGCACCCCCCCCCCCATTCCACTAAAAGCATCAGAAGAAGACCTGTTTGGGACCCCCAAGGGAATGTACAAGGGAGAAGATGGAGGAAAAAGACTAAAAGAGTTTAGAATGGCACAGTTTCTCGTCCCTGAAGAATATATGAAGGAGCCTGGATAGCTCAGCAGGCTAAAAGCATTGTGATTAACACCAGCTGTCTGCAATTACTGGAAGTTCGAATCTCACCAGGCTCAAGGTTGACTCAGCCTTCCATCCTTTCTAAAGTAGGTAAATTGAGGACCCAGTTTGTGGGGGGCAATAAGCTGATTTTGTATAAATATACAAAAGTATGAAAGCTATTGCTTAACGCATTGTAAGCCACCCTGAGTCTCCGGAGAAGGGTGGCATATATGTTTGGGGGATGGGGAGAAGAGAGGGAGAGAGAGAGGCGAGACTGTAGGGGAGAATTCAGAAACGCAAGAAAAGGAAGAACTTGCCAAGCAAAGCCACTTACACACAAGGATGGCAGCATTTCCATCCTACCTTTGCTGTCGCCACATCAGATGTCTCCATGCTTTCTGCTTGGTCTATCAGTCAACCAGGAGCGAGGGGGAGGTGCGAGGAGAAAGGGGGAAAGAAGGGAAAAGAGAAAGTGAGGTAAGGTGGCAGTTAAGGAAAAGACACAAGAGTTGTGCATAGATGGATAAAGAGCTGGAGGAGGAGGAAGAGGAGGAGTAGAAAGCAAGCTGTCTGGCCATTCGGGGAGGAGGGTAAGGGTGTGGGTCAGAGAAGGCCTGGGAAGGAGGCCTGGCATGATCTGAAAAGGAGCACGGGGGAAGCAGAGGCTCCTACGATCAGAGGCTGAGCCTCACGAGAGACACTGTTCCAGCTGCAAACAGATGTTTCTCGGGGCTTCCTTGGGTGGGGTGGGGGAGCAATGTTCTAACATGCAGGGGAGAGGAAGCATCTCCTCCTCGCTGTCCCAACTTCTCCATTCACAGAGCTTTCGGGGAAATAGACGAGTCCCTGGCCTTCTTTGGAAAGAAAGAGAGATGACTGCCGGGCTAAGCTTAGCGATGGAAATGCTCAAGAAGCAAGAGGAGAAATAGGAAGGGAGAAGGTGGGGGGGGAAGCTTGTAGGAAGGAAGGAAGGAAGGAAGGAAGGAAGGAAGGAAGGAAGGAGGGAGGGAGGGAGGGAGGGAGGGAGGGAGGGAGGAGGGGGGGAGGAAGGGGGAGGGAGGGAAGAAGGGAGAAGGAAGGAAGAAAAGAAAGAAAAGAAAGAAAAGAGGAAGGAAGAGGGAGTGAGAAGGAAGGAGGGAGGGAGGAAGAGAGAAGAAAGGAAGAAAAAAGAAAGAGGGAGGGAGAGAGAGGGAGGGAGGAAGGGAGAAGGAAGGAAAGAAAGAAAAGAAAGAAAGAAAAAGAGGGAGGAGGAGGGAGGGAGAAGGAGGTTGGGAGGGAAGAAGAGTGAAGGAAGGAAGGAAGGAAAAAGAAAGAGGGGGAGAGAGAGATGGAGGGAAGGAGGGAGGGAGAAGGAAGGAAGGAAGGAAGGAAGGAAGGAAGGAAGGAAGGAAGGAAGGAAGGAAGGAAGGTGAGTGAAGAAGGGAGAAAGAGGAAAGGAGAAGAAGGAAGGAAGGAAAAGGAAGGAAGAAGGAAGGAAGGAAGAGAGTGAGGAAGGGAGAAAGAGGAATGGAGAAGGAAGGAAAGAAAAGGAAGGAAGGAAGAAGGAAGGAGGAAGGAAGGAAGGAAGGAAGGAAAGTGAATGAGTGAGGAAGGGAGAAAGAGGAAGGGAGAAGGAACGAAAGAAGGAAAGAAAGAAAGTGAGTTAGTGAGGAAGGGAGAAAGGAAGGAAGGAAGGAAGGAAGGAAAGGCAGAAGGTCATGAGAAAAGCCACAAAGGTGCTGGCAAATGTAGAAGGAACTGATCAGCATAATTCAAAGATGCTTTAAATGGGAACAGAAAGGAGAAGGAGAGAGGAAGAGGAAGGAGAGGAAGAGGAAGTAAAGGCAGGAGGTCTTTATCATCCATACTACGAAGACCAGGAAAAGAAAACCCAACCCACCTCACCCTCCCCTCCACCCAAAAAAAACCTACTGAACTGGTCCTTCCCTTCCACCCGCCTTGCCCGGGGCATTGAAAAGATCAAGTCATCCTTTCAGGTAAAAAAAAAGAAAAAACAAAAACAAAAAAACGTTGGAGAAGGAGGGTCTCTGCAGCAGAAGCCCCGCCTTTCCCAGCCAGCCCAAGCCTCCCATTGGCGGAGCCAAAATGACTTCATCCAGCCCTATTCATCATCCCGGATTTTCTCACCCCGCAGGGGATTCAGCATTTCTCCATGTTCGCCCGGATGGCAGTTCCTCTTCCTGTCCTACTTTCCAGCGGGCGCGTGAGAGGATGCTCACAAGAGCCGGGCTCCAGAAATGGAGGAGCTCAACTCTTAAAAACAGACCCAGAGAGCAAAAATAACGCTTAAGTGTGTTGGTGGGTGGGAATGGAGATGCCCAGCGGCTGCAGAGGAAGATGCCTTCTTCTTTGGACCGTTTTGTTTTCTCTTGCAAACGTAAACAGTTAGCATCTCTAAATTCCACCCCCCACACACATACACTTCTTTTTTTTCCCTTCTCAAAAATCCACCCCTTTCATAAAATCTGCAACCTGGGATGAGTTTTCTTAAACTTTTTTGTGGTTAGTTGCAAAGTCGTGTCCGACCCATTGCTACCCCATGCTCAACATTTCTCCAAGCCTTCCTCTCCTCTACCATCCTCTGGAGTTCATTTAAGCTCACACCGACTGCTTCAGTGACTCCATCCAGCCACCTCATTCTCTGCCGTCCCCTTCTTCTTTTGCCCTCAATCGTTCCCAGCATTAGGCTCTTCTCCAGGGAGTCCTTCCTTCTCATTAGGTGACCAAAGTAGTTGAGTTTCCTCTTCAGGATCTAAAGAGGCCTTCTAAAGAGCAGTCAGGGTTTTATCTCCTCTAGGACTGACCGGTTGGATGGCCTTGCAGTCCAAGGGACTCGCAGGAATCTTCTCCAGCACCAGAGTTCAAAAGCCTCCATTATTTGGCGCTCAGCCTTTCTTATGGTCCAACTTTCCCAGTCATCCATTGCAACTGGGAAAACCATCGCCTTGACTATACGCACTTTTGTTGGCAGAGTGATGTCTCAGCTTCTTAGTATGCTGTCTAGATTCTTAAACATTGAAGGATGCCTAATTTGGAAGAAATGGCCTTGCAAGTCCTTTCCTCACTATCTAGTGTTCGAAGTTAGCACCCACCCCTCTCCTAGGAAAATGAAATATTTGAGGAAATATTAAAAGGGTAGAATATTTCTCCTAAAAGAGAGGCAAAAACTCAGCCCCCCACCTTTGTTAATGGGCCATTAATGCCTGAGCCAATCCATTCTACACAACAAAGAAAATCCTTCAGGCAGAGCCATTTAATTGCCCTTCATTGCATCACCCAACAAGATTCAACCAAACTTAGCACACAGACAACCTACAAAGCTAGCCATGACTTCAGACGGCAACCAATCAAGATACTCTTCCTGTGCCCCAGGAAAAAGTTCAAAGCCAGAGAGGGTATAAAACCTGGCGATTCTCAGCACCTCCGCCCTTTTTCTTCTTCATCCAACATCTTCAAGGCATGTGATCCATTAAAATCATATTTCCAGACAGCCAGCATGTTTCCAGTGTCTTTTTCCCCACTTGGAACTGAACCCAGAAAGATACTTCCTCCAACACTAGATCAGGGGTGTCAAACTTGATTTCATTGAGGGCCACATCAGGGTTGTGTTTGACCCTTGGGGGGCCAACATCACTCGTGTTGGGGATGCCTGTGGTGGCCCCAGCACTCTGCCCGTGAAAACAGGCTCCCAAGCTCCGTTTTCAGCTGCGATGGCCTCCTGCAACCCTCTGCCAGTGAAAACCCTCTCCCAAGCTCCGTTTTCACTGGCAGAGGCACTGTGGACCAATCTTTTGCTGGCCCCGTGGGCCAGATCTAAGCACCCCACAAGTCAGATCCTGGCCCCCAGGCCTTGAGTTTGACACCTCTGATCTAGATCATAAGCTTGTTCAGACAGAAGTCACTTTTCTTCACAGTCCTGGGTCAGATACTCACAGCTTCGTTGATTAGACTAAAACAGGTTTAGGGCAGGGGTGAAATCCAGCAGGTTCTAACAGGTTCTGGAGAACCGGTAGCGGAAATTTTGAGCAGTTCGGAGAACCGGCAAATACCACCCCTGGCTGGCCCCTGAGTGGGTGGGAATGGAGATTTTGCAGTATCCTTCCCCCAGGAGTGGGGAGGGAATGGGGATTTTGCAGTGGAGTGGGGTGGGAATGGAGATTTTGCAATATCCTTCCCCCAGGAGTGGGGAGGGAATGGGGATTTTGCAGTATCCTTCCGCTGGAGTGGGGTGGGAATGGAGATTTTGCAATATCCTTCCCCCAGGAGTGGGGAGGGAACGGGGATTTTGCAGTATCCTTCCCCCGGGAGTGGGGAGGGAATGGGGATTTCGCAGTATCCTTCCCCTGGAGTGGGGAGGGAATGGGGATTTTGCAATATCGTTCCCCTGCCGCGCCCACCAAGCCACGCCCACCAAACCCCACCCACAGAACCAGTAGTAAAAGAAATTGAATTTCACTACTACTTGGAGGTCTTTTGGTTCAACCACCTGCCCAACCAGGAGTCTCTACATCATTCTGGACAAATGCTTGTTCGATCTCTTCTTAAAAACCTCCAGCCCTATTTCACGAAGCTAAGCTTTCCTCTCTGTTCTTATTGAAAAAATACACAATCTAGAAAATGTTTGCATATGACTTGGACTTCCGAAGAATGTGTTCTCTGCATGTCAAGGAAGGAGGAAGAGAGGGTGGGTGGAGTCTCGCGCTGCCATCACTATCAGTTCTTCGAACCACGCACCACCATCGCTACCGATTCGGTCGAACTGGACCGAACCAGTAGCATTTCACCCCTGATACAACCAGATATTTCTTAAATTACGATGATGGTAGTTGTGACAGTCCTATTTAGCAACTGGGGTTCAAAAATTGATATCGTTCCAAACACCTCTGGGGGAAAGAAAAGAAATGAAAAAAAAAGAGAGAGAGAGAGCAAGCAATTGTATAAGAAGGTTGCAATCCCCTTGGTTACATTTCTAATAGTAGGTAATTACAAAGACAGCCTTTTCTCGTGAGAAAAGATGGAACATCGAGGCACGATCTTTAGCTGCAAAGATCTGGAGCCATAAATAACACTCAATGTTATTATCCTCTTCATTTGCCCCTGAACAACATCTGCAAGATGCATCTTGATTCGGCGTGAGGGTTTCTTGAGAAAATTCACCTGCCTTGCGTAGAATTCTCAGAAAAAAAAACAACATTATTTTATCAACACCTACATCTTTCCCCTCAAAGAGTGAAATGGATAAATTTACTGGAAATTTACTCAGATCAGAGGTGGCACAGTTTGAGGTTCCCATAAGACTCAGAAATAGGACACCCAAATCCTAAAAATAATGCCAAGAGTTATAAATACTTCCAGATACAGAGTTAGATAAGTATTACGGGTCGATTTTTTCCCCCAAATCCTGGTTAACCCTATTTAGGAACAATGCATTCTTGGTCCCATTAGTTTCAAAGTTTAGAATTCCCAATTTTGGACCATAAAGCTTCAAAAAACCTGGGGAGGAATTCAAACTTTACTTCCCCTTTTACTACCGTCTTACGATAAAGATCCAAATCAGCATTACTACCAACTTTCGCTTAAAAATATCAGCTAAATGCCCATTCACAACATTTGGGGTTGTTAGCCGGCCAGTGTTTATTGCTTCTCCATATATTTTATTTATTTTTTATTTTATTTATTTTGTCGAGTACATATTAGATAATATATACAGTATAAGTCTAAGCATGAATTGAATACATAAAATGAATACAATTAACAGAAACATTAGGACAGGGACATATGATTCAGATGACTGGCCCAAAAGTCAAATATTTCTATCAGAGTTGGTTTTATGCTGCAGAATTACAGGACTTCAAATTTCTTAAGCACAAAGGGGAAATAAGCAATGTAAGTGGAGTAAGGTTGATTCTAGTGAAGAACAACTTCTCCTCTAATATTACTATTTCCCCATTTTTTTGAGCTGGACTTACACTGGTGAAATCCACATTTTTTTTACTACCGGTTCTGTGGGAGTGGCTTGGTGGGAGTGGTGTGCCTTGGCAGGCGTGGCTTGGTAGGTGTGGCAGGGGAAGGATACTGCAAAATCTCCATTCCCTCTCTACTCCAAGGAAGGATACTGTGAAATCTCCATTCCCTCCCTACTCCAAGGGAAGGATACTGCAAAATCCCCATTCCCTCCCTACTCCAAGGGAAGGATACTGCAAAATCTCCATTCCCTCCCCACTCCAGGGGAAGAATACTGCAAAATCTCCATTCCCACCCCACTCCAGGGGAAGGATACCGCAAAATCTCCATTCCCAGCCTACTCCAGGAGAATCATACTGCAAAATCTCCATTCCCACCCCACTCCAGGGGAAGGATACTGCAAAATCTCCATTCCCACCCCACTCCAGGGGAAGGATACCACAAAATCTCCATTCCCAGCCTACTCCAAGAGAAGAATACTGCAAAACCTCCATTCCCTCCCCACTACAAAGAAGGATCCCCAACTCCTGACCAAATTAATGGTTTTTAATTTTTGTGTTGGGTTTGTTTTAATATGGCTGTACACCACCCTGAGTCCTTCAGGAGAAGGGCGGTATAGAAATGTAATCAAATCAAATCAAATCAAATCAAGAATATTGCAAAATCTCCATTCCCACCTCCCTCCAGGGGAAGGTTACTGCAAAATCCCCATTCCCACCCCACTCCTGGGGGAAGGATATTCCCATTCCAAAATCTCCATTCCCTCCCCACTCTGGGACCAGCCAGAGGTGGTATTTGCCAGTTCTCCGAACTGCTCAAAATTTCCGCTACCGGTTCTCCAGAACCTGTCAGAACCTGTTGGATTTCACCATCTGGCTGGACAGATATAGTCCCAGTGAGCCAACGATACTTCTGAACAAAATGCAGGTAAGTCTTTAGCTTACAAGGGTTTTTTTAGTGACCATTGGAAGCTACGGTGCAAAAGTGTCTTACAACTCTTTTTCACGCAACCGTTGTACCTTCCCCATCGTCACCTGATCAAAATTCAGCCCCTTGACCACTGACTCATATTTACGACGATTGCAGTGTCCGGAGTCGTGCGATCCCCTTTTTGTGACCTTCTAAGAAGCAAAGTCAATGGGGATGCCAGATTTGCTTAGCAACCAGGTTGCTGACTTAACAACTGCAGGGATTCGCTGATCAGTTGAGGCAAGAACGGTTATAAAATGGAGCAAAACTTCAAAGGTCTCGCTTAGCAACTGAATGTCAGGCTCACCGGTGGTCGTACGTCGAGGAGTACCTGTATCTGAAATCAGAAGTGTCTTCTAACCTCAAAGGCAGGTAGGAATTCCCGCCTAACATTTTGAAGTGTTTGCCAGATGCTTTGCAAATACGCCCCCGTGTACAAATGTGTTTGGGAAGGCTTGAGTGATGCAAGCATTATGAAGAGCCATAACTGGCTCCCTTCCCTGAAGAGTATGAAATTGTCCTTGAGCGTTATCACGAAGGAAGGGCTCCTTCCCACCACAGATACTCTGACCCTTCCAAACGATGCATCTCTTGAGTGACATGATGAATGTGCAAAATCTTTCAGCCTGTTCTGCCCCAGCTACGGACCCCAAAGAACACAGCGCACACAAAGTCTGTACAAAACTTAAATTTACTAAAATAACTCAGTCTTCTCCAAACAAAGGCTGTTAATAAACTTTCTTAACAGCCTATAAGAAACCAAAGATAAAGTAATCACAATCTTACTAAGGTTGGCAGAAAGCCCAGAAGCAATTTGCAGAAACTCCAGACTGAAGTTGTTCCGTACAAATTGCTTCAGTTGGCATTCCTCCTTAAATAGGCTAAGGGAGTGATCAATTAGTCCCAAGCCTTACACTCGAGGAGACCTCTTCCTGAGTAACCACTCCTGCCTTTTGGCAGCTCTGTGCGGCCATGCATCGAGAAGAGGCTCCTCCTCTTCTTCCTCTTCACTTATGGGAGCTTCTGGAGGTTCTGAAGGCCCTGGCTGAATCCCCACCTCTAGCACCACATCTTCTCCAGCCTCCTCATTGTCTGACTCAAGCGCCAGCTGCATAGGCTGCTGGTGCAGCACCACACCAGCCTCCTCGCTGTCAGAATCAGCTACTAGCTGCACAGGCCGCTGACAGGGAACAACACAGTCTCAATAAGAATCTGCAATAGCTTGCAATTGGACCATTGCAGAGAGTTCTGGACCCTAGTGTAGAAAGTTAGCACCCATCCCTCTCCTAGAAGAATGAAATACCTTGAGAAATATTAAAAAGGCAGAATATTATATTTCCCTGGATGAGAAATGGAGAAACATGCTCTTGGAAAGCAGCCCCCACTTTCTCCTTAATAGCCCACAGCAGTTGTCAGCACTTAAGAGATAAAGAGACAGATAGCTCTATTCATAAGCAAATACCCTCACTCAAGATCCAACGAAGGTAGGGTTATCCCTAAACCACAGTAGGAATTGCCCAACAAGTAGGAATTGCCCTTTATTGCATCACCCTCAGAAACCTCAACCAAACTTGGACGGTTATATCATTGGTTAGAAAAGAGATACAGATAAATAAATTAATAGTTAAATAAGAGAATACTATGATAAAAGTATTGTATTGTGGGAGCGATGTTGTAATAGAGTAAGAAAATATGAAAACAGGAGGAGTGACAAGAAGAAGAAGAAGTCACTGAAGAAACACCGAGATGACACACGGGAGGACTGATGTATTATGTGTTTGTGTATAAATTAAAATAAAAAATTTCTTCAAAAAAAAAAAAAGAAGAAAGAAACTTCAATCAAACTTTAGCTCAGACAAACATGAACCCGACATGGCCCCATGGGAGTCTGACAACAGCCAGTAGAATACATGTTCTTGCAGAGGAACAGGAAGCTCAAGTGCAGAGTTCAAGAGAAGGTATAAATACCACCGCCATTCTCAACTCCATGTGGTCAGCTGCCCAGAATCACAGGTGCTTCATCGATAAATGGACCCCAGCCTCCATTTTGTCTCCAGTGCCTTTCTCCCAGCATGGAACTGAACCAGATGGATATTTCTTCCAACACTAGATTGGCCTGCCTCAATTTGATGGCCACTGGGTGACAGTTCTCATCCTCTCAAGCTACTTGGCCATGGATGAGAGGTGACACCCAACAGAGAAGACTGGCCTAGATCGTACACCATTCTGTTTCGCCACTTATCCACTCATAACCTGGTTAAATAAAAGCCTAGACAATATTATGGAATTATGAAAGGCACAGAAGGAAACAGAGGTGCACTGCCTTGTCAATCCTTTTCCCTACAAATCCAAGGTGCTTGGTTAAAAACCATCTGTAAGCAAAAGAAGAGAGGAGATCTGAGAAGAGAAAAAGGAGGAAGCCATATTGGTAGAAGGAGGATTACTGCTAAGTGCAGGAACTGGAAATGAATAAGGGAAATGGAAAGGTTCCCCCTCACACATGTGTGCTAGTTGTTCCCGACTCTAGGGGGCGGTGCTCATCTCCATTTCAAAGCTGAAGAGCCAGCGCTGTCTGAAGATGTCACCATGGTCATGTGGCCGGCATGACTCAACACCAAAGGCGCACAGAACGCTGTTCCCTTCCCACCAACGGTGGTCCCTGTTTTTCTACTTGCATTTTTTACATGCTTTCGAACTGCTAGGTTGGCAGAAGCTGGGACAAGTCACAGGAGCTCACTCCGTTACGCGGTGCTAGGGATTCGAACCGCTGAACTGCCAACCTTTCGATCTACAAGCTCAGCGTCTTAGCCATTGAGCCACCGCGTCCCCTTAGGAAATGAATGTAGAAGTACCCAAAAATAATCATTAGAGAACAAAGCCAATGCATCTTATCTGAATCAGTCAGTCAGCTTCAGCCTTGAAGTTTCTATTATTTGAAAAGCAAACCCAAGGAGCTCTAATATTTTGAACAAAAAAACTGCCTTTCCTTGATTTGGGGGCATCTTGAGGATCTATTCCCTCACCATTCAATGGTTCACTGGGCATGGCATGCTCAGAAGCCACCGGCAGAGGCAGACAAGCCCTGATAGGCACATCACTTCCGATACTTGGCTTGAAGCCCTGAGGCAGAAGCATCTCACCTCCGGTGCTCAAAACAGAGCTCTTGGCCAGATGATGCCTGTTTTCCTCAGCCCTATTAATCAAAGTTTGGTAGACATATGTATTCTATTTTCTATGTTCCGTTTTCACTGGGTTACTACTGTCAAGTACAGATGTACTCACCGGGAGGGAGGGAGGGAGGGAGGGAGGGAGGGAGGGAGGGAGGGAGGAAGGAAGGAAGGAAGGAAGGAAGGAAGGAAGGAAGGAAGGAAGGAAGGAAGGAAGGAAGGAAAAGACAGAACGACAAAAAGAGAGAGAGGAGGGAGGGAGGGAGGGAGGGAGGAAGGAAGGAAAAGACAAGGACAGAAAGAGAGAGAGAGAGAGAGAGAGAGAGAAGAGGGAGGGAGGGAAGAAGGGAGGAAGGAAGGAAGGAAGGAAAAGACAGAAGGAAGGAAAAGACAGAATGACAGAGAGAAAGAGAGAGAGAAATAGAGAAAGATGGAGGGAGGGAGGGAGGGAGGGAGGGAGGGAGGGTGGATGGATGGGTGGGAGGAAGGAAGGAAGGAAAAGACAAGGACAGAAAGAAAGAGAGAGAGAGAGAGAGAAGAGGGAGGGAGGGAAGAAGGGAGGAAGGAAGGAAGGAAAAGACAGAATGACAGAGAGAAAGAGATAGAGAGATAGAGAAAGATGGGGGAGGGAGGAAAAGACAGAGAGAGAAAAAGAGAGGAGGAGAACAGGAAGGAGGAAAGAAGGAAGGAAGGAAGGAAGGAAGGAAGGAAGGAAGGAAGGAAGGAAGGAAGGAAGGAAAAAAGAAAGAAAGAAAGAAAGAAAGAAAGAAAGAAAGAAAGAAAGAAAGAAAGAAAGAAAGAAAGAAAGAAAAAAGAAAGAAAGAAAGAAAGAGTCATCTGGGACACAAATCCCCTCTGTCAAATAATGAAGTTCTAGCTGGATTCCATTCTTTTGTGAAATCCTTTGGTTAAGCCCACTGAGCTGGCTATCCTATCCCAAAAGGCAAAACAATACACCATGTAAAAGAGAGAAATTCGACAGAAGAGAATATTTGTCATTCAGGATTGGATTTTGGAGTGCCTGATGCTCTCTGAGCTTGGTGGTTTTCTCGCGGACGTTTCCTTACCCAACTAGGCAACGTCATCAGTGCTGGCAACCAGGGAAGCGCCAGCACCGAGCACTCCACAGAGACAATGTCCATTTCCAGCCGGATCGTCTGCAATTACTTTGAGAGACAAATAATGCAGCAGAGAGAAATTGTTCAAAATAAATAATTCAAGAGAGAGAGAGAGGGGTGGGGAAGGGACACGGCAGCAAAGCTTTATCCAGAGCCAAGGAGGAAGAGATCTCACCCTACGGCAAGATGGGCGGCCAATAAATTTGATCATGGAAATTTAAAAAATTGAAAGTTTGGCACAATGCTCTTTGGGGGTAGCAGGCAGGGAGAGGAGGGGAAAAGCCGGAGGGCGATGCAAAGGAGAAGGGAAGGACCAGGTGATGGGAAAGGCTGACCTTGTTAGAGTGCATGATGTAGTAAGATTGCACATGCTCCCATCTTACCACCCGACCGGCGTCCGGCTGATCAGAAAGCAAGGAGATGGAAGAGGACCACGAGCAGAAGACAAGCGGAGGGGTGCCGAGATCTCAGTGGCAAAAAGTGCAAAACTCTTGCCTTGCCTTTTGAGAAACACAGAGCAACTGGAACCCTCTGCCCCCCACCACCACCCAAGAGCACGACAACCCAACCCCAAAAGAGAAAAATGAAAAGTAGCCTCTTAATTCCAAGGGATTGCTTGGATCGTATCCCCAGGCAAGGTTTCCCAGCCAAATCTAAACTGCTGATATATTTTTTTCTTTCTTTCCTTTTTCTTTCTTTCTTTTTCTTCCTTTCTCTCTCTTTCTTTCTCTCTCTTTCTTTCTTTTTTTCCTTTTCTTTTTCTTTCTTTCTTTTTCTCTTTCTTTCTTTTTCTTTCTTTCTTTCTCTCTCTCTCTTCCTTTCCTTTCCTTTCCTTTCCTTTATTTCTTTCTTTCTTTCTTTTTCTTTCTTTCTCTCTCTCTTTCTTTCTCTTTCTTTTCTTTCCTTTCCTTTCTTTTTCTTTCTTTTTCTTTTTTTCTCTCTCTTTCTCTTTCTTTTCTTTCCTTTTTCTTTCTTTTTCTCTTTCTTTCTTTCTCTTTCTTTCTCTCTCTCTCTCTTTCCTTTCTTTCTCTCTTTTTCTCTCTCTCTCTTTCTTTCCTTTCCTTTCCTTCCTTTCTTTCTTTCTTTCTTTCTTTTTTCTCTCTCTTTCTCTTTCTTTTCTTTCCTTTTTCTTTCTTTTTCTCTTTCTTTCTTTCTTTCTCTTTCTTTCTTTCTCTCTCTCTCTTTCCTTTCTTTCTCTCTTTTTCTCTCTCTCTCTTTCCTTTCTTTCTTTCTTTCTTTCTTTCTTCCTTGAAGTTTGAAAAATACTTTTTAAAAAAAAGACACTCACGTTTCAGCCCTCAGGGCAAGGCAGAGAAAACAGCTTCCGAAAGCTGGCCTTGTCCGTTTAATATTTTCCTTCCGCTCACTCTTTGCCTTTTTTGCCGAAGGAGCAATGTTAAAGTCACAGCTGCCTTTGGATATCTTTTTCAGGAGAGTTGCTAGTGATGTCGTTGACAGGCGCAGGTTAAAATTTGCAAAAACAGAGTTCCCAAGACACCCAAGGCCGAGCTGCAGAGACGTTCAAAAGAAGAGTAAAGTCCCAAAGCGTTGGAAGTTCGGAATCAAATCCAGGACCGGGAGTAGCCAAACGAGAAAAAGTTCATCTTGAGATGTTTCTCCAATCCCATCATGACGTCCTTCCTTATCGTGTTTTGGTGTTCAGCACCAACGCTTTCTCTTTGCACAACCTTGCCTCTCCAAGGAGCACAGGGAAGAGTTTGACTGTCAGCAAAATTAATTCACGAAGCAGCCCAGAAAATAAAAATATGAACGAGGAAGCAGCTTTGGCAAAAGGGAGGGAACCTTTTCAAAGAGGGTTGTTGGTCCTCAGTTCCATCCCGCTGTGCTGTGTTTCTTCTCCAAGCAAGTCCAGATGAGCAAAAGAAACCAGGTGACTTGAGCAGTTCCTTTCCATCTCCTGGTTGCTGATTCATTCGGAAGACCGATGTTCTTCCATCCCATCAAACCCTATCAGCGCAGAGCTGACAGCCCTCTCCAGAGGATGAGGTTTAAGGGCCGTGTTGCAGAGAGCATCTTCCAAGATGTCGCAAGAAGGAGAAAGTACCCAATCTTGAAGAAGGTGGGAGGAATGAAGAAGGCTGGGCAGAAAGTCAACCTTTAAGCTTCCCAGCAAGGCAACTGTGACATCGCCCACAAAACCACAGCCTTACCCATTGCCACTTGACTGGTTCTCCATCCTCTGAACCGATCGCAGGAAGCTAGCTGTGGGGAGCATTCACTACAATGAAGTCAAGTGTGAGTGATTTACCAGCAGGTTTCCCATGATGTGAAGGACTTGCTCTGCCCTTGAGTGGTGGGGAAGGGGGGGGGAGGTAAGGGAGGAGGGAGGGAGGGGGGCCTGTCTGTCTGTTCAGGGTCACATGATGTTCAGGAAGCTATTACGCCGAAATCAGATATCTGGCTCTCCCGTTCTATGACTTGCTGCATCAAATGTTCTTTGGGGAGATGCACGGCAATGCACGTTGTATTGTTTTGGGGCTTTTTGGTGGTTTTTTTTAAAAAAGAAAAAGTCTATTGCCGTTTTAAAAATAAAACAAGCATACACAAATGCCATCCTCCCTCTTTCAGGGAGGTGTGTTTAAAACACATGAACACAGTCACAAGCAGAAGTTCAGGGGTGAAATCCAGCAGGTTCTGACAGGTTCTGGAGAACCAGTAGCGGAAATTTTGAGTAGTTCGGAGAACCGGCAAACACCACCTCTGGCTGGCCCCAGAATGGGGTGGGAATGGGGATTTTGCAATATCCTTCCACCTGGAGTGGGGAGGGAATGGAGATTTTGCAGTATCCTTCCCCTGCCACGCCCACCAAGCCACTCCCACAGAACTGGTAGATTAAAAAAATTTAGATTTCACTCCTGAGACAGTTGCAACGTTAATGAAACCTAACGGAGGAGAAAGTCTCACCAGCGAAATAGAAAAGCTTGAGAAGGAACTGACAGCCAAACCAATTGCCATCTCTGCAAATATATATATATCATCGCTTAATTTCCACGGCAGTTTGCCACCATGTTGTACATACATTGTTCTCTTAAAAGTACTTTTTTTTAAAAAAAACAACATTTAAATATTGTTTCCACAGTATGCTGTATTATAATCCGCAAGGTAGACCAGCCAAATAGAACACAGAAATGATAAATACATAAATGAGAATCTATTCCGAAGCAGAACACCCAGATTCAGTCACAGCTTTGTTCCATATAGTATCGATCTTGTGAACTCTCAATTTTCCTCTTTCCACTATGTATTCAAAATAGACATTAATTAATATATATTTATATACTAGCTGGACGCCCATGCTTCGCTACGAAACTTATGTGCTCAAGCTTGATAAATTAACACTTGCAGCCTGAAACTTAATGTAGAATGGGTTAACTCTGTAGCATCAGTGTGTGTTAATATAATGCAACTGGCAGTTGGAACAGAGGGGGATGGGGAATAGAATGTCCCAGCCTGCAGCATCCATCGGTATTCATCTAGCTAGCATCCTGTCAGTGTGTGAGAGAGTTGAGGGGTGTCTGGAAACTCAAACAATATTTGCTGTGTGAGCAAGAAGGAGACAGGAAGGAGGCTGGCTTAGCTCAACTATTCTGTAGTAAAGCTGCTTGCTGCTATGAAAGTAAAACTGAAAGTGAAACTCCTCTCCTCTGCTTGTGTTTTGCATTTGGAACAGATTTCTTTTGAGGTGGGGAGGGGGATCCTTAGCATCAAAGCATGTTAATAATAATATAGCAAATACTAATGCTCATGGCCATTTCGAAAAATACTTTCTTAGTGAGCACCTAGAAGCCAAGAGGAACAAACTGTTATTCTATTCTATTCTAAAATGGAGCCCACAATCATGCAATCCAAGCCTCACAACGTTTTGGGGAGATTGGATTGGCACATCAATCCTTGGGAAGCCTTGCTTCTCCCACACACGGGTTTATGTAAATGCTTTCTTCTTTCTGCTCGCTCAGCAAAGCTAAATTTCCGATGTGGTTAACTGGTTCTGTGAAGCCACCCTATAATTCCATCGTATTTTTAGTTCTCCCTTCCAGGCTCTCAATGCACCGAAATCATTTTGTTAATTTTTTTTTATTATTTATTTATTTATAAGAAACATCTTCGCTCTCCTACGGGCCTTTTCCGACACTCACCTCTCGGCCGTAGCCATCGGAAATCTGCAGCCCAAGATAATTAAAAACATATGGCTCTCTCTGAAAAAGCAGAGGAGGAGGAAGGAGGAAGGAAAACAAACTGCAGATGTTTTATCGTGGAGAGATTACCTTGAAACTGCACAGACTGAGAGATGCAGGAAGCCAAAGGGCATCATACATTTCTTTTTTCTCTGTAGGTTATCTTCTGCGTATGTGATATATTGCACTTCTATAAGATAACAGAATAACAGAGCCAGAAGGGACATTGGAGGTCTTCTAGTCCAACCCCTGCTTAGGCAGGAAACCCTACACCACATCAGACAAATGGTTATCCAACATCTTCTTAAAAGCTTCCAGTGTTGGAGCATTCACAACTTCTGGAGGCAAGTTGTTCCACTGATGAATTGTTCTCACTGTCAGGAAATCTCTCCTTAGTTCTAAGTTGCTTCTCTCCTTGATTTGTTTCCACCCATTGCTTCTTGTCCTGCCCTCAGGTGCTTTGGAGAATAGCTTGACTCCCTCTTCTTTGGGGCAGCCCCTGAGATATTAGAACATTGCTATCATGTCTCCCATAGTCCTTCTTTTCATTAAACTAGACATACCCAGTTCCAGCAACTGTTCTTCATATGTTTTAGCCTCTAAATCATCTTTGTTGCTCTTCTCTGCACTCTTTCTAGAGTCTCCACATCTTTTTTTTACATCATGGCAACCAAAACTGGATACCAAGTATTCCAAGTGTGGCCTTATTTACCAAGGCCTTATAAAGTGGTATTAACACTTCACGTGATCTTGATTTTATCCCTCTGTTTATGCAGCCTAGAACTGTGTTGGCTTTTTTGGCAGCTGCTGCAAATGGATGGCTTGTATTTAAAAGAACCCTGAAGCATTTTAAACTTTCCAGGAAACTCAAATGATCTATTTCAAAATTATTTTAGAGCAAAACTTCAGCGTTAATGAGCTGGAAACTGCTACTCAAACACATCCAAAAGGTTTCTGCCTTTTGGCAGAATCTCAGAAGGGATTAACAAAAACAATGGATTTGTAACACCTTACAATTGCTAATTGATGAGGTATTTGTAATTGGTCTCACATGCCCCACATCTGAATAACTCCATTCTTTCTCTCCTCTCCCCCCCCCCCATTTGCCTGATCCCCCTTTCAATTCCCTTTTCAAATCCTTTTTATCCCATCCACAGGTGTGAGGAAGTGAGCTGTTAAGTCTATGGCAGGGGTCTCCAAACTTGGCAACTTTAAGACTTGTGGATTTCAACTCCCTGAATTCCTCAGCCAACATAGTAAATCTGGCTGAGGAATTCTGGGAGTTGAAGTCCACAAGTCTTAAAGTTGCCAAGTTTGGAGACCTCTGGTCTACGGAGATCGTCAATCATCCCAAAGGTGCTTTTTCCCAAAAGGCAACTGGTCTTAACTCTACCATCCCCAATATATCATCATCATCATCATCATCCAGCCTTGGTTTGTAAGATGAAGAAACCACACTAACTGTTTACTCATTCCATTGATTGACAGTTCTTATGGGTCTTCCTAATGTCCATTATGGAGCTACACCTTTGACGTTCCTACATCTTTGAAGCTACATCTTTGAAGGCTATGAGTTGGATCCTAGGTAAGGTAAAGGTAAAGGTTCCCCTCACACATATGTGTTAGTCGTTCCTGACTCTAGGGGACGGTGCTCATCTCCGTTTCAAAGCTGAAGAGCCAGCGTTATCCGAAGACGTCTCCGTGGTCATGTGGCCAGCATGACTAAATGCCAAAGGCACATGGAACGCTGTTTACCTTCCCACCAAAGGTTACTATTAATCTTACCATCGTTCCCATCACCCATCTCCTCCCACTTATGACTGTATGACTGTAACTTTGTTGCTGGTATCATTTGTCCCCTAGGACTATCATTAAGTGTTGTACCTTATGATTCTTGATGAATGTATCTTTTCTTTTATGTATGTAGGAAGTTAGCACCCACCCCTTTCCTAAAAGAATGAAATATTTTAGGAAATATTAAAAAGGCAGAATATTATGTTTCCCTAGATGAGAAATGGAGAAGCATGTTTTAAAAATGAAGCAGTTCCCACCTTCTTCCCCCCATCCTCACCCTTTGCCAATGGGCCAGAGGCAGAAACTCAATTCCCTCCCATCTGTGTCAAAGGACCATCATCTGCAACATAATAGGACCCATCTAGCAACAGAAACTAACCACATGGCACCAGGGAAGATGACATCAGCCAGCAAGGCTAGCTAAGACCCCACCCCCTGGGAGTCTGACAACCAATCAGGATACTCTTTCGGGGGCCCAGGAAGTTCAAAGCCAGAGAGGGCATAAAACCCGGAGACTCGCTGCATCTCGGCCCTTTTTCTGTTCAGGAACTCAAGCCAATTGATTGTGTCCACCATTAAACCATCTTTCCAAGCAGTCTCCATGTTTCCAGTGTCTTTTTCCCCACTTGGAGCTGAACCCAGAAGGATATTTCTTCTAACAATTACACTGAGACCATATGCACCAAGACAAATTCCTTGTGTGTCCAACCACACTTGGCCAATAAAAAAATTCTATTCTATTCTATTCTGTTCTGTTCTGTTCTGTTCTGTTCTATTCTATTCTATTCTATTCTATTCTATTCTATTCTATTCTATTCTATTCTATTCTATTCTATTCTATTCTATTCTATTCTATTCTATTCTATTCTATTCTATTCTATTCTATTCTATTCTATTCTATTCTATTCTATTCTATTCTATTCCATTCCATTCCATTCCATTCCATTCCATTCCATTCCATTCCATTCCATTCCATTCCATTCTTCATTCCAATATCTATTCTGTTCTGTTCTGTTCTGTTCTGTTCTGTTCTGTTCTGTTCTGTTCTGTTCTGTTCTGTTCTGTTCTGTTCTGTTCCATTCCATTCCATTCCATTCCATTCCATTCCATTCTATTCCATTCTAATTTCTCAGAAACTCCGGGCTGCGATCTTTACAATTCCCCACCCCGACGTGCCACAAACTGGGCGGAAGCCAACTCAAGAGGTGTTTGCGTGACCGTAGCCACTTACCAAGTTTGTGATAAATTTCAAACTTCAGCCGCCCCCTCAGTTCATGTGTCTCTTAAGCCACAATTCTCCAGGCGATCTGATTGTAAATTACCAACAATTACCAGAACTACAGTGTGCGAACTGCATGGCTGCCTTGAAGCATGCTGTGTGGGAGAGATATAATGCAAATATTTAACCACAATTGACTCAACCGATGGGGGGGAAATTCACAGCAGCAAAAGGCCATTGCTGGGCCATGAGGTTTTTCCCACATTGTTTCTCTACTTTTAATCACCTCCTCTGACATCTACAGGTAATCCTCGATTTACGTCATTGGGAAAAAAGTGAGTTACGACCATTTTTCACACCATTGCATGCCCGTGATCCCCGTAATCGAAATTCAGATGCTTGGCAACTGACTCACATTTATGATGGTTGCAATGCCCCTGGGTCATGTGATCCTCTTGTATGGTTCACTTAACAACCATATGACTCATTTAACGACTGTGGCAAGAAAGGTCATACAATGGAAAAAAACTAACTTAACAAATGTCTTGTTTAGCAAACATAAATTTTGGGCTCAATTGTGGTGGTAAATTCAAGGACAAGGCATTCAGAACTGTAGAACGTTCTCGTGCTTGGATGGGGGGTTAGTCTAGATGACCTACACGGTCCCTTCCAAATCTGTTAATCTGCATACTAATCTGGAGGAGAAGGGAAACATTTTCAAGGGGAAAAAACCAAGAAAATCCAGTTTTTTTTCTGGAAAAAGCTCCTTTGGGTTTTATTCAGAACTATGGAAGCTTCTTGGATGAGAAGCGAAATGTTTTCAAGGGGAAAAAAAACAGAGAAATCCAGTTTATTTTGGGGAAAAAAACCCACCTTTGGGTCTTGCTCTAAATGCTGCCTCTTGCCTACCTGAGTGTCAACTCGCAAAGCATCTCTGGCCTGCTCTCAAGTTGTCATAGGCAAAGGGGATGGGAAACGGATGAAGCAACACATCAGCCAAAAACAAAAGTACACTCCAGACATATCTCTCTTAAGGCTGTCTCCCACGCTTATCCACAGCAGCCGGAGGGGAGCGATCTCTACAATCCGCAAAATTGCTCCATTGGCGAATGTGATTGATGACATATCCGGGGAGGAGAGGGGAGGGGAGGAATAGGAATTTACTCTCATGATTGGAGAGTAAATTACGTGGGGTCAGAATTGGCTTCACTTGGAATGTGCGGACATGAAACTCCTAATAAATAACTGGATTTTTTTTTAAGCTTGGCTCGAGGCTCACGATTCAGCAAAACCAAAGTAAGTTCTTCCATCCATTTAAGACATAAATATACCTTAGCACAAGGCCTAAAATAGACTTAGCACAGATTAGACAACAAACAAAATCCCCCAAACTTTCCTTCTGGGAATTAACCCGAAAAGGTCTATCTCCCTCTTTTCACGACCCAAATTGCATCACAGTTCTCTCCCAGCCCTCCCTACCATCTAGAAACATTGAGTGCACCCACTTGGGGTAACTGTCCTTGTATGTCCCAGCAAAGATCAAATTCCAAAGCTCCATCACTGACCTAGAGAAACCGGATCTTTTAGCGCCTCTTCATTATCCCAGTCAAAGAACCAGAGAAATCAACTGGCGCAGGATTAACCTTCCTAAAGGAAAAACAGGAACCTCCATCCATCCCCCTCTGGAGATTCAGATAACAGAATAACAGAGCTGGAAGGGGTACCTTGGAGGTCTTCTAGTCAACCCCTTGCTGAAGCAGGAAACCCACCTATACCATTTCAGATAAATGGCTCTCCAATCTCCAATCTCTCCAATCTCTTCTTGAAAACTTCCAATGATGGAGCACACACAACTTCTAGAAATAATCCGTTCCATGGATTAATTGTTCTAACTGTCAGGTAATTTCTCCTTAATTCTAGGAGGGCCCTTTCCTTGGTTAGTTTCCATCCGTTGCTTCTTGTCAATAGAAGGTCGGAACCCCCCCCCCCTTACTGTTCTGCATTTCCCTGGGATCCGTCCCTCCCCCTTCAGATTCCCCTACCCAGAGCCCACTTAGCCCCTCAGGGGGTTGGACTACATGACCTCCACGGTCCCTTCCACCTCTGTTACTCTTACGGTTTATGAGGAAAAAACCTACTTCCAATTTATGGAATCCACCACCAAAGGTTGTAAAGCCAGCTTTTATTTTAGGTAAAGGTAAAGGTTCCCCTCGCACATAGGTGCTAGTCGTTCCCGACTCTAGGGGGCGGTGCTCATCTCCGTTTCAAAGCCAAAGAGCCAGCGCTGTCCGAAGACGTCTCGGTGGTCATGTGGCCGGCATGACTCAATGCCAAAGGCGCACGGAACGCTGTTCCCTTCCCACCAAAGGGGGTCCCTATTTTTCTACTTGCATCTTTTTACGTGCTTTCGAACTGCTAGGTTGGCAGAAGCTGGGACAAGTCACGGGAGCTCACCCCGTTACGCGGCGCTAGGGATTCGAACTGCCAAACTGCTGACCTTTTGATCGACAAGCTCAGTGCCTTAGCCACTGAGCCACCATGTCCCGTAGCTCTTATTTTAGCTGGCTTGAAAAAGGATTAAATCAATGACTGGAGAGCATGTCCATCAACTGGTATTAAAGACAGTTACTGGATCCTTCATTTAGAAGCAGAATAAGCCTGAAAAAACAGACGACCGGGAGATCTAATTGCATTTCAACCTGCTGGTTGATCTGTTTGTTTTCCCCAAAGCAACTGAGCACGATCTCCCCATGCCGCTCTAATTCCCTCTCCCACTTCCACCCCCAGCTTTAGCAAGAGACAGCCCTGCCGTCCAAGGATATACCAGATATACTTACAGAAGTCTGAGAAAGGAGAACTTTTTTCTCAAGGAAGCTAACCGGAGATGGCAAGTTTGCTTTGTACCTAAGTTGATCTTCTTGGAATGGAGGTTCTGGACCATGACTGTGCTTGGCAGAGGGCTGGGGGGTAACGCAGGAGACCACAATCCATAGAAAGCTTTCCTGAAGTTCTCAAGATCCCCCAGATGTCTAGTCCTGAAGAAAACGTTGCTTCGGAGTCCAGGCCATAGAAACAGGTCCACAAGGCAATGTTTGAATTGGACGCTTGGCGCATGGGCCTTTCTCTTCTCAAGTCAAGATTCCTTAGAGGGATAACTCCATAGGTTTCAGGTCTCCAGAAGAAAGAGCTTCTGGATGGCACAATATTCACCAGATTTCTCCAAACAGCCTCCTTCCTGAGTCTTTCTCCCACTTCTGAGAACTAAAACAATCTTGGCTGGATAATTTTGATTACTTCTTTTCGGGAACTGTGATGCGGCTGCTCAGTCTTCTTTCCGTGTGTGTGTATTTTGAGGTGGATACTAGGTCTTCTCTGCCCCAGTTCTCAGACTAGCCCTGCCTGCCCAACTCCAGCTGGGCATGATGTCAGCTGCAGTGTGTGCTACCAGGAAGGTTGAGCCTCTAGTCCTGAAATCCCAACGCAGCACCTGAAAACAACATTTCCCTCCCCCGAGGAGCTCAAAGCTTGCTCCCTCCTGCCATCATCAGCAAATAAACTGGTGGAAGAAGCACCTGATCAACTGAAGCAGGTGGCACAAGAGAGAGTCGAGGCTCTACTCAGGACACACAGACACGTGTAGCAATACAAGCCTCCAGGAGCAAGAGGTTCTCAGAGAAGATCTTTTGGCCAGGATAGGGTTTTTTTTAACACAGAAGAACAAAGTCGGAAAGGATCTCGGAGGTCTTCTACTGGTGGTCCGCAGAAAAATTATTTGCATTTTTTTTCTATTGCACTAAATCAGGGGTCCTCAAACTACGGCCCCTGGGCCGGAAGCATGCAATGAACATTTGTGTTGCTGCGGAGAGTCTCCCCCTTTGGGGTCTTTTTATATAGGTTGGAGGGGGGCAGAAATTCCAACTTGGGGTCTGCTTCAGCCTCCTAGTGTGGGGCTTTGGGCGAAGGCTGGAGGGAAGCACCGTTGGTGGTGAAGAGCCGAAGGGCCTCGTTCCAGTGGGACTGCATCATGGCCTGGAACTGGCTGACCATCTCAGCCCGCTGAGCCTCCAGGCGCCGGTACCTGGCCTTGCACTCCCACAGGTCTTCCCTCTGCTTGGAAAGCCTATGCTCCTAGTCCTCAGGGAGGTGCTTCTGCTGAGCCTCCTTCTCAGTCCGATCCAATTTGAACTGAGCTGTTTTGCCAACTCTTTCTCGTGGTGGCTGCTGAGCTCCAACAACTGCTTCCTGTTGGGGCCCTAAGGAGCCCTGGCGGGGAGGCGAGGAGTGGCGGGGAGGGAGGGGTGAGTGGAGGCCGGCGAGACACCCCTTGACGTGAGTGACATTGAGTTGGCCACACCCACCCAGTCACATGACCACCTAGCCACACCCACCCAGCTGGTTATTAGGCAGATCATATTAGTGGTCTGCGGGATTTAAAATTATGAATTTAGTGGTCCCTGAGGTCCGAAAGGTTGGGGACCCCTGTTCTAGTCCAACCCACTACTCAAGCAGGCAAGCGCCTATACCGTTCAGAACAAATGATTGTCCAATCTCATCTCAGAAACCTCCAGTGATGGAGCTCTCACAACTTCTGAAGGGAAGCCATTCCACTGGTTAATTTGTTCTCTCGCTGTCAGGACATTTCTCCTTAGTTCTAGGTTGGTTCTCTTCCTTGATTCGTTTCCATCCATTGGATTTTGAGCATTTGGAGCCCTCTTCTGACTAAAGAAGGTGGAAGACCGAAAAGGGGCTTCAATTGGGGGACTCTTGTCCTTTTTTGACTACACGTCTAGGACTTTGTGACTGTCACTTTTCCAAAGTCGGGGTCCCTTTCAAAGATATGACCCAGATTGCATCCAAAGCAGGGGTGAAATTCACCAGGTTGTGACAGGTTCTGGAGAACTGGTAGCAGAAATTTTGAGTACCGGCAAATACCACCTCTGGCTGCCCCAGAGTGGGGTGGAAATGGAGATTTTGCAATATCCTTCCCCCAGGAATGGGTTGGGAATGGAGATTTTGCAGTATCCTTCCCCTGCCATGCCCACCAAGCCACGCCCACAGAACTGGTAGTAAAAAAATTGAATTCCACCACAATTCCACCAAAGGATGGATTCCTCTAGTCTCAAAATCTGTTCCATTCCTTCCTCATGCTGCTATAAAAACCTTAGCACTTTTCAAATTCCCTTTCCTTCCTGAAACAGGGGGAGGACTACCCAGGTAAAGGACACACCAGAAAATGAAGTCATTAGCTGAAGGTATTTTGGCAGCCCTAAATCTTAGTCTTGAGTGCTCTTAAATTACTCCTTCTTTAATAAGAGGCCCAACCTTTTTGTGTACACAGTGCAGGAGTTTTCAAACCAAGGATCCGATCTAAGGTAAGTGAACTAAGGAGAAAGTTTCTGACAGTGAGAACAATGAATCGGTGGAAGGACCTGCCTTGAGAAGTTGTGGGTGATCCATCACTGGAGGTTTTCAAGAAGAGATTGGACAACTGGTTGTCTGAAATGGTATAGGGTTTCCCGTCTGAGCAGAGGGGTCGGACTAGAAGACCTCCAAAGTTCCTTCCAACTCTGTTGTTCTAGTATTCAATCTCTCACACACAATAATCAATTAAGACCCAACTGGAAGGAAGGAAATAGAGCGAAGGAGGGAAGAAGGAAGGAAGGAAGGAAGGGAGGGAGGGAGGGAGGGAGGGAGAGAAATATAAGGAGGGAGAGAGGGAGGGAGGGAGGGAGGAGGAAGGAAAGAAGGAAAGAAATAGATGGAGAGAGGTAAGAAAGAAGGAGGAAGGGTGGGAAGGAGGGAGGGAGGAAAGAAAAGAAAAGGGAAGGGAAGGGAAGGGAAGGGAAGGGAAGGGAAGGGAAGGGAAGGGAAGGGAAGGGAAAGGAAGAAAGGAAGGAAGTAGAGGGGAGGGAGGCAAGAAAGAAGGGCGGGAGGGAGGGAAGGAGGGAGGGCAGTGGGGAGGAAAGGAAAGAGAGAAGGAGAGTGAGCAAGGAAGGAAGGAGGGAGGGAGGGAGGAAGGAAGGAAGGAAATAGAGGGGAGGGAGGCAAGAAAGAAGGGAGGGAAAGAAGGAGGGAGGAAAGGAAGGAAGGAAAGAGAGGGAGGAAGGAAGAAAGGAGGGAGGGAGGAAAGAAGGAAGGAGAGTGAGGGAGGAGGGAGGGAGGAAAGGGAGGAAAGAAAGAGGGAGGGAGGGAGGGAGGGAGGAAGGAAATAGAGGGGAGGGAGGCAAGAAAGAAGGGAGGGAAAGAAGGAGGGAGGAAAGTAAGGAAGGAAAGAGAGGGAGGAAGGAAGAAAGGAGGGAGGGAGGGAGGAAAGGAAGGAAAGAAGGAAGGAGAGTGAGGGAGGGAGGGAGGGAGGGAGGAAGGAAGGAAGGAAGGAAGGAAATAGAGGGGAAGGAGGCAAGAAAGAAGGGAGGGAAGGAAGGCGGGAGGGAGGAAAGGAAGGAAGGAAAGAGAGGGAGGAAGGAAGAAAGGAGGGAGGGAAGAAAGAAAGGAAAGAAGGAAGGAGAGTGAGGAAGGAAGGAAGGAGGAAGGAAAGGAGGAGGGAGGGATTTAAACTTTTCAGAACAGAGTACGGTTTATCTGCTTTGTTCCCTCTTATTTCCTCCAGGGTAACCATTTCTACAGGGGCATGGATAATTGGAGGGAAACATATGGAAGAAAAGGCTCAGCTACTGAATAGTAATTCTCAGCAGCCAGGTTCTCCCTTGGGTTATTAATTGGCCCTCAGCGGGACTTGTTGTTCTCTTTAGACTGAGGAACATTTTCTTTCCAGCTTTTACTACCATTGGTGAAGCTATCAGGACAAAGACAACAGAAACAGAAATGGGCTGCCGCCTAGAGAGAAGAAAGAAAGTATGGAGCCAATTATAAAAGAGCCTTGACCGATATCAAGAGTCCCATTTTTTAATTTGTTGCTGGTTTTCAATGAGTGTGGAATGCTTCACAACCACCTTATCCAATTACTAGACAAATCCCAGTTATCCAGTATGGCTTTCAAGCGTACAGAGAAACAACCCTCAAATTCTTCAGTAAAAATTAACTTTAAAAGTTAAGTTTCTTTTAAAAAAAATAAAGAACCCTACTAACTGTTTACATGCATCTATCCCCAGAGAATCGAGTAATCCTTTTCCGCACAGCAGCTTCACTAAATTTGGAGCCATCAGCTTGATCTAAGGCAATTTGAACGTTAATTTGGGAGCGGAGAAGGCCCCTTTTTCGCACTGTGATCAAATAAGCCCAATAACATGAAAAGTTCCACAATACCAAAATTCAGTTGCTTTGATGATGTTATCTAGTTCGGTAATGAAATGTCGGCAAGGAAACTCAGAGAACAGCAAGAATCCCAAAATATCAAAAATTTTCCCTGCAAACCAGAGACACGTATGGTTCTAAGTTCTCCAACAGGAATCACCCATCAAACGTAGATCCCAGAATCTAAAAATATCACCAGTAGAAGTCCTGGCTATAAGTAGGCTGCAAGATAGCAAATTATGGTCCTTAATGCAAAGGAGGACCTCAACATTTAGCAGCTCCCTCTCACTCAAAATATGCTTCACAACCGTCAATGTGCAACACCCACCGGCACGTGATTTATTGAGCTTTCCAACCCCCCATAGACCAACGATGGATAAATCCAAGAAAAGAAAAGTTTCAGAACAAAACAGAAGGTTTCATTCAAGTACGTTTGCTAGTTTTGTGGCCGCTCAAGAAATAAATCAGGCACGGGAAGGGTTTTGTGGCTCCCGGTGTTTTCTTTTCTGTGGGAAACGGGTGCAAATGGCTCTTTGAGTGTTTAAGGTTGCAGATCCCTGGACTAGGTCAACAATGGCCAGAGGCTAGAAACTCTTTGGTCTTCTAAGGTCTACAGTAGTGGCCAAAATTGTGGAAACCTTTTGGGAAAAGTGTATTTTCTAAAACTAGTTAACAACACCACTTCTTCTTCTTCTTCTTCTTCTTTTGGAGTAGTACCATAAAATTATACATCAATGGAAAAATAATTTAATCAAGAATGTAATGCAATAACTTTTAGGAAGGATTTGCTATTAGAATAACAGTTACAGTATAAAGAAGAAAAGTGATACGCATAGAAAAAATGAGATATACAAAAATTATCACCCTAGAAAAAAACGAGATATACAAAAATATATCACCCTGTCAGTTAATACTTAGTTGGGTAACCTTTAGCATGAACGATGGCCTTACAACGTCTTCCCGTGGAGTGAACCAAGTCTTTGAGTTCTGCAGCTGTTATCATGTGAAACCAAGATTGAAGGATGGCTTCTATGAACTGGATTTTAGTGCTGGGTTGCTTCTGACTAACAAGTTTCTTTAGTCAACTCCATAGATTTTCTTTTTTTTTTTTTTTTATTTGATTTATATGCCGCCCTTCTCCGGAGACTCAGGGCGGCTTACAATGCGTTAAGCAATAGCCTTCATACTTTTATATATTTATACAAAGTTATAAGCTTATTGCCCCCACAATCTGGGTCCTCATTTTACCTACCTTAGAAAGGATGGAAGGCTGAGTCAACCTCGACCCTGGGGAGATTTGAACTTGCAGTAATTGCAGGCAGCTGATGTTAATAACTGTTAATAACAGTGCTTTAGTCTGCTGCACCACCAGGGCTCCTGGTGGTGCATTGAGTTAAGGTCTGGGCTATTCCCAGGCCATTCCAGCAGAGGAATAGGATTATCTTGAAACTCCAAAGAAGAGAGAGAGAGAGAGAGAGAGAGAGAGAGAGAGAGAGAGAGAGAGAGAGAGAGAGAGAGAGAGAGAGAGAGAGAGAGAGAGAGAGAGAGAGAGAGAGAGAGAAGAGAGAGAGAGAGAGAGAGAGAGGTGTTATTAGCCATCAAACTTCCAAAATACACTTATCCCAAAACGTTTCCACAATTTTGGCCACTACTGTATGTTTTGAGCTTCAAGGAATAGCTGCAGCAAAATTCCCAGCATCCTACTCCTGTGCCTGAGGATGCTAGAGAAAGAATTCAAGTAAGAATCAAATGCCTCCTGTCTCATCCTCACTGTTGGATCCGGAAGTTAACGTCTGAGTGGTGATTGCAACCATCTGGCTTCCATATTTCCACCAGCGCCCCCACCCCAGGAAATAGCAGCTTCGGGTAAGGAAGTTAAATAAAACACAATGGGAGAATACTGAGAAACAGAAGAGAAGAGAGCATTCGGCGGCAGTAGGAAAATTGCAGTCCAAATGTAAATTATATCGGGGGTGGAGGGAAAGAATTGTCTTTTTTGCTATTGGAAAAAAAAAAAAACCCTCTTCAGAAGGCAAGGCATGTTTTGCTAATCTGGCTGGAAAGAAAGTCCCGTGCACGATTTTCACTTTTTATGTTCCCCCCTTTTTTTTTACACTGATGCTGCAGTTTGAAGTTATCATAAATCAGAAAGTACATTTCCTACTCAAATTACATTCTCTTTCTCCTTGCTTCTTTTCCCTCTATCTCCATTCCTTTGTTAGGAGACTGGGGGGGGGGAGGGGGTCAGAGGTGGGTTTCGCATGACAGAGAAATCCACCTGTATATAAACAGAGAGCAAACCCTTCCACTACTGATGATGTTACTAGTTGGGTCATGAAATGTCATACCAAGCTCAGAGAGCACCAAGGAACCCCACAGGTCAATCTGGGACTACAAATATTTCTCTTCTATTGGCATGCTATTTTTCTCTGTTTATGAAATGTTGGATTTCCTTCTATTCATTCAAGCCATGATTATATATATACTTATTTAGTCATGAGAATGGAATGGAATGGAATGGAATGGAATGGAATGGAATGGAGTAGGGTAGGGTAGGGTAGGGTAGGGTAGGGTAGGGTAGGGTAGGGTAGGGTAGAGTAGAGTAGAGTAGAATATTGGAGTGAAGGATAGGATAGGATGGGATGGGATAGGATATTGGAATGAAGAATAGAATGGAGTGGAGTGGAGTGAAATAAAAATAGGAATAGGAATAGGAATAGGGAGTAGAGTAGAGTAGAGTAGAGTAGAGTAGAGTAGAGTAGAGTAGAGTAGAGTAGAATAGAATAGAATAGAATAGAATAGAATAGAATAGAATAGAATAGAATAGAATAGAATAGAATAGAATAGAATAGAATAGAATAGAATAGAATAGAATTCTTTATTGGCCAAGTGTGATTAGACACACAAGGAATTTGTTTCCAGTACGTAAGCTCTCAGTGTAGATACAACAATAGTGATAGATCATGAACATAGTCATTGTAAAATACGTTCCTCATAAAACATTAGATATGTAGTGTACATTGGAGGTGTATGCAACAAAATTTAATTTTAATGTACGCCGATTAGTGTACATCCAAAGTGACAAGAAAGTTATTACAACCTGGAAATTGGGCTGCAAACAGGCTTCGTATTCAGATCCCCAAGGCTGGAGAGAACCCACCAAGAAAACAGATGTTACTCTCTGCTGGTCTTTCCTGGACCAGAATGGAAAGAATCTTGATGTGTCCGAGAATACCAGGTTGGGAAAAATTGTGCATTATTCAACCCATCAATTAATCCTTTCTTCCAGTTACTTACCTGTCATCACGTAGTCGGGGGCTCAGAAATCGGGTGGGGTCATCCTCATGATTGCTGTGTTGGCTGCTGTAGAAACAAGCAAAATATGAGGGACAAAGGGAATGACTGTTCAGCAAATAGTTAAGCCATTTGATTGCACATACAAATGAAAGTTTAATCATGGTCATTTATAAATGGCATGTCCTTGTTCTCTTATTTTCCACCACCACCACCCCAGCTTTGATTTTAACAGACCGTAAGGAAGAGATTTCCTGAAATCTTACTTGAATTTGTTCTTCTTTCTTACAATACTGATTTTAGATCAGCGGTGTCCAACCTTGGCAACTTTAAGACTTGTGGACTTCAACTCCCAGAATTCCCCAGCCAGAATGGCTGGCTGGGGAATTCTGGGAGTTCAAATCTACAAGTTTTAGAGTTGCAAAGTCTGAACATATCTCTTTTAGATTAAAAAAAAGAAAACAGACTTTCTATGCTTTTATTCGCCTCAGATGTCTTGTTTTCCAATCTATCTATCTATCTATCTATCTATCTATCTATCTATCTATCTATCTATCTATCTATCTATCTATCTATCTGCATCATTCTTTATGCCAGGCTTTTCCTACATAAATCAAGATGTTTCACAGCCATAGTACAGTGAAATCTCATTCACTAGTTTCTAGGCTTTCTCAAACATTAAAGCAGCATTTTGCTGTTGTTTGGAGAGTTGGGAGAGACTGAGATAGATCTATTTCTGGCTTATTTGCCTTCTTCAGCCAGCCACGCCCCCTTTTTTGACTCCGCCCTGTAACGGTCAAATATTTATATTATTTCATTTTCGTAGGTTTTTATGTGTATTATTCTTTATGCCAGGATTTTCCTACGTAAATCAAGATGTTTCATAGCTATAGTTCATATGTTCATACTTCAAAAAAGGGGGCGTGGCTGGCTGAAGAAGGCAAATAATAGATCTATCTCAGTCTCTCCCAAATCTTCAAACAGACAGCAAAATGCTGCTTTAATGTTTGAGAAAGCCTAGAAACTAATGAATGAGATTTCACTGAACTATGGCTGTGAAACATCTTGATTTACGTAGGAAAATCCTGGCATAAAGAATAATACATACATACATACATACATACATTGCAATACATTCCTCAATTTTTATTAGGACCCCAACTATATTATGCCCCTTCCCTCTGCCCCTTTCTTTAAATGCCAGGCCCTTCTTTTTAACCATGCCCAGAGCCATTTGGGAGGATGGCAGCCTTCCAAAAATCTAATAAAACAGGTATAAATAAATAAACACAACACCCTCAAAGCAAGGAAATGATGGGAAACAGGACTAAAAATAGAAATCAGAAATTATCCTTCAAGTCATACTGCGACATATCCTCGAGCTTAAAATATCACCAGATTAAAATATTTCAGATTGAATGTCTATTCCGAAATGGAAGCTGTAGTCCTAGAGGGAGTATCCGGTTTCTTGCATAATCCGGAAAATTAGCCTTCAAGCCATCTCAGAATGACAGCACCCGCTGGCATCAAAATCATCTTATCAAGAAATAAACCCGGTGGATGGATGCTTCCAGTCTCGCCAAAGGTGATTTAGCTTTTTTACGATGTATTTTTTTAACCGGCATCAAAATCACACAACTCAAGAATTATTCACATCTGCATTTTCTCCACCGCAGGGATAGGAAACTCGGAGTGGGGGAGGGGGGAGATTCTGGAGGTCGCAACTACAATTCCCAGAAGCTCACTTCAGCTTGGTGTGGAGGAATGCTGGGAGTTGTAGTTCAGCCCCATCTGAAAGAGCACAATTTCACAGTTCTCCATCTAGGCCAAGCCATCCTACATCCTACAAGTCTGATTTCCCTGACTTCGAAAGAAGGGAGCGAGGGAGGGAGGAAGGGAGGGAGAAAGAGGGAGGGAGAAGGAAGGAAGGAAGGAAGGAAGGAAGGGAGGGAGGGAGGAAGGGAGGGAGGAAGGAAGGGAGAAGGAAGGAAGGGAGGGAGGGAGGGAGGGAGGGAGGGAGGAAGGGAGAAAGAGGAAGGGAGAAGGACGGAAGGAAGGAAGGAAAGGAGGGAGGAAGGGAGGGAGGGAGAAAGAGGAAGGGAGAAAGAGGGAGGGAGAAGGAAGGGAGGGAGGGAGGGAGGAAGGGAGAAAGAGGAAGGGAGAAGGAAGGAAGGAAGGAAGGAAGGAAGGAAGGAAGGAAGGAAGGGAGGGAGGGAGGGAGGGAGGAAGGGAGGGAGTGAGGAAGGGAGAAAGAGGAAGGGAGAAGGACGGAAGGAAGGAAGGAAGGAAGGAAAGGAGGGAGGGAGGGAGGAAGGGAGAAAGAGGAAGAGAGAAGGAAGGAAAGGAGCGAGGAAGGGAGAAAGAGGAAGGGAGAAGGAAGGGAGGGAGGGAGAAAGAGGAAGGGAGAAGGAAGGAAGGAAGGAAGGAAGGAAGGAAGGAAGGAAGGAAGGAAGGAAGGAAGGAAGGAAGGAAGGAAGGAAGGAAGATAAATCAGTAATGTCTGTAAACAGATATGTGATATCCTATTTCAACAAAATTCTAAACCGTCATTTAGCATGGGTTGTGAATTTCTTAGTTACAGAACCACAAACATTTCCAAAAACGATACAACCATCATGTCCCAAAGGTGCTTTTTTCACGAGGCAACTGGACTTCCTTGTTTTTTCTGTGAAGACTTTTCACTTCTCATCCAAGAAGTTTCTTCCATTCTGATTGAGTGGTGGGGAATGGAAGGATTGATACTCCTTGCAGACAGCTGGTCATTTGCATCCTTTTTAGAGGGTCATTGAAGCACTTGGAGGTGTATCTGTATCCTCAGGGTCACCTGAGTGATGCTCCTGGTTCCTGTAGTCTGCAGTTTTTCCTCTGGAAATCCATCCTTACTCCCACACCATTCAAAGGGCATTCACCCCAAATTGTATAGTTAAAAAGTCTGCAGATATTCTCAGTCCTGCAGGTCCTGGTTGTCCCAAAGGTGCTTTTTCAAGAGGCAACTGGACTTTCTAGTTTTTCTTTGAAGACGTTTCACTTCTCAGCCAAGAAGTTTCTTCAGTTCTGCAAGGGTAGTGAAGAATGGAAGGATTGATACTCCTTGCAGACAGCTGGTCATTTGCATCCTTTGAGAGGGTCGTTGAGGCCCCTTGGAGGTTTATCTGTGTCCTCAGGGTCACCTGAGTGGTGCTAATGGTTCCTGTCGTCTGCAGTTTTTTAAAAGACTTTTAGCGATACAATTTGGGACGGACACCCTTTGAATGGTGCGGGAGTAGGAATGGATTTCCAGAGGAAAAACTGCAGACTACAGAAAGCAGGAGCACCACTCAGGTCACCCTGGGGATACAGATACACCTCCAAGTTGCCTCAACGACCCTCTCAAAGGATGCAAATGACCAGCTGTCTCCAAGGAATATCAATCCTTCCATTCTTCACTACCCTTGCAGAACTGAAGAAGCTTCTTGGCTGAGAAGTGAAACGTCTTCAAAGAAAAACTAGAAAGTCCAGTTGCCTCTTGAAAAAGCACCTTTGGGACAACCAGGACCTGCAGGACTGAGAATATCTTCAGACTTTTTAACTATACAATTTGGGATGAAGACCCTTTGAATGGTGTGGGAGTAAGGATGGATTTCCAGAGAAAAATTGCAGACTACAGGACCCAGGAGCACCACTCAGGTGACCCTGAGGATACAGATACACCTCCAAGTTGCCTCAACGACCCTCTCAAAGGATGCAAATGACCAGCTCTCTGCAAGGAGCATCGATCCTTCCATTCCCCATTATCCTGTCAGAGCTGAAGAAGCTTCTTAGACGAGAAGTGAAACATCTTCAAAAGAAAAAACAAGAAAGTTCAGTTGCCTCCTGAAAAAAGCACCTTTGAGACAACCACGATCTGGATGACGGAGAATCTCTACGGA
The DNA here is from genome assembly GCA_030761175.1 of Masticophis lateralis. NCBI lineage: Eukaryota > Metazoa > Chordata > Lepidosauria > Squamata > Colubridae > Masticophis > Masticophis lateralis. Next base: position 12,411,898 of record JAUDYJ010000008.1, read on the forward strand.
CTTTTATACAACCATCAGTCCATAATGCTGTAGATATGCCATGGGTGTTTTTTTTTTTTGTTTTTTTTTTGACGTGTGACATTTTTTCCTGGACTCCCCAGAGCCCAGGGAGAAGGCGGTGAGACTTATATTCCTGATGCTCTGAAGTCTTGGATGGAGAACCCGAGGAACCCATTGCAATGCCGGTCCAAAAAAACCGAGCCGGAGAGAAATCCGTTGGAGACATTGCCTCCTCCGCCCACCAGATGTCGCCGTTTCCTTTTACCAGCTGTGCAAATACCGCATGTCGCTAAGAAGAGGACATACGAGGCCAAATGGCTTGTGATGCGAAGCTCCCTGCTGTCATTATTACACAATTAGCTGGGATTCTGTTGCTCGGGAATCCACTCTTGTGGGTTATTTCCTATTGGCTGGCCAATGCTATTTATAGAGATCTCTTGAGAGGGGCAAGAAACGGCTCCGATTTGGGCTTCCAAGCTGGAGGGGCTCGCTGCTGTTTTATCTCGTGTTGGAACAGTTAATTCACACTGACGCCTACAATAATTTTAAGGAGAAATTTCCTAAAGCCAAAGACTTCACAAGTTTTAGGGACTGCATCACTGGAGGTTTTTAAGAAAAGACAGGACACCCATTTGTATGAAATGGTATAGGGCAGTGATGGCTAACCTTTTTACCATCGCGTGCCAAAAGTGGGGGGAACACGGTGGGGTCAAGGCACGCGTGCCCACATCCATAATTCTATGCGCCCCACTCCCCTGTGTTCCCCCCGCTTTTGGCACGTGATGGTGGGCCCAGTAGGCCTGTTTTTTGCTCTCCCCAGGATCCAGAGCCTTTCTAGGAGCCTGGGGAGGGCAAAAACAGCCTCCCCTGCCCTCAGAGGCCCTCCAGAGGCTGGAAACAGTGTGTTTCCTGACTTCTGGTGGGCCCAGAAGGCCCGAAAATCATATTTGGCGCACGCATGCATGTCGCGTGCTCACCGATACGGCTCCGCGTGCCCCCTGTGGCACCCATGCCATAGGTTCGCCATCATGGGTCTAGGGTCTCCTGCCAAAGCAGGGGGTTGGACTAGATGACCTCTAAGGTCCCTTCCAACTCTGTTATTCTATGAAGGGACTTTTTAGCGGTGGGTCACTAGAGGGAGTTTGATGCATTTCAATAACGCATGTAGGCAGCTGGAGAAATTTTGAAACGAGATCTATTCTATCAACAGCTCCATGTTTTGGCAGTCATTCATGGACCTTCTACATCCCAGAGAGCAGCAATGAAGACAGTGAAATTCTGATATTCCTCCTCAGCATATCTGTTTACCATCACAGACGAGAAGTTGGTCTCCAGAAGGCTGGTGTTTTGTGTGTGTGTGTGTGTGTTTGTTGTTGTTGTTTGTTTGTTTGTTTAAGGTAAAGGCACATACAGTAGCCTTGGTGGCACAGCAGACTAAAGCACTGGTATTAACAGTTATTAACATCAGCTGCCTGCAATTACTGCAAGTTCAAATCTCACCAGGCTCAAGGAGCCTGGATAGCTCAACAGACTAAAGCATTGTAATTAAACTCCAGCTGTCTGCAATTACTGTATGTTCGAATCTCACCAGGCTCAAGGTTGACTCAGCCTCCCATCCTTTCTAAGGTAGGTAAATTGAGGACCCAGTTTGTGGGGGCAATAAGCTGACTTTGTATAAATATACAAAAGTATGAAGACTATTGCTTAACACATTGTAAGCCGCACTGAGTCTCCAGAGAAGGGTGGCATATAAATCAATTTTTTTAAAAAAAATATGCTAGTCGTTCCTGACTCTAGGGGGCAGTGCTCATCTCCATTTCAAAGCCGAAGAGCCAGCGCTGTCCGAAGACGTCTCTGTGGTCATGTGGCCGGCATGACTCAACGCCAAAGGCGCACGGAACGCTGTTCCCTTCCCACCAAAGGCGGTCCCTATTTTTCTACTTGCATTTTTTTCGTGCTTTCGAACTGCTAGGTTGGCAGAAGCTGGGATAAGTCACAGGAGCTCATCCCGTTACGCGGCACTAGGGATTCAAACCGCTGAACTGCCGACCTTTCGATCGACAAGCTCAGCATCTTAGCCACTGAGCCATCGCATCCGTACTTTTTTTGTTTAGCCTTCCGCAAATAAATCAAATGTAATCTTGTAATCACTTTCACCCACTTTGGCCTTGCTAATCTTCAGAAAGCAAAGATTGCATTGTAGAGCGGGAAGCACATACTCTTAAGAGTTGGTGTTGGAATCTGTTCCACAATACACAAAAAGTAGATGATAGAGATAGATAGATAGATAGATAGATAGATAGATAGATAGATAGATAGATAGATAGATAGATAGATAGATGATAGATAGAAATGCTTATTCTTGATCTGCCTCTGTGCTTCCAGTTCATTGCCTCATCAATTATGCTGTACAGATTTCCTGTCCCGTTTCACCTTCTGGATAAAAAGAGTGGAGAAAAAGCACTAATTTTCCACAAGAGCTGCTGTAATCTTTTAATTCATTCCCCCTTTTTTTCCTCCTTTTTCAAATGCAAAATTTCTTCCCTCTGCTTCCGATAAAGAGAGATAAACCAAACAAGGAGATTTTCAACCTGACAGAAGTTAGAAATATGGAAGTATAAGAAAAGGAACAATGAAAAAAAAGGGTGGGGGGTTTGTTAAAATGGATAAACAAATAGAATGAATATTAATGTAATGAATATTGTTGTAAACACTTTGATGATTATTTCCTAAAAATATTTCTACCCACTGTTTAATCAAAAATGGAATTTTTATGTTATAAAATAAAAAAAAACTTTATGTAAAATTTAAAAAAAGAGAGATTCAACCTGGACATAAGGAAATAGGGAGATATTTTCTGATAGTGGGAGCAATCGGCCAGCGGAACAGAAGTTGCCTTCGCAAGTTGTGGGAGCTTCATCCCTGGCATCTTTCAAGAAGAGACTGGACTGCCATCGGTCAGAAATGGGGTAGGATCTCTTGCTTGAAAGGGAGGGGGGTTGGACTAGATGACCTACAAGGTCCCTTCCAACTCTGTTAATTTGATCTAATCTTGAAGCAGAACTGACATTATTTTTTTTTTTGCAAGAAAGAGTTCTTACCTCATCGGTCAAGTCCCAGCAGAATCAACGCTGTGCAAGAACCTTAGGATTTGACCCAAGCCTAGCAGAGACTAAATTCCACCCCATTGAACTGTGATTTACTCCTCGGAGTCAATCTCAGCTTGGTGGCCAGAGTAGCCCATTCTCCTCCTTGGCTGACTGCTCAATGTTCTGCCAATGATGGTAAGGAATCGCAGTTTGCAAAAAAAAACACGGCAAGAGTAAAAATTAACCGGCTGAATTTAACAATTAAACCTTCCAGGCCAGACCTTCCTTGGGGTCATTCTTGGCTTGATGCTGAACAGGCACAATTCAAAAGTCATTCAGGTTCAAAGGTCATTCAGGTGACTGGACAAAATACTACTGAATAATAGCCTGTTCTCGCCCCTCCCTCCCTCCCTCCCTCTCTTCCGCAGGATTAGCTTTCTGGAAATCGGGTGAAGATAAGATAACATCTTCCTTATTGTGAAGAAGTGATGAGCTTTGCTTGGTCTCTTGGTTCAAAGCCCTCCCCACTCCTAGCCAGGCCACAATCACTGTTGATCTGCGGGGATTTCCCCCCCAGCAGCTATCTCTTTCTTAAGAAAACTAAGATTCCAGTATTCGCGAGTAAAAACAACATTAGAAACAGCATCCTTCGGCATAGCATCCTACGGTGATGTGGCGTAACCAGATGTGGGCTTCACACACTGTTACAACCAGTTCGCCCACCACCAGAAACGTGGTTGGCTCCGTGCATGCGTGCGGCATCACAAAATATGGCAATTTGCTCACGCGCGCCGTCAGCACATCTGCGCGACATCAAACAACACAGCAATTCCCTCACACGCACCGTCCACATATATATAGACAGTAGAGTCTATACATGTGTGGACAGTAAAGACAGTAGAGACAGTAGAGACTGGTAGCTCAGCAGACTAAAAGCATTGTGATTAACACCAGCTGCCTGCAATTACTGTAAGTTCGAATCTCACCAGGCTCAAGGTTGACTCAGCCTTCCATCCTTCCTAAGATTGAGGGCCCAATCTGTAGGGGCAATAAACTGACTTTGTATAAATATACAAAAGTATGAAGGCTATTGCTTAACGCATTGTAAGCCACCCTGAGTCTCCGGAGAAGGGCGGCATATAAATCAAATTAAAAAAACAAAAAAAAATTGTGGTTCTTTTGGAAAATCTGGTTCCTTGAATGCAGGGGTGAAATCCAACAGGTTCTGACAGGTTCTGGAGAACCGGTAGCGGAAATTTTGAGCAGTTCAGGGAACAGGCAAATACCACCTCTGGCTGGCCCCAGAGGGAGGTGGGAATGGAAGTTTTGCAATATCCTTCCCCCAGGAGTGGGGAGGGAATGGGGATTTTGCTATATCCTTCCCCTGGAGTGGGGTGGGAATGGAGATTTTGCAGTATCCTTCCCCTGGAGTGGGGTGGGAATGGAGATTTTGCAATATCCTTCCCCTGGAGTGGGGTAGGAATGGAGATTTTGCAGTATCCTTCCCCTGGAGTGGGGTGGGAATGGGTATTTTGCAGTACCCTTCCCCTGGAGTGGGGTGGGAATGGAGATTTTGCAATATCCTTCCCCTGGAGTGGGGTGGGAATGGAGAGTTTGCAGTATCCTTCCCCTGGAATGGGGTGGGAGTGGAGATTTTGTAGTATCCTTCCCCTGGAGTGGGGTGGGAATGGAGATTTTGCAGTATCCTTCCCCTGGAGTGGGGTGGGATTGGGGATTTTGCAGTACCCTTCCCCTGGAGTGGGGTGGGAATGGAGATTTTGCAGTAACCTTCCCCTGGAATGGGGTGGGAATGGAGATTTTGCAGTATCCTTCCCCTGGAGTGGGGTGGGAATGGAGAGTTTGCAGTATCCTTCCTCTGCCATGCCTACCAAGCCACACCACTCCCACCAAGCCACGCCTACAGAACCAGTAGTAAAAAAAAAAAATTGGATTTCTCCACTGCTTGAACGTGATGAGAATGAGAAAACCGTAAATTACCTCCCATCTTGCTTGAAATATGTTTTAGCCCATAAAGATTTTATTGGCAGTTAGAAAGCTCCGAACGACCAATTCTTTTCAAACAAAATCATTCCTGGTATTTTTGCATATTTTTAAGAATACATGACTCTCTGGAAGAATCATTTCTCCCAACTGGAATATATCAAGACACTTATATATTATTTATTTCCTCTGCATACCCGTTCTGACTTCCGGAGGGTATAGCGGTAGAAAACCACAAAGGAGGGAAATAATTAGCCCCATCAAACCCCAGGAAAGCGCCCGCTTTCTGCGGCAATTCAATTACAGATGCACGAAACGTTCTCCACACGAGATGAGAAATTATACTCATATTCCACGAGAGCTTTTTGGAGACTGCAAATCTGTCTATAATGCTTTTGTGTGAATTTGCTAGGACGGTTATTTTTTTCTTTTTCTTGGACCCCGGCTGACTTCAGGCCATGTGAATCAAAGAACCAAAATTGATTGCTCCTAATAGGCTACTAATTGCTCCTAATAGGCTAATAATTACTCTTAGTAGACTACTAGAGAAAGTGCATGCACATGTACATACCCACAGGTTAGAAATATGTAACTGTCCTTTACAAGAAGGCAATCCAAACACAAATCCTCACCAAACTTTAAAAAGATACTTAAAGGTAAAGTTAAAGGTTCCCCTCGCACATATGTGCTAGTCATTCCCGACTCTAGGGGGCGGTGCTCATATCCGTTTCAAAGCCGAAGAGCCAGCGCTGTCCGAAGACGCCTCCGTGGTCATGTGGCCAGCATGACTAAACACCAAAGGTGCACGGAACACTGTTACTTTCCCACCAAAGACGGTCCCTATTTTTCTATTTGTTTTTTTTACCTGCTTTCGAACTACTAGGTTGGCAGAAGCTGGGACAAGTCACGGAAACTCACCCCATTATGCAGCACTAGGGATTCGAACCGCTGAACTGCCAACCTTTCAATCAACAAACTCAGCATCTTAGCCATTGAGCCACTGTGCCCCCTGGAAAATATTTACAAACCGGTATTTGCAGAACTCCCAAGTTTTGAGCAGTTACGACCACAACTGAGTCCAATTTTTTGTGACATTTGTTAAGTAGTTTTTGCCCTATGTTACAATCTTTCTTGCCAACAGTTGTTACGTGAATCACTGCAGTTGTTAAATTAGGACACGATTGTTAAGTGATTTTCCATTGACTTTGCTGGTCAAAAAGCACTTCTAACCCCGGCAAAACTGTGCCCAGGGCAAACCATTGCTTCTCTTAACAACCGTGGCACTTGCTTAGCGATCGCAGACTTGCTTAGTGACAGCAGTCATCTTCTTTTTACAATCTCATGATCCCTTGCGGCAGGGGAGGGGAGGAGTCTGGGCAACTGAATGGAGTTGAGTGTTTTACTGGCCGGATGCTCTACCTGTCACCAATGAGGAGTTTTGTTCAGCTGATACATTCTGATTGTGCCCAGAGAGAGAAATATCTTGCCTCAACCTAGGATCGAACTCACAACCTCCTGATTGTGAGGCCAGAGCTCCACCTCTAAGCCATCGTACCACTCTGCTTAATGACAGCCATGATTCGCTTCGATGACAGCGACGATTCAGCTGAATGGCACTCTAATCGTAATAAATGGCTGTAATAATATCTTGAAGGGAGTCAGAAGATGGCCCTGAAGCACGCAAGGAAAAAGAACTGTTTCTTTGATCAGCTGACTTTCATTTGAGATTGGCCAATTAATGTCACTAATTAGAGAAGACAGGTCAAGGATCAGGCAAATGTCACACTGGAATTTTGATGGCAATTTAAATTAATTGCACCTCAAGGGGACCATTATCTGCCATGTTCACACACAGATTTGATAGGAATCTGTGATGTGAAACATCGGGTGCAAATATTTTCTGCATCTGATTAAGGGAAACATCCTGCGACTCTCTGCCTTTGATCTGTCTGCATCAGTGAAATTTCCCCATTTCAACCCTTTCACTTTCTGGCAAAACTAGGCGCTCCAGAGCAGAGTTTCTTGGTCTCAGCAACTAGCTGAGGAATTCTGAGAGTTGAAGTCCACAAATATTGAAAATGCTGAGGTTAAAAAAGCCTTGCTCTGGTCCAGAACAAGGTTTTCTTAAATGGTATTGTTGCAATTAAGGGACGTGGTAGCTCATTGGCTAAGACGCTAAGCTTGTCGATCGAAAGGTCGGCAGTTCGGCGGTTCGAATCCCTAGTGCCTCGTAACGGGTTGAGCTCCCGTTCTTTGTCCCAGCTCCTGCCAACCTAGCAGCTCGAAAGCACTTAAAAAATGCAAGTAGAAAAATACAGACCACCTTTGGTGGGAAGGCAACAGCGTTCCGTGCGCCTTCGGCGTTTAGTCATGCCGGCCACATGACCACGGAGATGTCTTCGGACAGCGCTGGCTTTGAAACGGAGAAGAGCACCGCCCCCTAGAGTGGGGAACGACTAGCACATATGTGTGAGGGGAAACTTTACCTTCACTTATCGTAGCAATTAAACCACAAAAAAACTCAGAAAGAACACATTTTCATACAGATGATGACATATAAATCACAAAAGGTCCAAATCCTATTGAAAACTCACTTAACCCTAATTTGCTAGCTGCCCACTTTGCTGTTGTCACTGCGGTTACTGGGCCAGTAAATCTCCCGTCCAACTTGCAGTCTGCCTCCAGCTTATTTTCCTCTGCCTGCATTTCTCTCCCAGCTTAGAATAAGCGGATTTCATCTCCAACAGTATTCTGTGGCATTCTTGTGTTACACAATAATTTGATAGGATTGTGAGGTAAAAGGTAAAGTTTCCCTTTGTACATATGTGCTAGTCGTTCCCGACTCTAGGGGGCGGTGCTCATCTCCGTTTCAAAGCTGAAGAACCAGCGCTGTCCGAAGACGTCTCCATGGTCATGTGGCCGGCATGACTCAATGCCAAAGGCGCACAGAACACTGTTAGGGTGGTCCCTAACAGGTGGTCCCTATTTTTCTACTTGCATTTTTTTACCTGCTTTCGAACTGCTAGGTTGGCAGAAGCTGGGACAAGGAACGGGAGCTCACCCCATTATGCAGCACTAGGGATTCGAACCGCTGAACTGCCGACCTTTCGATCGACAAGCTCAGTGTCTTAGCCACTGAGCCACCGCATCCCATAGGATTGTGAGAGACAAATTTCCATTTTTCTCTCCAAGCGCTGTGGTGACGCAGTGGTTAGAATGGAGTATTGCAGGCTAACTCTGCCGACATCCAGCAGTTTGATCCTGATGGGACTCAAGGAAAGAAGGAAGGAAGGAAGGAAGGAAGGAAGGAAGGAAGGAAGGAAGGAAGGAAGGAAGGAAGGAAGGAAGGAAGGAAGAGCGGGCCATGGTGGCACAATAGTTAGGATGCAGTATTGCAGGCTAACTCTGCCGACTGCCAGAAGTTCAATCCTGACCGGCTCAAGGTTGACTCAGCCTTCCATCCTTCCCCAGTCATTGTTGGGGGCAAATATGCTGACTCTGTAATCTGCTTAGAGAGGGCTGTAAAGCACTGTGAAGTGGTATATAAGTCTAAAGGCTATTGGTATTCTCTTCTGTTCAATCATAAACAGAAGGGCTTATGTAAAGGAACACCTTTCTCGGTTAAAGGTAGGATTGTGATGTGTACAACTTGCATCCAAATGTTTTATGTACAATGACCTTTCTGCCTTCCAAATTAGCTTCCCCTCTCTGGAATAAGCCCTTCTCTCTCTCCCCACCCCCCTCTCTCTTTTCCACTGCAAGTTAATTAACAACTCAACACTGAAGCCTTCAAATTATTCCAATTGTGAAATTCTGAAAATGTAGCACACAAACTCAGACCTCGGCTTCCTTTGATTAAGACCTAATGGGTGGGTGATGCTCTCAGAAAATAAGAAACAACGAGACGTGATGTATTGTAAGAGACGAGACGGTGAGACACAACACTGAAATAGTCTATCTTTCTTTTTTAACTACCTTGATCTCTTCCCCGAGGTCTAGTCAATTATTCTTGCAAGAAGTTATCTTTTGTTCAGTACCGGTGGCAGGGAAAGAATACGATTCCCTCCGAGGTAAATTTCATTTTTTTCTATTTAAGAGGTCTCAGAAGAATTATTTAATGTGCCTGAGAAGTGTAGTGTTGTGAATTTCCTTTTAGAATAGAATAGAATAGAATAGAATAGAATAGAATAGAATAGAATAGAATAGAATAGAATGGAGTGGAGTGGAGTGGAGTGGAGTGGAGTGGAGTGGAGTGGAGTGGAGTGGAGTGGAGTGGAGTGGAGTAGAGTAGAGTAGAGTAGAGTAGAGTAGAGTAGAGTAGAGTAGAGTAGAATAGAGTAGAACAGAACAGAACAGAACAGAACAGAATATTGGAATGAAGAGTAGAGTAGAGTAGAGTAGAGTAGAGTAGAGTAGAGTAGAGTAGAGTAGAGTAGAACAGAACAGAACAGAACAGAACAGAACAGAACAGAACAGAATAGAATAGAATAGAATATTGGAATGAAGAGTAGAGTAGAGTAGAGTAGAGTAGAGTAGAGTAGAGTAGAGTAGAGTAGAGTAGAGTAGAGTAGAACAGAACAGAACAGAACAGAACAGAACAGAACAGAATAGAATATTGGAATGAAGAGTAGAGTAGAGTAGAGTAGAGTAGAATAGAATAGAATAGAATAGAATAGAATAGAATAGAATAGAATAGAATAGAATAGAATAGAACAGAACAGAACAGAACAGAACAGAACAGAACAGAACAGAACAGAACAGAACAGAACAGAACAGAATAGAATAGAATAGAATTCTTTATTGGCCAAGTGTGATTGGACACACAATGAATTTGTCTTTGATGCATACACTCTCAGTGTACATAAAAAAATACGTTCATCAAGATACAGCACTTAGTGATAGTCATAGGATACTAAATGAGCAATCATATCATGCTAGGGGACTAAATGAAACAATATAAATCCTTCTGAGCCTGAAAATAATCCACTGTAAAAGATGTTTAAATTTCGCAATGCATCACAATGACTTGTATTGCTACTCCGGCGATGCCCCCTGGCAAGAGCTTCACGCAGGTGATCATGTGAAGTGTGTCTACTTATTAACTCCCTTTGAATTAATTTAAGTTTGCCTTGCAAACTCCCGGTGCCTAGGATCATTCCAATGGATGGAAACTGACCAAGGAGAGATTCAACCTGGAAATAAGGACACAAAGCCATGAAGTTGTGTGTTTGATTTGGCCTGAGCGTTTTGTATAAACGCAGCCAATAAACAAACCACGGTGAAACAAACTATAGCTTAGTACAACGAACAGCTGTGAATGATGGGAAGAGTTGGGATTCATTTATTTTTTAAAAAATGGAAGAAAATTCAACCCGATTCCTTTTCAACCGTCCTTAATTTCCTGTCTCACCGCCAGCATGCCTTCAGAGTGCTAAAAGAAACGTATTTTACTTTCAGAAGTACAACGATAAATAGGGTCTCAGCATGCCCGCCACCTCTACGCACGCAAACACAATTCCCCACACCTCGATCCAGAGCTGCTAAAAGCCACAAGAATCCAATACTAGCCAATGAAATGAAGAAATACCACGATAATTGCCCCATTCTGTTCTGCATCAATGGAGCACTGTTTAAACCAATCCTCAACTTTAGAATATGTGGAGTTGAAGTCCACCCGTCTTCAAGCTGCCAAGGTTGAGAAATACTGATTTAGATATTCCATGCCTTGGAGGTCTAAAATAACATTCCTCAGATTTGATGTCCTCCTGATCTGCAACTCCCACGAATACACTATTATTGATATGATTGATTGACGTATCTTGAATAGATGGTCTTTCAGTCAAACCCATCTAGCTGTGCCTATTCTCCAAAGCATTTGAAGGCAGGAGAAGGAGCAATGGATGGAGCCTGGATAGCTCAGCAGACTAAAGCCTATTATTAACATTCAGCTGCCTGAAATTACTGTAAGTTCGAATCTCCCCAGGCTCAAGGTTGACTCAGCCTTCCATCCTTTCTAAGGTAGGTAAATTGAGGACCCAGTTTGTGGGGGCAATAAGCTGACTTTGTATAAATTTACAGAAGTATGAAGGCTGTTGCTTAACGCATTGTAAACCGCCCTGAGTCCCCAGAGAAGGGCGGCATATAAATCAAATTAAAAAAAAAAAAGAATCAAGGAGAGAACCAACCTAGAACTAAGGAGAAATTTCCTGACAGGTTAGAACAATTAATGAGAGGAACGACTTGCCACCAGAAGTGGCGGGTGCTCCATCACTGGAAGTTTTGAAGAAGAGATTGGGCAGCTATTTGTCCGAAATGATATAGGCAGGGGTGGGCTGCTCGGGGTTCACAGGGGTTCGGGAGAACCCCCAAATCCCACTCCTGGCTGGCCCCGCCCACCCCTCCCCTCCCAGAGTCCTCACACGGCCTGTTTTGGATGTAATTAAGTTCAGTGCTCGGGGAGGGCTTACTAGAAGTTCAGGAAGACTGAAAAGGGCCTCCAGAGGGCCTCCAGAGCCTGGGGAGGCTGTTTTTGCCCTCCCAGAGGCTCAAGGAAAGCCTTCGGAGCCCAGGGAGGACAAAAGGCCCACCTCTGGTGCTGTGACGCAGGAGGCGGACTAGGCCACATCCACTATGGCCACGGCTACCCAGCAACCAGGCAAAGAACCTTGCTAAAATATTTGAAGCCCACTCCTGGGTATAGGGTTTCCTGCCTGAGCAGGGGGTTGGACTAGAAGACCTCCAAAGGTCCCTTCCAATTCAGTTATTCCGTTACTCTTCAGTTCTCTTTCCGTTCATGTCACTTCCTTCTCACTGAAGTGATTCATCTGGCTTAGCGCAACCAGGGGTGAATGGGTTCCTTTCTCCATCACCCCGCCTGAGAAGCTAGCAACTTCATGCCTCAAGAATGAACCCAGCAGGAATTTCGTATGAAAAGTCCAACGTGTTTATTTTCCAACGCTACGACAGAAGGAATTTGGAAGAGCCCAAGTGGCACGCTGCTTTTGGTATGCTAATGCTCGCTAATCCTTGCCTCCTTGCCTTAACCGTTTTTCCGAACGCCGTTTCAAAATTATAAATCAACCCGCGGGGAAAAGGAGATCTTCTCTGTTGACCGAGAAGAAACTGTTAAGGCAATTGCACAACACTCTGATACACATCATCGTCCGTGGTCTCATACTTCTAAAGAGCAGATGATAGACACAAACAGGAGGAAAACAACACTTCCTTTCAGATACTGCTCTGGGCTTTTTGAAGGCATCTGAACAATTTCTGTTAGACAGAAAGGGCTGGAGTAAATGACGAAGGGTTGTTCCAGCCGGATGGCGGCTTCCAGGGGTAGGCTTTAAAAATTTTAGCAAGCGGTTCTCTGCCCGATTGCATGGTGGGCGTGGCCTAGTTGGCCTCCTGCACCATGGCGGGGCGTTTTTGCCCTCCCCAGGCTCCAGAGGCTTTGCTCGAGTCTGTGGGAAGGTAAATACGGCCTCCCCAGGCTCCGGAGGACCTCTGGAGGCCGGAAACGGACCCGTTTCTGGACTTCCCGAACTTCCGGTAGGGCACAGGGCGTAGGGTTTCTTGCTTGAGCAACGGGTTGGAGTAGAAGACCTCTAAATAGTCCCTTCCAACTCTGACTTTCTGTTAATCGAGACAATTCTGCTGCTCTTCCAATATCCTCAATGCATAAACTCCTACCACAAGAACACTTCTAAGCGTCCACATTGCTCTCTCGCCCTTTTGACGCTATATGACACATTACCAGCCTCCCTACCATGTGTTGTTGATTGCCACGAGCTGCTGAACTCCTGAGAGAAAAAAATAATCTCAGGTTTGTTATTTAAAAAAGAAAAAAAGGGTTTTAGCCCGGATGGCTAAAACATAATGAAAAATATCGTATTTTTCAGAGTATAAGACGCACCTTTTTCCCCAGAAAAGAGGGTGAAAAATCTGGGTGCACCTTATATTCTGAATGTAGCCCTGCCCAGCTTCTCAAACGGAGGTTTCAGGGGCTGAAAAAAGCATCAAAAAAGAAGCTTCAGAAAAAAAAGCCTCCAAATAGAGCTTCAGGAAAAAAGCCTCCAAATAGAGCTTCAGAAAAAAAGCCTCCAAATAGAGCTTCAGAAAAAAAAGGCTTCAAACAGAGCTTCAGAAAAAAAGCCTCCAAATAGAGCTTCAGAAAAAAAGCCTCCAAATAGAGCTTCAGGGAAAAAAAAGCCTCCAAACAGAACTTCAGAAAAAAAGCCTCCAAACAGAGCTTCAGAGCCTTTATTTCTGAAGCTGTTTCAGAGTCTTTCAGCATCAGGAAAAAAGGTTTTTTTCTGAAACAGAGTTTCAGAAGTTTCAGAAGCAGAAAAAAAAAAGCAAGGCACAGAGCTCACAACCAAGGAATCTGTTGCTAAAATTCACCTCTGGAAACAGATGATTGGGGGTATTCTGGGAGGCTGATCCACCTGCCAATCAGCTTTTTTATTTTCCTCCCGAAAAACTAATATACTCCAGTGCATCTTATACTCCGAAAAATACGGTAAATAACCCAACTGACCTTCTCAAAACTAAAAAGAAAGTCTTCAATTAACGGGACCCAGATATTCATGCTAACTGTGATACCTGTAACTTTAACAGAGGTGTGTTTCAGCAACTTCTGACCAGTTCTGGAGAACTGGTAGCAGAAATTTTGAGTAGTTCAGAGTAGTAAAAATTCTGACTGGCCACGCCCCCATCTATTCTCTGCCTCCCAAGTCCCAGCTGATCGGGAGGAAATGGGGATTTTGCAGTAACCTTCTCCTGGATTGGGGAGGGAATGGAGATTTTACAGTATCCTTCCCTGCCACGCCCACCAAGCCATACCAGGTCCACTAAGCCACACCCACAGAACCAGTAGTAAAAAAATTTGAAACCCACCACGGGACTTGAAGGTCCAGCCAAGAGATCTTGACTGGGAAAGACATGATAGAGGGGAAAAAAGAGGAGAAAAAGAGGCAGAGGGCTCAAAATTTCCGCTACCAGTTCTCCAGAATCTGCTGGATTTCACCCCTGCTACTGAAGCCGCAAACTGTTATTGACGAGATGATCTATGGATGCATCATCCTGTTCTAATAACCATCGTTTATGTAAAAAATACTCAAACATACACAAAATACAGTTTGGATATGGCACACTGACATTCCCACGTGTAGGCCTGTATATCTGCACAACCCCAGAGAGAAATATTTGCGTCTCATTTACACCAAGCCAACACAAACACAAATTTTGGGGCCTCACCAAATTTTAAAAAGCTTTTTGCAAAAAGGTATTTGAAGAACTCCAAGTTTTGTAGGGCAGTCCCCGAGTTACGACCACAACCGAGCCCAACATTTTTGTCGCCAAGCGAGACATTCGTTAAGCCCCATTTTCTTGCCGCAGTTTGTTAAGTGAATCACTGCAGTTGTTAAATGAATAACCCGGTTGTTAAGTGAATCTGGCTTTCCCATTGACTTGGCTTGTCAGAAGATCGCAAAGGGGAATCATGGGATTTCCCCCCCACCCCAGACACCACAACAACGGTCATAAATGTGAATCGGTTCCCAAGCGTCTTAATTTTGATCACGTGACTTACAACAGCCGCAGTGGTTGTAAGTGTGAAAAATGCACATAAGTCCCTTTTTTTTCAGTGACGTCGTAACTTTGAACGGTCACTAAACGAACTGTCGTAAGTCAGGGACTACCTATATAGAGACGTTCACATGCTACTCTTCAGATACCTTCATCCAAATGTGAGCAAATCCCTCACATAATTCACATATTTCTTATTTCAGCAAATATTGCTTATAAGATAATTTCCCTCAGTTTTCCTCCGAAACTTTCTCAAGGTCTTAGAAAGCAAGAATTTATCTACAGGTAGTCCTCGATTTAGAATGGTTCATTTAGTGACCATTGAAAGTTACAACGGCACTGGAAAAAATGATAACTTTTTCACACTTAACAACTGTTGCAGGCTCTCTGTTGTTGTGATCCAAATTCAGACAACTGTTTCATATTTATGACCGTTGCGGTGTCTGACAAGCAACCTCCCTAAGGAGAAAGCCAGATTCACTCAACAACCGGGTTACTAAGTTATCCACAGCGGTGACTCACTTAACGACCACCGTGGCAAGAAAGGTCGTGACATGGAGCGAAACTCGCTTAACGAATGTCTCGCGGAGCTTCAGAAACATGAGGCTTACATGGTCGTAAGTCGAGGAGCCACCTGTCCCGAGTGCGAAACGAGACCACGAAAAGAAAACCAAAGAGGCGTCAGAGGGATCTGGATTAGCCAGGAGAGGGCGACCAAAACATGGTGGACATGTGGACTTATGGCCCGTTTCATCTCCCTGAAGGAACGTTGTTGGAGAACGTAACAGTAACGGAGTTGGAAGGGACCTTGGAGGTCATCTAGTCCAACCCCCTGCTCACGCTAGGGATTCGAACCTCCGAACTGCCGACCTTTCTAATCGACAAGCTCGGTGTCTTAGCCACTGAGCCACCTAGCCAGGTGGAATGCCATGGAAACCATGAAAGGGACGGAGGGGGAACACATGGAGGTCCACCTACCTGCTCTCACTGCATTCTTTCTTCTCCCTCACGTTCAACCACTTCCGAAGAAGGAAGCGCTTGCGCCGGGGAGAGGCGCTCGGCGTGGAACAGTTGGACCAAGGGGCGTCTTCATCACTGGAGGGCGTGATTTCGATGGAGGGGAGCTGAAGGAACTCCTTCGAGGAGGAGGAAGATGCAGCTTCTGGATTCTGCTCTTCGGCGTTCCTGGCGCGGCGCATCCTGAAACGCCTTCGGCGCAAAGTCGGGGTGGAGGAACTGGACCAGGCGTGGCCCTGCTCCTCCACCACTTTCAAAGAGGGCAGCTGAAGAGTCTCGCTCATCTTGGCTGCCGGCATGGGGTCCTGGGTCTCTTCCACTCCTTCCTTCATAGACCTTCTTCTTTCTTTCTTCTAGAAGCCCTCACTTCTAGATCTCCAAAGAAACCGAAGAGCAAAAACTCACCTTATTCCCTTCTGGGTTTAGGGAGTTGCGATGCTGCCTTCGTCTCCGAGGGGAGATTCCATATTCCTCAGGTGGTCTCATTGAACTGAGGAAGCCCTCTCCTCCATGGAGAAGGCCGGCTGCAAGAATTTATTGTTTTCCTGACTTCCCAGCCAAGTTCAGGAACGCCAAGGCACAACTTTCCGAAACCTCACGCCTGGCTCTAACCAGAGAAGCCTCCGGGTTTCTCACCGAGCACCAGAAATCAGATTGCCTGTTGGCGCCTCTTTCTCTCTTCCCTCTCCTCCGCAGCGCTCTTTCCTCGCCTGTGTATGTGCAGAGCTGATGGACGGCTCCAGAGAAACCCTCATTGGGGTGCGTCCTGGAGGGACCGAATGAGAATTGTGGAGGAGCTGCGGTGGGGGGGGGGGAGGGAAGGTTGGAAGGAAAGAAAAGAAAACAGAAAGACGGAGAGCGAGGGAGGGAGGGGAGAGAGGGAGGGGAGGGAGGAAGGAAGGAAGGAAGCAGTGATAGATGATAAAATCAGCAAAGGAGGAGAAGAGGTGGGAGGGGGGCTCCTGCCCCAGGCTGATGAGCTCAGACAGCAGCTGCAAATGTAGCCACACGCTCTGAAGTCCAAGTGAGAAAAGTCTCGGTTACCAAGCATGCTGCTGCTACGCCAATCAGCCATGGTGTAGGTTTGGGAGGGAGAGAGGGGGGTGGGTTCTGGAAGCAAGCCTTCCTGACAAAACCATTGGCCGGATGCCCTGTCCGTCTCAGCCCCTTGGCTGGCTAGATGCCCCACTCGGTAGAAGAAGGAAGGCCACGAGATGACCCTGAGCCTTATCCAATGACATTTGAGTTCTTTCTCGCGTCTCCTTGAAAGCCACAGATGGTGGGTCAAAGGAGGAAGGAATCAAAACAAATGACAAATAAACGTCAATGGGACTAGATTTATCCTTCCCGCCACGTTTGAGGATCAAGGATTGCCCAAGGACACGTTTGAGGATCAAGGATTGCCCAAGTCCTTGAGCGAAGGACTTGAAGAATTTAAGTTGGGACAAAGTGGAGCAGATGACTCCCTCGTACTCTTTCGAGGTCAGCCTGTTTCTGACCAGCCATGACAGGCAAAATGGATGGAGAAGAGGGAGAAAACGTTTTGCGTTTCCATGAACCTTGGAAAGCGAGCTCATAATTGCTCCACGCATCTTGAGAGAGTTTTCTGAAATGTTGGGCCGGGGTGGTGGGGGATGAGATAGAAATTTCAGGGTGAGAAGAACTGTTTCCAAAATGGCATTTTTTTTTAAAGTCGTCTCTCTTCTGTTCCATGGGATGGAGCAGCTGGAGAAGACCTAACCAAGGTCCCAAATATGGTAAAGATTGATTCAAGAGGGAGGGAGGTTCTCTATTGTTCGGCTAAGAGATGTTTTGGAGAGAGTGAGAAGAAGACAGGCAACTTGTATCGACCGTCTCCCCGCACTCTTGACCAAAGAGGAACCAGATGAAGTTCCCTCATTAGAACCCAAAAGCTGAAGTTCTGCTTGTCTTACTGTCCTACAAGAAGGTGAGAGCCTTGGGTGAGAGTCTTCTTAGGCAAGATGGTTTTTGCTTAGTCAATCAACAGAAGCCAAGAAGCTCATAAGATGATACATTGAGCCTTCTCGGACTAGGGGCTGCCACAAAGAAGAGGGAGTCAAGCTATTCTCCAAAGCAGGAGAAGAAGCAATGGGTGGAAACTAATCAAGGAGAGAAGCAACTTAGAACTAAGGAGAAATTTCCTTACAGTTAGAACAATTAATCAGTGGAATTACTTGCCTCCAGAAGTTGTGAATGCTCCAACACTGGAAGTTTTTAAAAAGAGGTTGGATAACCATTTGTCTGAAGTGGTGTAGGGTTTCCTGCCTAAGCAGGGGGTTGGACTAGAAGACCTCCAAGGTCCCTTCCAACTCGGTTATTCTATTCTATTCTATTTATCATGATTTGGACATGTGTTTTTGGTTGAGACACGGAGCAATGCCACCATTACGGAGAAGAAATAGATGCCGGCTGACGCATCACCAACCTAATTGTAGGTAGCCCTCCTCTTTATGACCAGAATTGGGAGCAGAATTTCCGTTGCTAAGTGAGGCTGTCGTTAACTCAGTTGCATACAATTTTATCACTTTTCGTGCCACAGTTGTTGACCGAAATGGCAGCAGTTAAGAGAATCATGCGATCATTGCCCTAGCTTGTTGGGAACTGGCTGGGATACCGCAACTGTCAATCACACCAAACGCCCGAATTTTGCTCACATGACCATGGAGACGCTGCGGCGGTCATAAGTCTGAGGACTGGTTGAAAGTCATCTTTATTTTTTTTCCCCAGTGCCGTGATAACTTTGAACGGACAAGAAATAAATCGTTGGAAGTCAAGGACAACCTACGTCCTGTGTTTATTCCTGTTTTACATGAGTTCATTTCAGATTTACAATTTACAACGTGCAACTACAATTTGAACCCGGCATTTATGTTGCTAAGTGAGAAATTTGTTCAGCGAGTTTCGTTCCACTTTACGACTGCCACATTTGTAACTCAGCAACAACAGCACTAAAAAAAATGACTTATGATTGGTTTTCACACTTATGACCAGAGGTGGGTTTTAGCAGGTTCTGACCAGTTCTGGAGAACCGGTAGCGGAAATTTTGAATAGTTCGGAGAACTGGTAGTAAAAATTCTGACTGGACTCACCCCCATCTATTCTTTGCCTCCTGAGTCTCAGCTGATTGAGAGGAAATGGGGATTTTGCAGTAACCTGGATTGGGGAGGGAATGGAGATTTTACAGTATCCTTCCCCTGCCATGTACATCAAGCCACGCCCACCAAGCCATGCCACTCCTTCCATGCCACACCCACAGAACCGGTAGCAAAAAAGTTTGAAACCCACCACTGACTCTGGTCATAAATCGAGGACTACCTGGACTGGCCATTAAGCATCCTATCAAGCGTAGGACAAAAGGCCTTCTGCTTTCCATCTTAAGCGGCGTTTTGCCTTTGGAAATAGATCTGTCAGAAATGGTGTCAGGTCTCCTGCTTGGGCCGGAGTGTGGGGTTGGATTAGATGACCTATAACCGTGATGGCGAACCTATGGCACGGGTGCCATAGCTGGCACGCGGAGCCATATCGGTGGGCACACGAGCTCAGCTCTGGCAGGCATGCGTGCGCCAGCCAGCTGATTTTTCGGGCCTTCTGGGCCCACCAGAAGTCAGGAAACACACTGTTTTCAGACTCCGGAGTGTCTCTGTGGGTCGGTGGGTGGGGAAGGCCGTTTTTGTCCTCCCCAGGCGCCTAGAAAGGCTCTGGAGCCTGAGGAGAGCAAAAAACAGGCCTGCCGGGCCCACCGTGTCATCGTGTGCCAAAAGCGGGGGGAGCACGGAAGGGGCAGGGCGCATAGAATTATGGATGTGGGCACGCGTGGGTGTGACCCCACCACACTCCCCCCGCTTTTGGCACCCAATGGCAAAAAGGTTAGCCATCACTGACCTACAAGGTCCCTTCCCACTCTATTATTCTGTTCTGTTTTGTTCCGACTCCTAGAGAGATGATTGCACAATGACAAAACAAGACATTCATGCAGAGATAGGAGCAGGGCAAGATTTTAGCAAGGAAATTAGACCTGAAGGAATTTGGGCTGGTGCCCTAAACAGAAGCTTAGCAGGAATAGAATTGACAAGTCTTCAACTTCCTGGACTCCGGAAGCTTCCATCGATTCTGCTTCCAAAAGCAGAGTAAACAGACTTCAAGAAATGCCCGCTGGGACTGAAACCTTGAGGCTCCTGCTAGGACAGGGGAAGTCCTTGAATTACAACCACAAAAACAACCGTCGCCTCCCAGTGAAAATTGGCACATGCGCTGTGGAACATGTTCCCTCACGTTGCATCCTTAAGGGTGTAGCAGTCCTATATTATCGAGTCCTCGACATAAGACTACAATTGGGGCCCGGATTTCCATTGCTAAACAAGGTCGCTATTAAGGGAGTCACACCCAATTCTACAATATATATATATATATATTGGTCACAGATGTTTAATCAGGATAAACCTGGAAGGGACCTTGGAGGTCTTCTAGTCCAACCCCCTGCTTAAGCAGGAAATCCTACATTATTTCATACGAATGAATGCTTCTAAACTGAGGACTTCCTGTATAGCCGCTCACTTTTTCTGGTTTGCCTGGCAGAAACCGTGAGGACCTCAATTCTATTTTGTTAAGAGAGACAGATCAGGATCCCAACCTGGCCATTTTCATAAACGAAAGCCCTCAGTTTTCTCTGAGCTTTTGCCACCTATTTATGCAAATATCCAGGAAGCGCCGTGCCACCCACGGACACTGATTCCACCACCAAGCATTTATGCAAATGACGGCGGGTCAGAAAACCGTTCCATGCCTATAAATAATATTTGAACGATTCTACTTTAAGAAGAGATTATTTGAGATTGAGAGAGAGAGAGAGAGAGAGAGAGATGGAGACGGTATGTTGCTAAGCCATAATGTGGTTTGTTTATTTGGAGTTCAGCCAGTGGTAGGATTCAGTCGGTTCGGGTCAGTTTCAACGAACCAGTTGTTAAATTGCTGACTGGCTCTGGCCCTCCCCTCCCCACCCCGCCGCTTCCAGGAGTCCTCATGCGCCCGGTTTTTGCTCCCAGGAGGCTGCAGGGAGGCCTACTAGGCCCAAAAGGGGCATAGGGGTGTGTGGCACCCCTCCCCCGTGCCCTGTTTTTGCTCCCAGGAGGGTGCAGGAGGCCGAGTGCCGTCTGTCACACATCCCTGGCCACACCCACCATGGCCACGCCCACCCAGCCAGTCATTAGGGCACAGGACCAGTTGTCAAATTATTTGAATCCCACCAGCAATATGTCAAACCACGATTCGCGAAACCACAACTTCGCAGGAAGGACAACCTGAGCCTGTAATGTGCATAATCTGGATATACGTCTTATGTTTTCGCGAACAAAGAAACGAGGTGTGAATTAGGAGTCGGAACTAGGGCGCCCTGTAAAATTTCTGCCGAGCCGAAGTTTTGTTTAATCGCATTATAATTGCCTTCCTTTATTTATTTATTTATTTATTTATTTATTTTTGCTTTCTCTTTCGTATCGACTTTAATCAGACATTCTCACCAGCGTAATTAGCAAAGAAAGGAGCTGAAGTGCAGTTTAAGACTTGTTTGTAGAAATGTACTTTGGGGGAAAGTAAACAGACCGAAGAGAGGCAGATATATCCATTTTGAAGTCCAGACTCTGGGTATTTCAGCCAGTCTCTGCAATAAATCAGAATTGATGTATCCATCCAGACAGCATCGTTTACAATATTTATAATAAAGGCTATATGGCAATTCCAGTAATTGTTTCCCAGAGGTTTTTCTTTTTTTTTAAACCGATTATTTTCGAACTCATCCGTCTCCCATCCTTGCAAACAGTTTTTACCTAGGTCATTAATCACAGGGGACCCAATGTTGTACCTTCCACACCGTATTGTACCTTCCAACGGCACTTTCCTCCTGTTCGATGGAAATGTCTACCTAAGAGACCCCTCACCTATCAAAAGTCAATAATTCCCCCCCTCCCAAACCATAAAGGTGGGATAAGCATTTAATAAATAAACACAAAAGTTGTAATCCAATATATTGTCAGGGTTCCAAGTAACAAAAGAAGACACCAAGGTTTGAAGTTCTTCAAAATTCAATTTTATTAGAGATGTCATATTGGCACATCTGGAAAAACCTGTTCTGCCCCAGCTATGGATCGCAAAGAACATAGCATATACAAAGTCTGTACCAAACTTAAATTTACTAAAATAAGTCAGTCTCTTCCACACAAAGGCTGTTAATAAACTTTCTTAACAGCCTACAAGAAACCAAAGATAAAGTAATCACAATCTTACTAAGGTTGGCAGAAAGCCCAGAAGCAATTTGCAAAGAATCCAGACATGAAGGAGAATGAATTAAAGTTGTCCCCTACAAATTGCTTCAGTTAGTGTTCCTCCTTAAATAGGCTAAGAGAGTGGCCAATTAGCCCCAAGCCTTACTCTCGAGGCCGCTGACGGGCCACAACAAAACCCAAATCTGAAAGCTTCCAGGTATTCCCCACCCAAAGAAAAGTCCAAGTCCCTGCCCAGCACCCACATGTCCATCACGTGGTCCAATCAAAACATTGTCCCAACTGCAGATGCCTCCCAGTCACAATCCTCCAGGTGCAGGGCAGTATGTCCTTGATTCCCAGAGAAAGGAATGTTATTATGACTACATATCTCCCCAGCTCCATACAATCCCCGCTCCCAGTTTCCCACAGCAGTCAATGTGGGCCCAATACAAAAGATGGCTTCCTGACAATATGCATAATTAAACCCCATGACAATGAATTCAGTGAGGCTTACTTAGGAGGCGATACATAAAAGGAATGAATGGAAAGACATTGATATAATCCAAAAGGTATTGTTAAGTGTGTTTCTAGAACACAAGTCCCAATAAACTACAGTTTTAGTCTGACGTTTACTTTGAGCTTTCAGAGATACACCAAATGTATGTTTTGTTAGGGTTACTCTAATACAGATACAGATTAACAGAGTTGGAAGCAGGGGTGGGTTCTAATTTTTTTTACTATCTGGTTCTGTGGGCGTGGCTTATTTCATGGGTGTGGCTTAATGGTCATGTGACAATTCTTTAGGATTTAGCAGAGATACTGGTCTACCAGACTTTTAACTGCTTGCAGAGCTGTACCAATCTACCAATCTATTTTTGCAGGCACTGGTCTACCCATTTATTTTTGCAGGCACCGGTCTACTCATTTGTTTTTGGAGGCACCGGTCTCCACCGCACTGCTTTTTACCACTGATCAGCTGTAGGGTGGCCCTTTGAAGTCCGACGGCAAGAGTTTAAACAGTTTTTTCCCTTCTAGCTGATCACCTGGGACTCAGAAGGCAGCAATAGATTGAGAGTGGGGCCAAATAAAAGGTAAGAATAACACGGGGGCGGGGGTGGGGAAGCAGAACCGGTTCAGTGATGTCATATCGTCACCGCTACCGGCTCGAGGGAACCGGGCTGAATCGGGAGGAACCCACCACTGGTTGGAAGGAACCTTGTAGGTCATTAATCAAACTAATGGCTCTGGTGGCTCAGCAGACTAAAGCAGAGTTATTAACATTCAGCTGCCTGCAATTACTGCAAGTTCAAATCCCACCAGGCTCAAGGTTGACTCAGCCTTCCATCCTTTCTAAGGTAGGTGAAATGAGGACCCAGTTTGTGGAGGCACTAAGCTGACTTTGTATAAAGTATACAAAAGTATGAAGGTTATTGCTTAACGCATTGTAAGCCACCCTGAGTCTCCGGAGAAGGGCAGCATATAAATCAAATAAATAAATAAAAAGAAATAAAAATTAAATTAAAAAAAAAAACAACAACCAAGCAGGAGACCCTACACCATTTCTGACAGATGGCAGTCCAGTCTCTTCTTGAAAGCTTCCAGTGATGAAGCTCCCGCAACTTCCGAAGGCAACTTCTGTTCCTCGACTTACGACCACAATTGAGTCCAAAATTTATGTTGCTAAGTGACGCATTTGTTAAGTGTATTTTGCCCCATTTTACGGCTTTTCTTGCAGTAGTTGTTAAGTTTTTGTTCAGTTGGTAACACTTGTGGTTAAGTGAATCTGATGTCCCGGTTGACTTTGCTTCTCCAGAAGGTCGCAAAAGGAGATGACATGACTTGGAGACAATGCAACCGTCATAAATATGAACCAGTTTCCAAGCAGCCAATTTTTTTTTGATTTTTTTTTTTATTTTCAAACAAAAACATAAAAACATCATCCTTTCAAACAATTACAGTGTTTCGGTTGGTTAAAATCCTTTCATGATCCCAAAATCTTCAAGATATCAATATATGACACATGTTTCTTTTCCGTTAAAAGACCCAAATTTTTACACATTTAATCTTAATTTCATTTCACATGTTTCATCTTTTATTATCTATCCATTGATAAAATAAATCCCATATCATATAATAACGTTTACCTTCCTGTGCTCTTATTTCAAATGTCAATTTACTCATTTCAGCACAATCCAACATTTTCTTAATAATTTCTTCATCAGTTAATATCTTCTCTCCTTTCCAATTTTTAGCAAATACAATTCCAGCCGCTGTTAAAACATTCACAATTAAATATTGCAATTCTTTATTAAATGTCTCTGGTAAGGTCCCTAATAAAAATATCTCTGGTTTAAAGTCAATATGTCTCTTTATCATTTTTTCCAACCACGTGTGCATCTTAGTCCAATATCTCCTTGCTTCTATGCATGTCCACCACATATGGTAATATGATCCTGGAGTCTGATGACACTTCTAACACTTCTCCGATTTATTCTTGAGCAGCCAGATTTTGAGGAAGCTGCAAAGGTCATATATGTGAAAAATGGTCACAAGTCACTTTCTTCAGTGTGGTTCTGAGGTGCTTTTTCGAGAACTGGACTTCCTGTTTTTTCTCTGAAGTCATTTCACTTCTCATCCAAGAAGCTTCTTCAGCTCTGCGCCGCTCTAATTTCAAGCAGTCACTAAACGAATGCTTGTAAGTCAGGAACTTCCCATTTTTACAGATGTAAATCAAAACTAAGATGGAGAAGAGCCTTTGGTCTCTTTCTTTTTTTAAAAAAAAAAATCCTTTTTCAATTGACTTTCATTCACCTGGTAGGGAAAAAAGGTATGTATTTGAATTTTTGCCTCTTCCCTCCACAGTTGTAACATCTTCAGAATTGTCACACCTCTGGAATAAACTACGCACTCTGAAAAGCGTATGAAGTCACCGTGCAAGATTGTGAATCAACCCTTAATGCGTTTCTGGAAGAAAAAAAAATCCCCCTTGGCACAGCTCTTTCCTTGCACAAATGTTTAATGTGTGAAGCCCTGAAAACTATATCCATAAAGGGTTTCATTTCCTTGCTGTAGAAAAAGCTAATAAGGAGATGTGTTTCCGACGCATTTTGAACCCCCTGGAATCGCAGACTTGGGAAAAGAGACCGACAGCTTTCCGTCTCTGTGGTAAACTTATTTTATAATAAGCATATAGCGATCGCTTCCCATTTTTGTTCTTTTCTTTTAAGAGCTTGATTGCCCATAACTTCAGCAGAGGGGCCATAAGAGAAACATTTCCAAAATCAAAATATATATTCTATACGCACGTGCCATTTCCCTTTTGAGTTCTTCCTTCAACAGGGAGCTACTTGGGAAATAACTTTGCTGTTAAGTAGGGATTTGAAAACGAATCTTTTCTAGCTTGCAACGCCTCTAAGAAAAATGCCAGATGGCTCATTTTTTGTGACCACACTATAAAAAAGATGTTGAGACTCTAGAAAGAGTGCAGAGAAGAGCAACCAGGATGATGAGGAGACTGGAGGCTAAAACATACAATGAATGGTTGCAGGAACTGGGCCTGGCTAGTCTAGTGAAGAGAAGGACCAGGGAAGACAGGAGAGCAGTCTTCCAATATTTGAGGGGCTGCTACAGAGAGGAGGGGGTCAAGCTGTTTTCCAAAGCACCTGAAGGGCAGATAAGGAATAATGGATGGAAACTGAACAAGGAGAGATTCAACCTGGAAATAAGGAGAAATTTCCTGACAGTGAGAACAATCAACCGATGGAACAGAAGTTGTGGGAGCTTCATCACTGGAGGCTTTCAAGAAAAGATTGGACTGCCATCTGTCAGAAATGATGTAGGGTCTCCTGCTTGGGTGGGGGGTTGGACTAGATGACCTACAAGGTCCCTTCCAACTCTGTTCATCTGTGATCTGTATCTCTCTTTTTTTTTTTTTTAACTAGGAGACCTAGTTGAAAACCAAGCCTGGAGATGCAAATCTTTTCCGCCGATCGGATGTTCCCACCTACTGTAAGAGTGTAGGAGTCTGCAGTCTGCATATGTGCAGGAATTTTCCTATCTTGGATGGCAAACCTCAGATAAGGAAGGTTATTTGCACGTAGGTGCCAGGAAATGGCATTAAGACCCTAACTCTGTAAATAAGAGGAACAGGGGGAGAGGAAATGGGATATATGTGTGTTAGACTTTAACTATAGCTAAACATTATAAGTGCTTAAGCAAGCCATGGTTAACCAAAGATTCTAGTTACCTGGAAGATTCTGTGAGCCAATGATATGCTGCCAAGTTGTAACTTGAAAGTAACAAAACTATATAATGTCACTATGTAAAACAATAAAGTCACCACATACATCCTCAACCTTTGTGTGTGTGTTCACTCTACATAAGAGGGTTTATCAGGATCCCGTTTTTTGGAGTCGGCTTCCTAGAACAAAGTGTGCTGCAGACGTATCATGTACCAATGTCATGCCACTCAATTTATCACCCGGCTCTGAAAGCTTCTTAGCGTATTCGCTAACCTAAAAGCCACTTGATACGTTTAAGGCCAGGAGATGGCATCGGTCCCAAGGTCATCCGGTCTCTTGTTCCCAAGGTCTCCAAGTAGACTTCACAACCGAGTGAGAATTCAAACATCCTCAGGCCTCTTGCCCATTATGAAAACCGCCCCTTCGAATGAAAGGAGAAAAGGGGGGACCTCAAGAAACAGTTGTGAAGTTATAAACCATCATTGCCACCGGGCATCTGCAGGAGGCATTCTTGGCTTAGTCCCTACTCAAACCTTTGATTGTTCCTGCCTAAATGTAAAACTGTGCTTTTGTCCACATTAAAATGCATTTTGTTGGATAGGGTCCATGGTTCAAGTTTGTCAAGATCTTTTTGGATCCCGAGTTTGCCTTTGTTTTTGACTGCAATCGGTACAGTTAGTCCTCGACTTACAACTGTTGGTTTCGTGACTGTTTGAACTTAGGCTCCTTTTTTCAATTTACAACCGTTGCAGCAGTGGTGGGTTCCTCCGCATTCGGCCCGGTTCTCCCGAGCCGGTAGCGGTGACAATATGATGTCACCGAACCGGTTCTGCCAAACCCCCCAACTCCCACCCCGGTGCCCCCCACTCCCACCCCCGCATTATTCTTACCCTTTATTTGGCCCCACCCCCAATCTATTGCTGCCTCCTGAGTCCCAGATGATGGCCAGAGGGAAAAAAACTGTTTAAACTCTTGCAGCGGGGCTACAAAGGGCCGCCCTACAGCTGATCAGTGTTAAAAGAAAACAAATGAGTAGACCGGTGCCTGCAAAAATACATGAGTAGATCAGTGCCTGCAAAAAATAAATGGGTAGATCGGTACAGCTCTGCAAGCAGTTAAAAGCCTGGTAGACCAGTACCTCTGCTAAATCCTAAATAATTGTCACATGACCATCAAGCCACGCCCACAAAATAAGCCACGCCCACAGGACCTGTAGTAAAAAAAATTAGAACCCATCCCTGGGTCATAGGATCAAAATAAAGATACTTGGCAATGGGTTCATATTTACGATGGTTGCAATGTCCCCCTTTTTGTGATCTTCTGACTTACCAACTTTGTTACTCGCTTAACAACTGCCATGATTCACTGAACAGTTGTGGCGAGAAAGTCTGGGCAAAATTCACTTAGCAACTGTCTCCCTTAGCAACAGAAATTTTAGGCTGAGTTCTGTGGTCAAGAACTATCTGTATGCATTCCTGCTGGCCAAATTAAGGGATGGATATAATCTGCAAGTTAAACACAATTTCTTTCTTTTTTTTAATTTTTATTTCTACATTTTCTTCTGTTATTATACAAAAGTGCTTAGTCAACAGTGTATTGTCCGAGTCCATTCACTTTTTCAAAATAAGTCGTACTAGTAATAATAGTAATAGTAATAATCATAATCATAATATTTGCTTGTATGTAATAATAATCTTTCACCGTTTACTTCTACGTAACAATAATCTTTTATCTTCTAATTTCTACTTCTTTTATCTAGCCGCTGATAAAATACTGTAAGTCCCATGTTGTAAAATATTCTGTTTCTTCCTTATCTTTTATTTTTAATGTTAATCTAATGTTAATGCAGTCCTAGAGGAGATCAATCCTGACTGCTCTTTAGAAGGCCAGATCCTGAAGATGCAACTCAAATATTTTGGCCTCCTAATGAAAAGGAAGGAAGGACTCCCTGGAGAAGAGCCTAATGCCGGGAACGATTGAGGGCAAAAGAAGAAGGAGACGACAGAGAATGAGGTGGCTGGATGGCATCACTGAAGCAGTCGGTGTGATCTTAAATGGACTCCAGAGGATGGTAGAGGACAGGAAAGGATGGAGGAACGTTGTCCATGGAGTCGTGATAGGTCGGACACGACTTCGCAAGTAACAACAACAACATTAATCTTAAAAAAAAATTATGTCACTTGAGACCCGCTAACAAGGAGAGATCTTTCTGAATTTCATTTTCAACTGCAGTCAGGACAAGTTTTTTGATTGAGAGCTACACAGAGTTGGCTATCAGATCGGCAGTTATTCAAAAGCCTTAAATCAATTAAAAATGTTGAATATAGCAGCAAGGTTCATAGCCACTCAGATGTTCTCTGCCCAAGAAAAGCTAAGCCATCTCCATGATGTATTTCCTTTTGTACTTCAGCAATAATCCATACAAATGGGTGGTTTGTTTTACTACAACTTGCACCAGCAGTAAACCTGTCCCATTTTTACCACCATTAAGATAAAAATAGACAGAGACCATATTCCTGCTATAAAGACATCTTATTGACCCTACGTTAATAGAGTAGAGCAGAGCAGAGCAGTGCAGAACAGAACAGAACAGAACAGAACAGAACAGAACAGAACAAGAATGAGTACTCTACCTACCCTACCCTACTAGAGTAGAGTAGAGTAGAGTAGAGTAGAGTAGAGTAGTGTAGAGTAGAGTAGAGTAGAGTAGAGTAGAGTAGAGTAGAGTAGAGTAGAGTAGAGTAGAGTAGAGTAGAGTAGGATAGAGTAGGGTAGAGTAGAGTAGAGTAGGGTAGGGTAGGGTAGGGTAGGGTAGGGTAGGGTAGGGTAGGGTAGGGTAGGGTAGGGTAGGATAGGATAGGATAGGATAGGATAAGAATGAATAAAAGAAGAGAAGAGAAGAGAAGAGAAGAGAAGAGAAGAGAAGAGAAGAGAAGAGAAGAGAAGAAGAATGAATAGAGTAGATTAGAATTAGAATTAGAATTATTAGAATTAGAATTAGAATTAGAATTAGAATTAGAATTAGAATTAGAATTAGAATTAGAATTAGAATTAGAATTAGAATTAGAATTAGAATTAGAATCAAAATCAAGTAGAGTAGAACAGAGCAGAACAGAGCAGAGCAGAGCAGAGCAGAGCAGAGCAGAGCAGAGCAGAACAGAACAGAACAGAACAGAACAGATGAGCTGGAAGGGACCTTGGAGGTCTTCTAGTCCAACACCCTGCTGTCCCAGATACCTTCTTTGGTACATGTTCCCCCCCAAAATGTTCAAATTATATTTTTCGAAAAAGACATTAATGAATAAGATCAAAACCAAAAAACTTTTAAAAAAGGCTTGTTCACAGAGGACGTATTTTTAGGCAAATCTTACCCAGCACAAGCGATGCTGAAATGAACCCTCTGATCATCCACAGTCTTCTTTTCCCAGCTAGGTTTAAGTTTTTTTTATTATTATTAAAAATAATCCTTTACACTTAGCAGAACACTTGGGACTATCTCGCAATGTGAAAGGTGCAAGCACCGTAAGGCTGAGCCGGAGTTGTCCGATTTCCTATCCCATTTCTAATTCCCATCTGCAATCCAAATAGCGACACAATTAATAACCAACAATTAATATCCTGGCTGTCAGCCTTGGCAAAACAAGGGCATCTGTTTTTACATCATCAACATCAAAGGCAACCTTGGGGATTACGTCGATAGTCACTTGAATACAATCTGACCCCTTTGTTGCCACAGATAATCTGTCACTTAGATTAATCTCTCAGCATCTGTTCTTTAACCGGCGTCTCAATATTCATTCTCTGCTTTGGCGGTTGGGACGAAAGGAGGACCCAAACAGGACCTTCCGAAATGTAAACTGCCGAAGGGAAACCAAAGCGATGGCCAGACGCTCGTTTTTCACCGTTTTGTTAACTGAGATTTTATTCAAGCAGAGCATCGGTTTCCTTGACTACTCTATGAATGGGCTTCGAAAAGGCAAGTCGGGAGAGCTAATATTCGATCGCAAATGTAAATTTGAGTTGAGCACGGAAGGCATCTCTCCACGTGCGACAGAGGGATGCTCCGGGGAAAAGGCCTATGTTGAGGTGCTCTTTTTTGCATCTCGGTCTCATCCGAGGAAAGACATGTTTTGGGGGACTCAAATGGAAGAATGGACGGAAAAGCAAAATAGAACAATTTCCAAATATCCGTGAGCCACATGGAGGAGCGTTAATGTGACGTCTTTGATGGTCTCTGAGCTTGGGGGGGGGGGTTGCAGATGTTTCATGACCCAGCTAGGTAACATAATCAGTGCTAGAAGGGAGGGCTGTTTGCTCTCTGTTTATATACCTTGCCTTGCCCTGTCAGTCTCGGTGGGAGTGTTCATCCAGAACCACCAAAAACACTCCCACCAACACTGGTAGGGCAAACAACTACATGCAAACCCTACTCCCTTCTAGGACTGATGAGGTTGCCTAGTTTGGTAATGAAACGTATGGAAGAAAACTAGCAAGATCGGAGAACATCAAGGACCCTCAGTTCAACTCTGAACTACCACCTTTTTCTTCTATCGGCACCACATGTGTAATGCTGCACAATGCCAATGGAATCTCTGCGGCTACGGCCTACCGGAAAACAGTGGAGACAGAATTTAAAACGGTGAGAATCTCTGCTTCTTTTTTTTTAAGTGGTGGAGGAAGAAGGTAATAGAGATTTCAAGAGCTGAATCAAGAGGGATTTCCTTGCATGCTTAGATTAAAGCTGAATTTTTAAAAGAAAAGGATGCTCCCGTACAAATGTTTGGACCAAATAGTTCGTGCGAATCATCCAAAATTTAGATCAGTTTCACTCGTATAAATATTTAGACCAAATATTTACATCATTTACGTTTATGTAAAAACACCAAATAACGGGGTAAACGCAGGCTGCCAAAGAAACCCAGAATTGCAAAATTGTTTAATCTACATGAATTAAAGCAACCCGCTGATTTTCCTGGCACTGGTGCCATTTGTTTTGCAAAACATAATGAAATCATCTCAGTGGTGCTCTCTAGTGGCACCTATATGTCATTCGAAGAGACAGTCCTGTCTGTCAAAGTGTGGCTTTTTCTAAGGCAGGGGTCTGCAACCTTAAACACTCAAAGAGCCATTTGGACCCGTTTCCCACAGAAAAGAAAACACCGGGAGCCACAAAACCCTTCCCGTGCCTGACTATTTCTTGAGCAGCCACAAAACTGGCATATGTAGTTGAATTAAACGTTCTGTTTTCTTCTGAAACTTTTCTTTTCTTGGACTTATCCATGGTTGGCCTACCGGGGGTTGAAAAGCTCAATAAATCGCGTGTCGGCGGGTGTCGCACATTGGCAGCTGTGACGCATATTTTGAGTGATAGGGAGCCACAGCAGAGGGGTGAAAGAGCCACATGCAGCTCCAGAGTCACAGGTTGCTGACCCCTGTTCTATGGATATTTACTTCTGCCTAAAGCTCAAACTGATGCTTCCTAACATTGAAGGAGATGGAAGCTCTAGAACAAAAGGCATAAACATAAAACAGGGAAAGCAAGGGTTTTTTTAAAAAAATAGGCTGATTACAATTTAGCTAAATCAATGATGCAAAAATAAACGAGCTTTTATTCGGGGCCCCAAATCAATTGTAATCCCCAAAATTACAATTCGGAAGGAAGGAAGGAAGGAAGGAAGGAAGGAAGGAAGGAAGGAAGGAAGATAGCTAATAGCACTTAGATGTATATACTGTTTCACAGTGCTTTACAGCCCTCCCTAAGCAGTTTACAGAGTCAGCCTCTTGCCCCCACAATCTGGGTCCTCATTTTACCAACCTCAGAAGGATGGAAGGCCGAGTCAACCTTGAACTGCTCAGAATCGAACTGTGGCTGTGGGTAGAGTTTGCCCACGGTGCTCATGTCCGTTTCAAAGCTAAAGAACCAGCGCTGTCCAAAGACATCTTCGTGGTCATGTGGCCAGCATGACTCAATGTCAAAGGCGCACGGAACGCTGTGACCTTCCCACCAAAAGTGGTCCCTGTTTTTCTACTTGCATTTTTTACGTGCTTTCGAACTGCTAGGTTGGCTGGGACAAGTCACGGGAGCTGGGACAAGTCACGGGAGCTCACCCCGTTACGCAGCACTAGGGATTCGAACCGCTGAACTGCCGACCTTTCGATAGAAAAGCTCAGCATCTTAGCCACTGAGCCACAGCATCCTTCAGGAAAACCTACTCAGGCAGTATTTACATGGGGGAGGAAGGGAGTCAAGTTTGGGAAAATTCTGGTTTTCTCCAACAGATTGATCTTACAACTCTCTTTCTATTAAACTCATATCAGTTCTGAACACGAACTGATATTAAACTCATATCTGTTCTAACGGCCACTCTTAATGCCAAATTCAATTCCAGTTGAATTGAGATTCCAGAATGAGTCTGTGGTCCAGGGTGGTTTGGAAGAGACAGCCTTACCAGCAGGCAATGCTAGATGGCAGTCCAAGTTAGGATTTGAGGGAATAGAAGGATTCTCCTCCTTTCCTTAATTTTATCTTGCAACTTAGAGAGCAATAGCATTTAGACTTATATACTATAGTGCTTTACAGGACTCTCTGGGCAATTGACACTGTCAGCCTGTGGCCCTCCACAATCTGGGCCCTCTTTTTACCTGCCTTGGAAGGATGGAAGGCTGAGTCAACCGTAAGCCGATCAGGATCGAACTCCAGACAGTGGGCAGAGTTTGCCTGCAATATTGCATTCTCACCACAGGAGGGAGGGAGGGAGGGAGGGAGGGAGGGAGGGAAGGAAGGAAGGAAGGAAGGAAGGAAGGAAGGAAGGAAGGAAGGAAGGAAGGAAGGAAGGAAGGAAGGAAGGAAGGAAGGAAAATGGCAATAGCCCTTAGACTTATATACCACTTCACAGTGCTTTACAGTCCTCTCCAAGAGGTTTACAGAGTCAGCCTATTGCCCCCAACAATCTCATTTTACCAACCACTGGAAAGGTGGAAGGCTGAATCAACTGTGAGCCGGTCAGGATCGAACTCTAGGCAGTGGGCAGAGTTTGCCTGCAATACTGCCTTCTCACCACTGTGCCAACCGGAACAAGACATTCTCATTCGAAAATGTGTCTCCTTCAGAGCTGTGTGAAAGCTGATCCAGCAGAGAGGATGGAAGGAAACTCTCAGAGCCACGATGCCATGCCCTCCACAGGATGGGAAACACATATATAGGCAGTCCTCGACTTACGACCCCAAAGGAGCCCCACGATTCCCTTGCCATGCAGGTCAGTCGTTCAGTGAGCTTTGCTCCCTCGTTTTATGACCTTTCTAATCCGGGTTGATAAATGAAACACTGCAGTTGTGAAATTAGTAACCCAGTCGTTAAGTGGATCCTGCTTCCCCATTGACCTTTGCTCATCAGAAGGTCACTAAAGGGATCACGTAACCCCAGGGCAAACGTCATAAATATGAACCAGTTGCCAAGCGCCTGAAATTTTGATCACGTAATCACGGGGATGTCGCAATGGTCCTAAGTGTGAAAAATGGTCCTAAATCATTTTTTTCAGTGCCGTCGTAACTTCGAACAGTCACTAGATGGATGGCTGTAAAACGATGACACCCGTATTATTTTATGGATTCGATTTCTGTAGCTGAACATCTCAATAAGTGACACTTGTTGCTTCGTGGGATTTCAGTCAACAAAATACTACAGAAATATGCAAAATACCTTTCGGGCATTTCATTTAAATGATTAATTGATGTTCCAAAACATCGAATAACTGAAGCCAAAGAGAAAAACGAAAGAGACAATCAAGTCCAGATTTGAACTGGCTGCTTCTTTTTATTAAAAAAAAGAAGAATTAACAATGTTAGATGCACAAGCCAACGGAGAATTATCATATTATACCAATACCATACATGAGATCAAGATGACCATTTCTAATGTCAGTTTTTTTTAGAAACCCAGTTAGGATTGACTTAGATGCTTAGACCAGGGGTCTGCAACCTTAAACACTCCAAGAGCCATTTGGACCCGTTTCCTACAGAAAAGAAAACATCGGGAGCCACAAAACCCTTCCCGTGCCTGACTATTTCTTGAACAGCCACAAAACTATCATATGTACTTGAATTAAATGTTCTGTTTTCTTCTGAAACTTTTCTTTTCTTGGATTTATCCATGGTTGGCCTACTGGGGGTTGAAAAGCTCAATAAATCGCATACTGGCAGGTGTCACACTTTGACGATTGTGACGCATATTTTGAGTGACAGGGAGCCGCAGCAGAGGGGTGAAAGAGCCACATGTAGCTCCAGCTTGCTGACCCCTGGCCTAGACCAAGGTTAAGTTGTTACCTGAATTTGTGGGATCGGCTCAATTCCAGTTCAGTTGCAGAATTAAGATATTCTGGAACAGTGTCTCTCAATCTTGGCCACTTTAAAAAAAAAAGTGGACTTTTTTTAAATGGCTGGAGAGTAAATATAAAATTTAAGGGATGTTTTTGTTATGAGATCGAATTGTAAATAGAAATCAAGATAATTTAAATAAAGATGTAAGTTTAAGATGGAGATATTTAAAGGTAGAATTTGTGTAAAGAGGTTAAATAGATTAGAGGTACCGATGCAGAAAAGTTGTTATTAGTACTGAAATTTCGATATATTTGTTTTGTTTTTTTTTAAAAAAATGTGGATTTTGACTTCCAGAATTCCCTGGCTGGAGAATTCTGGGAAGTAAGGTTTATACTTCTTAATATTGCCAACGCTGAGAAAGATTGCCTTAGAAATGACTGTGGACTTGAGCTGTGCCTGAAATCACTGCGTCTTTTTCCCAGGATCACACAAACTCAGACATTTTTAGACTCTGCGCAAGAAAAGTGCATAATTGTCGATCTGTTCCCACCGACAGTCATAATCCGAAAAGCTCCTTAGCGGCACAATTAAATTCATCGCCGAATGTGATAGAGCCACACTTATGAACACGTTGCTTAACAGGCATACAGCATAGACAAAAACAGCTTTTGTAAAGTTTCAGGAACTTTAAATGCACAATACCAACTTCCCAATCACCCAGCCAATCTACGCGACGCCTTGGCGTTTGCAGAGTAAATCGTGCGGAGAATTATCCCAGCAAAGCAAATAATAAGGAATTACAAAAACGTTGCTCAAATCAGCTCATTTGGAGTTTGTTTGCCTTTGGTATTTTGAAAAGAAAAACAGAGAAACAGTTCCACTTTTCTCGATAAAATACAAACAAACAAACTTCGAATTATCCTAAGGGAGGATTTCCATCCCTAACCATGAAGCACACATCCTTAATTGTGTTAGCATTCACCGAATTAAGTATATCCTGAATTGCGCTTGCATTAACCTTGCCCTCAACCCACCCCCAAGGATGCTGATTCATGCATCTGTCTAAACAACAGAGAAGCAGATCTGACACAGACGGTAGATCCAAAATCTGCCATCGCTTCAGACTTGGTCCTACTAACCTGAGATTAAACAGTTGGAACCTTGACAAGGTGCAAAGTCAAGTTTTATTTTATTTTTATTTTTTTCTCTTTTCCAAGAAATGGAAACTGCCCAGTTCATCTTTCCTGCATGAGACTCCCAACTGGGTGGATTAAGCCACTTCATTATCCATCCCAGCTGTAATCTAAGCATCTATTAATTCTTCTCAGCATTTACCATTTTACCAAGCGCCGGCTAATAATAGTGGCAATTTACCAGAATACCATTTTTAGAAAGGATAGCAGCCTTCCACACATGCTCAGCTCCACTCCTACCAATTCTCCCCACCGTTTTTTTTTTTTTTTAGAAAGGATGGAGTCTGTAATGCTGATAGGCCTTCTCTCTCTGTCTCTCTCTCATTCTCCCTTCCTTCCTCTTTCTCTCTCTCTCTCTCTCTAGACCACAGCCTGGAGGGCTTCCAAGGACAGGAGGCCTCCTGCAACCTTCTCCTCCCCTTTGGATGCACTTCCCTCCCAAAAGGGCCCTCCAACTTGACCTACCTCTCCTGCAGGGTTGGTTTTGATTTCCAACACAAACTATCTATCTGCCCAGGAATGCAAAATAAAGCAAGGAACTTACGGGGTTAAATGAACAGCTGCGAGCACGGGGAGTCGTCTTTGGCTGTCTCCATCAGGGGTGCCTCTAAAACAGAGCATTGCGTTCATCCCCAGCCCTCCCAGGAGCCGACAATGAATGATCAAAGAGGAGATGCTGAGATAACAGAAGACTATCTCTGGGCAAATGGGGGTTGTGGGGGGGAGGGAGAGAGAAAGAGAGAAAGAGAACTGGGTGGGCGGTTTAAGGAAAGTCACAAATCGTGAAAAAAGGTAAAATCTTGGGCTGGTGCTTTCCCCAGCCCGTTCCCCGTGAGTTCTTCGTGGTGTCAAACCATCCTAGCTGGTCACCGAATTTTTCTGCAGCTGGAAGGGAAGAGACGGTGGTAATAAAAACTGCTGCTAATCTGGCTGGAAGCTGCAGTAACTCACTGCAGGATTTCTCTCGCAAATGGGAAAGAGAGGACCGGTTTCCTGCAGCAAGGACTTCAGCATCCCCTCCTCCTCCCTTCCCCAGGACCGCAAGCTGCAGTCGGGACATCTCAAGCCAGACTGGGTGGACCCCAGGCATGTACCGGGCAGGGGGGGGAGTACGGAGGAAGTCCCAGCTGCAGGGAAGCTACCTAGCCATCTAATTTAGGATGTTCTGTATCTTAAAGGGACCACGTGCTTCCAGAGCACACAAGCCCTTTTCTTCGGATGCTACTACAGGGCCCGAAATTTTTCTATGGAGCCTGCTTTCTAAATCAGGATGCGTGACGGTTATCCTTCCCCCAAGCAGCCCAGGCTTCCTGCAGCAATTTTGCAAAACCCTAGAATTTTTATTTTCATTCTAGAAATAGAATGACAGAGTTGGAAGGGACCTTGGAGGTCTTCTAGTCCAACCCCCTGGCTAGGCAGGAAAATCCTGTACCACTTCAGACAAATGGTTATCCAACGTCTTCTTAAAAACTTCCAGTGTTGGAGAATTCGCAACTTCTGGAGGCCAGTTGTTCCACTGGTGAATTGTTCTCACTGTCAGGAAATTTCTCCTTAGTTCTAAGTTGCTTCTCTCCTTGATGAGTTTTCACTCGTTGCTTCTTTTCCTACCCTCAGGTGCTTTGGAGAACAGCTTGACTCCCTCTTCTTTGGGACAGCCCCTGAGATATCGGAACACTGCTATCAGTTTTATTTATTTTATTTTATTAATTTTTTTTGCAAAGTGAAGCAATTAAAATGGACTTTCTCTGTCATGTTCTGCAGCGCTGCAACCCGTTGTTGCCACCTTCAATTTTAGACACACAAGCGTGGATGAGTGTGCCAGGGTATCTTCGGGACCGCCTTTTGCCACCAGTAGCCTCTCACCGACCAGTCCGTTCCCACAGAGAGGGGCTCCTCAGGGTGCCATCAGTCAAACAGTGTCGACTGGCAGCCCCCAGGGGGACAGCCTTCTTTGTGGGGGCACCGGCCATCTGGAACGAGCTCCCCCCTGAGATAAGGAGGATACAGGACCTACGTACCTTCCGCCGTGCCTTAAAAACATTCCTATTTCATCAGGCTGGTCTGGCTTAAACCTCCCCTTTATAATAGGTTTTTTTAAATGTTTTATATGATTGGATTTTAAATTTTTTCAGCCTAATCATTTAATTTATCTTAAATATTTTTAACTTTTGTATGTTTTGTACTTTATTCGGCTGTTCACCGCCCTGAGTCCCTTCAGGGAGTAGGGCGGTATACAAATTTGATAAATAAAATAAATAAATAAATAAATAAATAAAGGCTGCCTTCACAAATCACAACTGAGCCTGAGTAGCGCAGGGGGCTAATGCCTCCTACTAAAGGCAGCAATTAACATCCAGCTGCCTCTAATTCTGCAAGTTCAATCCTAGCCAGGCTCAAGGTCGACTCAGCCTTCCATCCTTTCTAAGGTGGGTAAATTGAGGACCCAGTTTGTGGGGGCAATAAGCTGACTTTGTATAAATATATACAAAAGTATGAAGGCTATTGCTTAATGCATTGTAAGCCGCCCTGAGTCTCCGGAGAAGGGCGGCATATAAATCAATTTTTTTTAAAAAAAAAAGGTTCCCCTCGCACATACGTGCTAGTCGTTCCCGACTCTAGGGGGCAGTGCTCATCTCCGTTTCAAAGCTGAAGAGCCAGCGCTGTCCAAAGACATCTCTGTGCTCTTGTGGCCGGCATGACTCAATGGCAAAAGCGCACGGAACGCTGTTACCTTCCCACCAAAGGTGGTCCCTATTTTTTCTACTTGCATTTTTTTACATGCTTTCAAACTGCTAGGTTGGCAGAAGCTGGGACGAGTCACGGGAGCTCACCCCGTGACGCGGCACTAGAGATTCGAACCATCAAACTGCTGACGTTGCGATCGACAAGCTCAGCGTCTTAGCCACTGAGCCACCACGTCCCTTACAACTGTTAACTGCAGCTAAAAGGACATACATCTCTGCTGTAAAGTCATCTGGATCGTCTCCCCACAACTCATTTCTATGGGGCATAATAAAGGATTGTTTCCAGATTCAGTTCTACGGTAGCTGCGATTGTCTCTCCGTAAGTGATCCGCCCCATCCATCTGTACTAGTAACCAGACTTCCAGTATGTGTCTATATTTGCATATGTTTTTGCATATGCATGAATACCACACAACAGCTGCTCTCACAAGCTTCTGGCAAACTGAGCTTCTTCAAATCGAGTCCCTGTGCAAACACAAACCCTCGGTCTATTTTTTTTTCTCTTGACAACACATACACACAAAGCTGTACTGGAAAGGAATAGCAATAGCAATCACACTTAGGCTTATATACCGCTTCACACTGCTTTACAGCCCTCTCTAAGCGGTTTACAGAATCAGCCTCTTGCCCCCAACAATCTGGGTCCTCATTTTACCGACCTCGGAAGGATGGAAGGCTGAGTCAACCTTGAGTCACGCAGGATCGAACTGCTGGCAGTCGACAGAGTTAGCCTGCAATACTGCATTCTAACCACTGTGCCACCATGGTTCCTTCCTTCCTTCCTTCCTTCCTCTCTCCCTCCCTCCCTCCCTCCATCCTTTCCCACTTATCAATAGCACTTAGACTTATATACCGCTTCACAGTGCTTTGCTGCCCTCTCTAAACAGTTTACAGAGTCAGGATATTGACACCAACAATCTAGGTCCTCATTTTAATGACCTAGGAAGAATGGAAGGCTGAGTCAACCTTGAGTCGGGCAGGATCGAACTGCTGGCAGTAGACAGAGTTAGCCTGCAATACTGCATTCTAACCACTGTGCCACGACGGTCCCTTCTTTCCTTCCTTCCTTCCTTCCTTCCTTCCTTCCTTCCTTCCTTCCTTCCTTCCTTCCTTCCTTCTTTACTTCCTCCCTCCCTCCCTCCCTCCCTTCCCACATCAATAGCACTTAGACGTATATACCGCTTCACAGTGCTTTGCTGCCCTCTCTAAGCGGTTTACAGAGTCAGGATATTGACCCCAACAATCTGGGTCCTCATTTTAGTGACCTAGGAAGGATGGAAGGCTGAGTCAACCTTGAGTCGGGCAGGATCGAACTGCTGGCAGTCGGCAGAGTTAGCCTGCAATACTGCATTCTAACCACTGTGCCACCATGGTCCCTTCCTTCCTTCCTTCCTTCCTTCCTTCCTTCCTTCCTTCCTTCCTTCCTTTCTCCCTCCCTCCCTCCCTCCCTCCCTCCTTCCCTCCCTTCATCCCTCCCTCCCTGCCCACTTATCAATAGCCTTGGTGGTGCAGCAGATTAAAGTGCTGTTAAGTAACACCAGCTGCCTGCAATTACTGCAAGTTCAAATCTCACCAGGCTCAAGGTTGACTCAGCCTTCCATCCTTCTGAGGTAGGTAAAATGAGGACCCAGATTGTGGGGGCAATAAGATGACTTTGTATAAAAAAAAGAACACTGCTTAGGGGGGGCCGAAAGCCCTACTAAGCAGGTATATACAAAAGTATGAAGGCTATTGCTTAACGCATTGTAAGCTGCCCTGAGTCTCCAGAGAAGGGCGGCATATAAATCGAACCAATAAACAATAAATTGAACCAATAAAATCCCCATTCCCTCCCCACTCCAAAATTTCTGCTACTAGTTCTCCAGAACCTGTCAGAACCTGCTGGATTTCACCCCTTCTATAAAGTGAATTAAGTTCTATTCTCTGTGAAACTTCACTTTTTCCGATGACTTCAAGAGGAACGACTAACTTTTGCAGAATTAAAACATTGAGAAAAAGGAAGGAAGACCGCTGTTCCCACAGGTGATTATCTACTCTTGGTAGCAACAAAAATGATTTACAAGGGAAGAGGAACACGCTTGCTTGCATATCGTTTCATGGCTGAAGAGAAGAAGGAAACCAGCCCAACAGATGTTGGGGTCAACTTTGTTCTGTCTGGGCTCTTGAGGGGAAGTTAAAAAAAACTATCAAATTTACATTTTTTTACAGGTTCTGAAACTCATAAAGTAATACAACTGCTCTCCCTGCGCTGATTTCAGGACCGTTTCATCTACATCGTACTGAGTTAATGCCGTTAATGTAGTGGGAAGAAGGATCCAAAGGTGTTTTCAAAAACGGATGTAAAATCCATGTGTAGAAAATCCCTCAAAGTGCCCGGAGCCCACCTTCCAATCTTCAAGAACTCTTGAGCACCAGTAGGCTGCCTATTCTACTTCCAAGATGTTCTCTAGAAGATCAACGTTCTACATCTTTGCACCTCCAGATATATCAAGTCCCAGAATTCTCCAGCCAACACAACCAATCATGTGGTTTGAGAATCGTGGAACTTTCTGTGGTCCAAAACCGTTTGAAGGTTCTCAACTAGGCCGAAAATGAGGCATGGGGGGAGGGGTGCAGTGCGCCCCTCCCCCCCTTCAGCCTGTTTTCACTCTTAACAGGCTTCAGGGAGGCCATGTAGGCCCAAAACGGCCCGTTTTGCTCCCAGGGGACACCTGTCACACTCCCTGGCCACGCCCACCATGCCACGCCCACCCAGATGGTAATTAGGGCAGAGAACCAGTTGTTAAATTATTTGAATCCCACCACTGCCTAGGAGACCTCCCTGAAGCCACCTGGGAGCAAAAATGAGCCGCAGGAGGAGCGCCGCATCCCCCCCCCATGCACCCCATTTTGAGCCTAGGAGGCTTCCCTGCACTTACCTAGGAGCCAAAATGGCACATGTGGTGACTCCTGGGAGGGGCGAGGAGGGAAGGAGCCACCCAGAAATTTACCAGTTCACCTGAACTGACCCGAACCGGCTGAATCCCATCCCTGTTCTCAAGTGAAGGAAAACTTCTGTCCTTATGCCAGGAGCTTTCCGGTTCTTTTTCCTCTATAAATATACACGCTTGGGATAATTAAATGCAAAGTTGCTGAATTTATGCCGTGTATTCCGAGACCTCTTCAAGTAAGACAGTTCCACAAGAAAATCGGCGCGCAAAAGAGAGAATACGTGGCTTTGCCATAGACATCATTTCAATGCTTGTCTTACCTGATGACTTCTTACGGAAGCATCTCCTACTGCCCTGCAGTGCCACCTTGTCACAGATTGTTCATTTAAAACCCTGAAATATTCCTTCCCACCTACAATTATAAATCACTTCATCTGCCTCCCTCCCCCACCCCACCCCACCTTTCTCCTCCTTAAGCCTTCTGAGCTGCTGAGCTTGGTATTGTTGAAATGTCACCGGGAAAAGAATTTAAGCTTTTTAAAAGCACACTTGAGTATGTTCCCTGCTTTGTCTCGTAGAGGCATAACAATGCAAATATTTGGAACGTTTAAAAAAAAAAAAACCACAAGCTGTGTTTATCTATTGTTTGTTCACAACCAACTAATATGACCCTGTTCTGGCCCTACAAACTAGGATATGGAAGGGGCAAGCTGCAACTTGTGACAGATTTTGCAGCTTTTAGAACTATAAATCAAATCGCTGAAATTCTATCATAAATTGTCATTTTTCAGCAGAATTACGGGATATTTTGGGTCCTTTAAAAATGAAATAAGGACCAAATAGTGTGTACTTATGTTTAAGAGCAGCGCGGGGGGCCTAGAGATGAAGACACCCACCTCACACTTTGGAGGTTGAGAGTTCAATCCTAGGCAGCGACAGTTGTTTCTTTATCGGGTCAGGAAGAGAAAATATCTGCTGTGAACTCCATGTAGGCATCAGGAAGGGCATCTGGCCAGTAAATGCTCAGCTCCGTTCAGTCAACCTGACTCCATCCCTGGGTGGATGGAAAGATTATAGGGTCAGAAAAGAAAAGAAAAAAGTTTCTTCTTATGTTTATTTTGGGCTCAATATTCCTCTTTTGATTATTTCTTCAACCAAATAGGCCGAAAAATGTAAACTTCCAATGGTTAACAGTTTGACCATAGGATCTATGAAGCGCAGCTACAAAAACGTCTTGCTTATGGTCTTGAATTTGGGCTACTTAACTTTCTGTGCAATTCTAGAGCACTTGTAGTACAAAGTAAGAAGCAGTTTGGAGTAGTGGTTAAAGCATCAAGCTGGAAACTGGGAAACCATGAGATCTCGTGCTCCTTAGGCACGAAACCAGCTTAAGTGACCTTGGACCAGTCTCTCTCTCTCTCTCTCTCTCTCTCTCTCTCTCTCTCTCTCTCTCT
Organism: Masticophis lateralis; assembly: GCA_030761175.1. Taxonomy (NCBI): domain Eukaryota; kingdom Metazoa; phylum Chordata; class Lepidosauria; order Squamata; family Colubridae; genus Masticophis; species Masticophis lateralis. The sequence goes on from JAUDYJ010000008.1 coordinate 12,454,746, forward strand.
CTCTCTCTCTCTCTGTGTGTGTGTGTGTGTGTGTTTGTGTCTGTGTGTGTCTGTGTGTCTTTCAAGCAAGAAGGCAATAACAGCTACTTCTAAAAAGCTTGCCAAGAAGACTAAAGAGATTAGCCCAGGAACTCACCAGAGGTCAATACTGACTCAAAGGCAAACAAACAAACAAATTGTACAGAGTACTGTGTGAACCAAGAAAACGGAAGGATTCAGTCACCAGGCTTTGGGTATTGTGTATCAATGGTCATCATGAGAGGAGATATAGCATAGAATAACAGAGTTGGAAGGGACCTTGGAGGTCTTCTAGTCTAACCCCTTACTCAAGCAGAAAACCTTACATCACTCCAGACAAATGGTTATCCAATATCTTCTTAAAAATTTCTAGTGTTGGAGCATTCACAACTTCTGGAGGCAAGCAGTTCCACTGATGAATTGTTCTAACTATCAGGAAATGTCTCCTTAGTTCTAAGTTGCTTCTCTCCTTGATTAGTTTCCACCCATTGCTTCTTCTCCTGCCCTCAGGTGCTTTGGAGAATAGCTTGACTCCCCCTTCTTTATGGCAACCTCTGAGATATTGGAACACTGCTATCATGTCTCCCCTGGTTCTTCTTTTCATCAGACTAGCCAGGCCCAGTTCCTGCAACTGTTCTTCATATGTTTTAGCCTCCAGTCCCCTAATCCTCTTTGTTGCTCTTCTCTGCACTCTTTCTAGGGCAGTAATGGTGAAACTTTTCTGCACCGAGTGCCAAAAAGTTTGTGGAGAAACATCACACAGACGCGCGTATGTGCTTGTCGGGGCCACGCCAAACTTTTGGGTTCTAGTGCAGATGCGCGCCGAATGATCAGCTGGCCGGCACGCATGTGCAGGCTGGTTTTCAGAACTGACACGTGCCTGAAGGGATTCCGCTCTGGAAAAGCTTGAAGTTCTAGGTTCTGGTGTGCATGCACACCTAACAGTGGCCAACGTGTACAGTAGTGCCGGTTTTTGGCACTACTGTGTGCATAAAGGACAGCTGATCATCACACACACTGTTGTGGCCCGTCAGCGGCCTGTACAGCTAGTAGCTGATTCCGATAGCGAGGAGGCAGGTGTGGTGTTGCGCCAGCAGCCTATGCAGCTGGCCCTCGAGTCAGACAGTGAGGAGGCTGGAGAAGATGTGGTGCCAGAGGCGGGGATTCAGCCAGGGCCTTCAGAACCTCCAGAAGCTCCCATAAGTGAAGATGACGAAGAGGAGGAGCCTCTTCTCAATGCACGAGCACGCAGAGCTGCCAAAAGGCAGGAGTGGCTCCTCAGGAGGAGGTCTCTTTGAGAGTAAGGTTTGGGGCTAATTGGCCACTCCCTTAGCCTATTTAAGGAGGAACACCGACTGAAGCAATTTGCAGGGAACAACTTTGTTCACATACCTTCGTGTCTTGTCTTGCTTATCTTACAAGCTTCCTGCAAATTGCTTCTGGGCATTCTGCCAACTACAGTAAGCTTTCAGTTATTATTCTTGGAATTCTTGGCGGCTGTTAATACAGTTAATTAACAGCCGTTGTTGTAAACGACTGATTTAGTTAGTAAACCAAGGTTTGAACGGACTTTGTGTGTGCTGCGTTCTTTGGGGTCCGTAGCTGGGGCAGAACGCACGCATGCGCGCAAGAAACCCAGGCAAGGAACCTCACATGCCGGGCAATAAGGCTTTGTGTGCCACTTTGGACACGTGTTCCATAGGTTCGCTATCACAGTTCTAGTCTCAACATCTTTTTTTACATTGTGGCGACCAAAACTGGCTGCAGTATTCCAAGTGTGGCCTTACGATATGTTGAGCATTGGAGTTTTCAAAGCAAATAAAAATCAGGACCCCAGTTTGGAAACTTGAATTCCAGATGTTCTCAAAAACACATCGAACATTTGGCTCAAGGGAAAGATGTGTTGTGATCCAGACCTAAGTAGGTATTATCAGACGCGTTCAGTTCTAAACAAACAGACTTTATTAGAACAGCTGAGAATTAATTCATTCTCAGCGTGGTCCAAACTAAATCAAAACAATTTCTTCTTAATACAAATTCTTCAGCCTTATCACCAACCTTGGTCTAATTAGGCAACCTGCCAAAGGCTTCTCTTGGCAAAAGTTCAGGAGCAGAAGACGCCGACAAGAAATAAATGCAGCAAGACAAGAAACAAATCTATCAATGTTGTTTTCTGACAAAGAGGCCAAGAGCCATTGCTGGTCTTTTAAGCCTTATGGGAGGGGCCAATCATCTCCTGGCCTTTCTCCCGAGTTGTCCTTTTTGCTTTAGCTGCTCTCACCTTCTGGCAGCTCTTCTCATGCATGCAATAGGAACAGGCTCCTCTGTTCCTCTGCCTCTCTGCTGTCAGCCTCTGGAGGCTCCGGAGTCCGTACAACACTCCCCGATGGCCCTGGCCCCATCTCTGTCTCCCACGCAGAGCCCTCATCTGGGCCTTCCCCAGCCTCCAGGGCTGGTCCCTGTTCTTCCTCAACCTCATCGCTGTTCGACTACACTGCCAGCTCCACAGGCTGCTGGCGGATGACAACAGGATGTCCCGTTCTCCAAAGAGATGGCTCAGCTCTTGTGAATTGGTTTGGAGGACTCACATTTTGTAATCTTTAACTGAAGGAGATAACATATGCTTTCTCTTTCACATTACCTCAAAAAAAAATTATTATTTTACAGAAATGATTAAAATCAGTTGTACATCTGCCTCAGGAAATGAAAGGGTTTGCAATTTTTTCCCCCCACGCTCCCTTGAGTTCACCCCAGGACAACAAAAGAAGATGCGTGATATTTTTTGGTAAAACCACACCACCTCTCTAAAACATCCTTCTTCATCTTTGGCTCCTCGGAAAGATAAATATAATGATGGCCCCTGAGAAAAAAAAACCTTAGCAGTTGCCATTTTGCTTTAAAATTTCATTATTCCTATGATATCCAGAGAGAAAACAAACCTCTGACCTAATATTTTATCTAATTCCTTGCTTGGCTAAAATACAAACTCCTAATCTCTTCCTGTTTGTCTTTTCTTTCTTTCTTTCTTTTTGCCTCTCACTTCTCTCTTTGTCCTTATCTGACTTGAAACCTAATGCTGGCTTGTCAGTAATTCTCCAGAGAAAATAGAGACAAGCTTTGTTTCTAAGAAATCTCCTTTCTTCTAATAGTTTTGGACTTCCTACCTAAAACAAAATATGTTGGATGTATAGAAGCATCATAGAGTGAACAGAATAACAGAATAGAGTGGAAGGGATATTGTAGGTCATCTAGTCCAACCCCGCCGCCCAAGGAGACCCTACGTGATGACGAACCTATGGCACGTGGAGCCATATTGGTGGGCATACAAGCTCAGCTCTGGCACACATGTGCGCGCCAGCCAGCTGATTGTCAGGCTTTCTGGGCTCCTGGAAGTTGGCAAACAGGCCGTTTCCAGCCTCTGGAGGGCCTCCAGATGCGGGAGGCAGTTTTCGCCCTCCCCAGGCTCCTAGAAAGGCTCTGGAGTCTGGGTAGGGCAAAAAATGGGCCTTACTAGGCCCACTGTGCCAAAAGTGGGGGAAGCATGGGGGGATCGTGCACACATGTGTAGGGGGCGAGGTGCATAGAATTATGGGCGTGCATGACCCCCCCATGGTCTCCCCACTTTTGGCACGCGATGGCAAAAAGGTTAGTCATCCCTGCCCTACACCATTTCTGACAAATGGCAGTCCAGTCTCTTCTTGAAAGCCTCCAGTGATGAAGCTCCCACAACTTCCGAAGGCAACTCCTGTTCCACTGATGAATTGTTCTCACCGTCAGAAAATTTCTCCTTAATTCCAGGTTGCTTCTCTCCTAGATTAGTTTCCACCCGTTGCTTCTTGTCCTTCCCTCCGGTACTTTGTAGAATAATTTGACCCCATCTTCTTTGTGGAATACTGAATTATTCCTTGTCTGGCCTTCAGGTGCTTCTTGCTTCTCCAAGAAGATCTACAAACCACCTTACAAAGGGTTAAAATGATCATAGAAAAACATCATCAAAACACCTTAGAAAGGACCTCAAAGGGACAACCTCAGTTGGGGTCAAACAGGATATGTGTTCAAGTGTCCAACCTGTGTGTAAAGTATAGCAAGATTTTGACTGGGTGCTTGCAAACTCTCTCTTGATTGGTTGATCCCGCTCACAAGTCACTCTTGAGCATGGCTCCATGAAGAGCCAAAAATGACAAAGGGAAATTGTTTTTAAAAGAGAAAGACCTAAAAGGAGAAAGAAGGACTAGGGGTGATAAGATAGCAGAGTTCCAACCTCTGAGGGGCTGAAAAGAGAGGAGTCAATCTATTCTCCAAAGCACCTGAAGGCAGAACAAAAAACAATGGATGGAAACTAACCAAGGAGAGAACAAACCTAGAACTAAGGATAAATTGTTGTGGCCCAGGCCCAAGTAAGTAGTAGGAAAATCAGTCCGTGAAAAAAACAAACAAAACTTTATTAGAACAGCTGAGAATGACTTCATTCCCAGCGTCATTCAACTAAATTAAAGCAAATTCCTCCCAACACAAATTCCTCAGTCCTATCGCAAACCTTGGTCCAATTAGGCAAACTGCCAAAGGCCTTTCTTGGCAAACGTCCAGAAGTCCCAGATACAAAAATAAATATAAGACGTAGACGAAGAAGAAGACGAAGCTACCAATGTTGCTTTCTGACAAAGCCCAAACGCCTTAGCTGGTCTGTTTTAAGCCTTAAGGGAGGGGCCAATCATCTCTTGGCCCTGCTCCTGAGTTGTCCTCTTTGCTTGAGTTGCCTTCTGGCAGCTCTTCTCATGCGTGCATTAGGAACATGCTCCTCCTGTTCCTCTGCCTCACTCCTATCAGTCTCTGGAGGTTCTGGAGTCCACACCTCACTCCCCGATGGCCATGGCCCCATCTCTGCCTCCGACGCAGAGCCCTCATCTGGGCCTTCCCCAGCCTCCAGGACTGGCCCCTGTTCTTCCTCAGCCTCATCACTGTCGGACTCCGCTGCCAGATCCGCAGGCTGCTGGCGGACCACAACAGAAATGTCCTGACAGTGAGAACAATCAACCAGTGCCTTCAAAAGTTGTCGGTGCTCCATCACTGGAGGCTTTTAAGAAGAAACTGGACAGCCATTTGTCTAAAATGACATGGGGTCTCCTGCTTGAGGAGAGGCTTGGACGACAAGACCTCTAAGGTCCAACTTTCCAACTCCAATGTTCTATGTTCTATCTTCAGCTGGTATCTCACAATACACCTGAAACGCAATAACTGTGATCTGCAGGCCATCATTGAAGCTTCTTCTGAGTTTTTCCTAAATATTTGGAAAAATGTTCACCAGGAGAGATTTCAAAGAAGTTATTTATTGGTTCAATTTATATGCCGCCCTTCTCCAGAGACTCAAGAGTGGTTTACAATGTGTTAAGCAATAGCCTTTATACTTTTGTATATACCTGCTTAGTAGGGCTTTCGGCTCCCCCTAAGCGCTGTTCTTTTTTATACAAAGACAGCTTATTGCCCCCACAATCCGGGTTCTCATTTTACCTACCTCGGAAGGATGGAAGGATGAGTCAACCTTGAGCCTGGTGAGATTCGAACTTGCAGTAATTGCAGGCAGCTGGTGTCACTTAACAGCACTTTAATCTGCTGTGCCACCAAGGCTCTGGGTGTCCCAAAGATGCTTTTTCCAAAAGTCATTCTTGGTTTGTTTGAAAATGTTTCATTTCTCACCCAATGAGCTACTTCAGTTCTTCTTGGATGAGAAGTGAAATGTTATCAATTATCCTGGGCATAATACTATCGACGGGAGGAAGCATCCCAGATGTAGCCACCTGAACCCCCAAGCAAGCATCCCTTTCTCAAGATATTGCAATTGGTCCCCTTGTAGAGGTTTCCATGGATACCACATACATTCTATATAGGGAGGAAACCACAGACAAGGAGGGGAGAGATTTCCTAAGGTATGGATATCGCAGCTCCATGGAAACTGGTTCTTACCGTCAGAGGAAGAGAAGGGAAAAGATTTTTGTGTAGGAAGAAATTGAGATGGTAATTATCCGGTTCTGTGAAATTAGTACCACACACACTAGAGTTAGCTGTCACTCAGGGAAGGGGAAAAAAACCAAAAACCAACAACCAGGACTTCACAAAAGCTTTGGGGGCAATAGGGATAACCCTGCTGAGAGCGGCTCTTAGGATGGCAGAAGACACAAAATATCTGCAAGAGAAACGGGGTCGCAATGAAACATCCACCCACACAGTTGTCCTTGGAAGTCATAAAAGTCCCATGGAGTTTTCCTTAGTACAGTTTGGAGACATCCAATAAGACATAAAGCCATATATAAAACTTATGTTTTGCATGTAACGGAAGTCGGGGGGGGGAGGGATGGGGGGAAAGGGGGGGGGAGGGTGGAAACATGGGGTTAAAATTGTATTGTAAAACTTTTTCAATAAAAAAAAAAGACATAAAGCCAGCAATTGCACAACCTCTTTGTGCCAAATGGTTTGAGGTTCTAATGGGGTGGGGGGGGACTTTCTGTTGTGGCCAATATGCGGCCTGTGCAGCTAGAAGCTGATTCCGACAGCGAGGAGGCTGGTGTGGTGCTGCGCCAACAGCCTGTGCAGCTGGCGCTCAAGTCAGACAATGAGGAGGCTGGAGAAGATGTGGTGCCAGAGGCAGGGATTTAGCCAGGGCCTTCAGAACCTCCAGAAGCTCCCATAAGTGAAGAGGAAGAAGAGGAGGAGCCTCTTCTCGATGCACGGGTGCGCAGAGCTGCCAAAAGGCAGGAGTGGCTCCTCAGGAGGTGATCTCCTCGAGAGTAAGGCTTGGGGATAATTGGCCACTTCCTTAGCCTATTTAAGGAGGAACACCGACTGAAGCAATTTGCAGGGAACAACTTCGTTCCCTCTCCTTCGCGTCTTGATTTTAGTTGTCTGCAAATTGCTTCTGGGCTTTCTGCCAACCATAGTAAGATTACAATTATTTATTCTTTGGATTTTTGTAGGCTGTTAAGAAAGTTAATTAACAGCCTTTATTTGAAAAAGACTGATTTAAGTTAGTAAACTAAGGTTTGTACAGACTTTGGGTGTGCTGCGTTCTTTGGGGTCTGTAGCTGGGGCAGAATTCTTTCACACTATAGGTGTTGACTAATTACCCATAGTTTTTGCAGTATAAGACCAGGGGTGAAATGCTCCCGGTTCAGACTGGATTGCCCAATCCGGTAGCGATGGCAGGGGGTGGTTCAGAAAACCGGTTGCAAAAATCGTCATTCCCTCCCCACTCTGGGGCCAGCCAGAGCTGGTATTTGCCGGTTCTCTGAACTACTCAAAATTTCCACTACCAGTTCTCCAGAACCTGTCAGAACCTGCTGGATTTCACCCCTGCAAGGACCTCATAATCATTATAGTCCTCCTCCTCCTCCTTTCTATCAGTGATGACGTTACCTAGTTTGGATAATGGCTCAGGACCTGGGTACCTATGAGATCGTCTTCTGCCACTGATAGCCTCCCACCGGCCAGTTTGCTCCCACAGAGAGGGACTCCTCAGGGTGCCGTCAGCCAAACTATGTCAACTGGTGACACCTAGAGGGAGAGTCTTCTCTGTGGGACCTCCTGCCTTTTGGAACGAATTGCCCCCGGAAATATGCAAGATCTCCAACCTCCGTATTTTTCGCTGTGCCCTCAAGACCCTGCTGTTCCGACAGGCAGGGCTGTCTATGTAAATGAATTGTAATCTGGAGTTTTAATTTTGGGGTTTTTAATTAAATTTGGCTGAAATTGTTTAATTGTTTTAATAATTCTAAATTTTAAATTGATGATGTCTGTATATTTTGTGTTTTTTACTCTGGCTGTAAAACCGCCCCGAGTCCTTCGGGAGAAAGACAGTCTAGAAATAAAATGAAAGGAAGGAAGGAAGGAAGGAAGGAAGGAAGGAAGGAAGGAAGGAAGGAAGGAAGGAAGGAAGGAAGGAAGGAAGGAAGGAAAGAAAGAAAGAAAGAAAGAAAGAAAGAAAGAAAGAAAGAAAGAAAGAAAGAAAGAAAGAAAGAAAGAAAGAACATCTGGAAAAAAACCAACCAAACTCAGACAGCTTGAGGAACCCCTCATTTCAACCCTGGAGTTACAAATATTCTCCTGTTTTTCTGTTTGTTTTTTTAAGTAACGTCTGTATTGCCTTAAAGCACGACCAATTTACACAGAGAGACAGGACCTGATGAATTTACAAGGCGATTCCAAGAATTAGTTAGTGGCTTTGGCTGTCACTTTCCTCGTGCTTTCATTTATCAATATGTCTTTTTCAATACCCTTTTATACTGCAATATCCTCTCTCCCTACCTCCACGAAAAATTAGGGGAAAAATAGCAAAAAAGAAAGGAGATGTAATAGCTGAGTTTTGTTTTTTTGTTTTTTTTTTCCCTGAAGGGTTTAATTATCATAATGGATGCTTCTTCTCACCAGTTGTCAGTATTCCTAAAAAAAAAAAGGCAGAAAAAACGAATGTGCTCTCCCTGAAGCAATTAGTTATTGTTCCTAGTTTTCAGAAACATTTTTTTAAAAAAAAATATTCCATGTATTCATTACCTAGCAAACATATGAGAAGTTGGTGCAATGGAAAGTGAATTCTTGAAATGAGTAAATTCTGCCTCCTACACATAACCCCTTTTTGCAGAGTGACGTCTATTAAATAAAATAACTTTGAGGTACATAATTATCAAAACATTTTTCCCTACAGTTGCTTTTTTGGTTTGGCTACATATTTAAAAAGCCCCTACTGATCTGGTAAAAAAAATATTCATTTATTTTATTTATTAGATTTATATATACCGCCCTTCTCCCGAGGGACTCGGGGCAGCCATAATGAAACAACATTTAAAACCCATTAAAAATAGAACTAAACAAATTTGGCCTTCCTAGTTAAAAAGCCATAATTTAAAATGCCCTGTTCGAATTTTTAGTCAGCCAGGCCAGCCTATTGAAATAATAGGGTCTTAAGGGGCCGGCGAAAGGTGCGGAGATCGGGAATCATATGTATCCCCGGGGGGGCAATTCATTCCAGAGGGCGGGTGCCCCCACAGAGAAGGCTCTCCCCCTGGGGGTCGCCAGCCTACATTCTTTTGCCGACGGCACCGTGAGGAGCCCCTCTCTGTGGGAGCGTGTTGGTCGGTGGGAGGCTATTGGTGGCAGAAGGCGATCCCGTAAGTATCTGGGTCCTAAGCCATGGAGCGCTTTAAAGGTGCTAACCAACACCTTGAAACGCACCCGGAAGACCACTGGGAGCCAGTGCAGCTCGCGCAGTAGAGGTGTCACATGGGTGCGACAAGTTTATTTTATTTATTTATTTTATTTTATTTCAACTTATATACTGCCCTTCCCCCTGGGGGGACTCCCTAACCCTAACCCTAATCACCCGCACGGCCACATTCTGGACCAGTTGGAGCCTCCGGGTGCTCTTCAAGGGGAGCCCCATGTAGAGAGCATTGCAGTAGTCTAGACGTGATGTGACGAGGGCGTGAGTGACCATGCGCAGGGTGTCCCCGTCCAGAAAGGGATGCAACTGGTACATCAGGCGAACCTGATAAAAAGCCCCCCTGGCCACAGCCACCTAGACTTTTGTAGGGGTCAGCAACCTTAAACACTCAAAGAGCCACAAAGGTCCTAACCGGAAGCCCCAGTTCAATTCTTGAACCGACCGGAAGTCCGTTTCCCCCATCATAGCCTTTTCCTAGCTCGGTGTTCTTTTCCTCTGCCAACTGGTGGTTGGAGACTCGATGGTTCTCCTACCATAGAGTCTCCTCCTAGCTTGGCATCCTTTTTCCTCTACCTGTCCTAACCGAAAGCCCTATCTATAGTGGAGCCAACCAGCAACAGGGAGCCACAGCAGAGGGATGAAAGAGCCACATGCGGCTGCAGAGCCGCGGGTTGCTGACCCCTGGTGTAAACCTATCCCAGAATTACGGAGCTGGAAGGGAACTTGGAGGTATTCTAGTCCAACTCTCCACTCAGGCAGGAAACCTATAACATTTCAGACCAATGAGACCACGATGATCCCCACCAGATGAGGATGTAATTCAGAAAATTGTGCCGAGATGGATAGATTAACTTTAAAGATAAAAGACAAAGAAGAGACAGAATATTACTTGATAGGGAAGAGATTTTATGCGTGGTTAGAAATAAGAGGTAGAAATTAGACAAAGAAAGATTATTGCTAGGGATGAATTAGATATAAAGATGGTTTTTAACTATAAATATGCCAATATAATTAACAGGATTATAAATAAGATAATACAAAGAGAAATTTAGCCAAAACTATTCTCTTACATTATTACTATTGTTGCCAGTATAGGTGTTAATATTTTTTATTGTCTTTTTTTTCGTTTTTCTTTTGGAAATGGGATACCCTGACAATACACGCTATTCAAAATAGTTACAAATAAAAATAAAATTTAAAGTTAAAAATAAATAAATAAAAACATTTCAGACAAATGGCTGTCCAGTCTCTTCTTAAAAACTTCCAGTGTTGGATTCCACCTTTTGTAGAACTGACGGGAAAAGGCTGTTTTCCAGCCTCCCTCAATCTATTCTTATTTAGATCCAGGTGTTTATTTCTTTTCTGAAATATAAAGTCGGCTAGGGTTAGGGTGGATGGAGTGGGTGCTCCATCGTTGGAGACTTTTAAGAAGAGACTGGACAGTCACTTGTCTGAGATTGTAGAGGTTCTCCTGCTTGAACAGGGACTGGACTACAAGACCTCCAAGGTCCCTTCCTGTTCTGTTCTGTTCTGTTCTGTTCTGTTCTGTTCTGTTCTGTTCTGTTCTGTTCTACTCCTCTCCTCTCCTCTCCTCTCCTCTCCTCTCCTCTCCTCTCCTCTACTCTACTCTACTCTACTCTACCCTACTCTACTCTACTCTACTCTACTCTACTCTACTCTACTCCACTCCACTCCACTCCATTCCATTCCATTCCATTCCATTCTTCATTCCAATGTCTATTCTATTCTGTTCTGTTCATATTCCATATTCTATTCCATATTCTATTCTCTATTTATTCCATATTCTGTTCTGTTCTGTTCTGTTCTGTTCTGTTCTATTCTATTCTATTCTATTCTATTCTATTCTATTCTATTCTATTCTATTCTATTCCTTTTTGACTCAGATCACTTTATCCCTTCAGTGGAAGAGGAAGAATTCTCAGGAGATTAAAAGCGACAAAGCTTCCTTTCCTCAGTTGGAAAATTAGTGTGCCAAGAATAATGGTTCCTATTGATGGCATAAGTTCTTTTCTGGCATTCTATTTCTAGTAAGGAGTAATTAGAAGTCTTATCAAATCATGTTCCTTTTCGGTTTTAAAGTCACCTTGGAAAAGTTTCCATGCCCATCCCAAGGCGGCGGTAAACTCTGGAAAGCAATCCAACATGTGTTATGTGGGTTACAAGTTACGACATAGTCTCGCAGTCCTGGCAGATATAAAGGGGACAAGGTAAAATTAAGCAGGATGTCAAAGAACATGGTGCCCAGACACCCATTAAAGTTGACACCAGCCAGTGCATATTAAAACTCAAAGAAATAATGCAAGATAGTAAAACTATGTCCCATTTTTTACCACCATTAAGAGAAAAATAGCCACAGACCATACTCCTGCTATAAAGACATCCTATTGACCATATATTAAAATTGAATAGAATTAATAGAATAGAATAGAATAGAATAGAATAGAATAGAATAGAATAGAATAGAATAGAATAGAATAGAATAGAATAGAATAGAATAGAATAGAACAGAATTAGAATAGAGTCGAGTCGAGTCGAGTCAAGTCGAATAGAATAGAATAGAATAGAATAGAATAGAATAGAATAGAATAGAATAGAATAGAATTAGAATAGAGTAGAGTAGAGTAGAGTAGAGTAGAGTAGAGTAGAGTAGAGTAGAGTAGAGTAGAGTAGAGTAGAGTAGAGTAGAATAGAGTAGAATAGAATAGAATAATTATAGAGTCGAGTCGAGTCGAGTCGAGTCGAGTCGAATAGAATAGAATAGAATAGAATAGAATAGAATAGAATAGAATAGAATAGAATAGAATAGAATAGAATAGAATAGAATAGAATACTACCAACGTTGTTATCAAGGAGGTTAAAAAGTTGTATCATAAACAGGCAGCCCATTTAACACATTGCTACACAGGTAGTCCTCAAGTTATAACCATCCATTTAGCTACTGTTCGACAGACACTGACAAAAGTGACTTACGACCATCCTCACACTTATGACCATTGCAGCATCTCCATGGTCATGTGATCAAAATCCAGACCTTTGGCAACTGGCACGTCCACAAGCCTTAAAGTTGGCATGGTTGGTGTAGTGGTTAAGACCCCAGGCTAGAAACAGGGTGACCAGGAGTTCTAGTTCTGACTGAGTGGGCAACCTTGGGCCAGTCACTCTCTCTCAGCCCTGGGAAAGAGACAATGGCATAACCAAAGATGCTTTTTTTTCAGGAGACAACTGGACTTTCTTGTTGTTGTTGTTTTTGAAGGCCTTTGGTTTTTCATCCAAGAAGCTTCTTCGCCTCTGACAGGATAGTGGGGGATGGAAGGATTGATAGTCCTTGCAGACAGCTGGTCATTTGCATCCTTCTAAAGCAGGGGTCAGCAACCTGCGGCTCTGGAGCCGCATGTGGCTCTTTCATCCCTCTGCTGCAGCTCTCTGTCACTCAAAATATGCGTCACAACCGCCAGTATGCGACATCCGCCGGCACGCGATTTATTGAGCTTTTCAACCCCCGGTAGGCCAACCATGGATAAATCCAAGAAAAGAAAAGTTTCAGAAGAAAGCAGGATGTTTAATTCAACTCCATATGCTAGTTTCGTGGCCGCTCAAGAAATAGTCAGGCACGGGAAGGGTTTTGTGGCTCCCGGTGTTTTCTTTTCTGTGGGAAATGGGTTCAAATGGCTCTTTGAGTGTTTAAGGTTGCAGACCCCTGGTTTAGAGGGTCTTTGAAGCACTTGGAGTTTATCTGTGTCCTCAGGGTCCCTTGAGTAGTGCTCCTGGTTCCTGTAGCCTGCAATATTTCCTTTGGAAATCCATTCCTACTCGCATACCTTTCAAAGGGTGTCCATCAGTCCAAAAAGCACCTTTGGGACAACCATGACTTGGATGACTGAGAATCTCTACAGCTTTCTGGAAAATCTTGCTAAGAAAACCACAAGGATTTATCCAGGCAGTCTCCGGAAATCAAGAATGATTCCAGAGACACACACAAAACCACACACAACCACACACACAAAGTTATTAAGCCCAACACTGAGGATCTCTGGTCAATTAGACAAAGGTGAACAGAATGAATTCAAAACCCAGATTATGTAGCGGAACATCAAAATCTCTGCAGCTGTACAGTAACAGGTGAGTTCTTGCTTAAATGGGAAGGTGCCATCTCGTGGTCGTTTTAGGTACTAGCCACAAATAAATGCTATTTTTTTCCCTGGGAAATGAGCAATAGAGGTTGCCGAATGTTTTTCGACTCATTTAACGGCCTTTCTTAGCGATGGGATTTCTGGTCCAATAAAGGAGAATATTTGTAACTCAGGATTGAATTGAAGGATCCAGGGTGAGCTTGGTGGTTTTCTTGCATTTTCATCATCATCAGTGCTAATATCATTGTGCTCCTCAGGGTCAGTGCTGACAGAAAATAGCACTTCCTTCTAGTACTGATGGTATTATCTAGTTGGGTGATAAAACGTCTCCAAAAAAACAAGGAAGCTCAGCGAGCACCAAGGACATTACAATCCTCCTCCTCCTCCTCTTACTCTTCCTCCTTCTCCTTTCCCTCCACATCCACTGTTGTGGCCCATCAGTGGCCTGGGGCAGCTAGTAGCTGATTCCAACAGCAAGGAGGCTGGCGTGGTGCTGTGCCAGCAGCCTGTGCAGCTGGCACTCGAGTCGGACAATGAGGAGGCTGGAGAAGATGTGGTGCCAGAGGCGAGAATTCAGCCAGGGCCTTCAAAACCTCCAGAAGCTCCATTAAGTGAAGAGGAAGAAGAGGAGGAGTCTCTTCTCAATGGACGGGCACGCAGAGCTCCCAAAAGGCAGGAGTGGCTCCTCAGGAGGAGGTCTCCTCGAGAGTAAGGCTTGGCGCTAATTGGCCACAGCCTATTTAAGGAGGAATGCCGACTGAAGCAATTTGCAGGGAACAACTTCATTCACATACCTTCATGTCTTGTCTTGTGTTTACCTTATCGCTTCCTGAAATTTGCTTCTGGGCATTCTGCCAATCACAGTAAGCTTTCATTTATTATTCTTGGAATTCTTGGCGGCTGTTAATGCAGTTAATTAACAGCCGTTGTAAAAAAAAATGGTTTGAATGGACTTTGTGTGTGCTGCTTTCTTTGGGGTCCATAGCTGGGGCAGAACATCCACTCCATAATCCCCACTCCCTTCTAGCATCTGATAATGTTACCTAGTTGGGTGATGAAACAACTGCAAGAAAACAAGCAATCTCCGAGAGCACCAAGGACCCCTCAGGAAAATAATTGTAGATCAGGGTTGGACGGTGGGGTCTTTGGTGTTCTCTGAGAGTGGTTGTTTTCTTGCCGACGTTGCATTACCCAACTAGCTAACATCATCAATGTTAGAAGGGAGTGGTGTTTGTCTCTGCCACGCTCCCCTCTAGCACTGATGGTGTTACCTTGTTGGGTAATGAAACGTGACGTGACTCTGCAAGAAAGAAAGAAAGCTCCAAGAGCACCATGGACCCCTCAATTCTGGGTCCACTTGTGGTCATTAAATGAAGCACCATCTGTACTCCGTGTTCTGTGCACCTCAAATACTCAACAAGTATGTATGAAACTTTGCTTAAAAAAAAGCCCATGAAAATTTAAATGGGCGAGAAAAGAGAGAGCAAAATAACACACAGGGTTATATATTTTCCTTCGCCGTTCAAATCTTTCCTAATTAATTCTTAGGGATTTTTATTTATTTATTTATTTTACAATCCTGCTAAGCTTCATTAGTAGAGGGGTGTGTGTGTGTGTGTGAAAAGGTTCTCCTGCAGTCTAGAAGTTTGGTGTTTGCAGTTTATTGACAGCAAGGCAAATAGTTCTTACGTTTAATTGCCATTCTTCTCCAGATTAGGGAGTTAACAACACGGAGATACCTAAGCTACATATTTGCTGTGCAAAACAAACATCACACTCTCCCGCATTTTTCCAATTATATGTTTGGAAAGATCAATGCGAGCTGAATTCATTATTCATCTTCTGCCAGAGCCCTCGGTTTATGAAATTCCTCGGGGAGCTCTGTTTGCAGGGAAGGACCCTCACTGGAGTGAATACACCCAGGGGTGGGCTGCTGGAGGTTCGCAGGGGTTCGGGAGAACCTCTAGCTAAGACTCTGCGCAGTTCGGAGAACCCCCAAATCCCTCTTCTGGGTGGCCCTGCCCACCCCACCCCGCCCTTCCCAGGAGCCCCCACCTTTTTGGATGCAGGTAAATGCAGGGCAAAGAAATGGGCCTACCAGAAGTTCAGGAAGGCCAGAAATGGCCTCCAGAGGGCCTCCGGAGCCTGGGGAGGCCGTTTTTGCCCTCCCGGAGGCTTGAGAAAAGCCTCTGGAGCCCGGGGAGGGCAAAAACACCCCCCCTCCTGTGGTGCAGGAGGCTGACTAGGCCACGCCCACCATGGGCACGCCCACCCAGCAACCAGGCACTGAACCCCTTGCCAAAATTTTTGAAGCCCACCCCCGGATACACCCATCATCCTGTCCCCTAGAGAAGAAATGAGATAAATCTCAAAGGAATGGCCTAAAAAAACATAAATCCTCTTTTGTTCTGGGGAATTTACATATTTTCAAGGTGACAGCTTAAGCATCTTAAAATGCTTCTTTTTTAAAAACACACACACACACATGTCAGGGAATGTAATTGCTCTCTTCCAAAAGTATTCCTGACAAAAACAGTAGGTTGTTGCATTTGAACAAGGGCTTCGTTTTAATAAACAAACAAACAAATAAATGGTTAAGGGTGAGAAAAGAACTGGGCCGGATGTTTGATGAAAGCTAATTTATCTTACTACAAGCGTGGCACTGGCTAATGTTATGTTAAATCCAAGTTAATATGATTCATCCTCTTTTAACAATCCCATAATCTCTTGCGGGGTGGAGTCTGGGCAACTGAATGGAGCTGAGTGTTTTCTGGCCCAATGCCCTTCCTGTTGCCAGTACGGAGTTTTATTCGGCACATATATTCTCAGTGTGCCCCGATAGAGAAATATCTGCCTCTACCTAGGATCGAACTCACAGCCTTCTGATTGTGAGGTGAGAGCTCTACCTCTAGGCCACCGCACCACTCTCAAATTAATATGATTCCCCCCTCCCCCAATTAATTTAATAAGTTTGCCTCTGGCTTCGAGCTGCTTTCACTCAATGAAATTTCAGGGCAGAAAATTATTTCATTCTGGGAACCAATGAGCAAAAAGAAAGAAAGAACTTCAGGTTTTCTAACTGGGGGGCCGCATTTTGTACACAGCTGGGCCCACCTCGTCGGCTTCATGATTTAGTCCTGGATGACTACAGAACCCATCGGCCTCTTGCCTGAACGGCTATTGATTCCATCAGCCTCACCAGGGGTTCCCAGTTCTGAGTATGCCCTCTGCAGCAGTAGATTCTGCTGAATATTTTGCATTTGATTAAAAAATCTGTTTTCTCTTGCAGAAGAGGCCCTAGGAAGAGACTTTAATCCTTGTTTTAAAGAATATTCTGCAAACTGGATCACATTAGACAGCTGAAAGATAAGGAATATCCTATCACCAGGTTTAATCTTGATTATCTTGTTTACTTATCAGCATGTCAAAACCCAAATGAGGAAGCTGAGGCCCTTTCAACTCTTTCTCTGAGTCTTCAGCCTCCTCTTTCTCTCCTCCCATCCTTCCTTTCCTCCATGAAATGTCCTTCCTCACCTCCATCAATTCTCCTCCTCCTCTTTCCTCTTCCTTTTCTCCCTCTCCTCCTCCTTTTCTACAACACTTTCTCCTTCTTCTCCTCCTCCTCCTCCTTCTTCCTCTCCCTCTCCTCCTCCTCTACTACACTTTCTCCTTCTCCTCCTCCTCCTTCTCCTCCTCCCCTTCTCCTCCTCCTCCTCTTCTTTTTCTTCTTCCCCCTCTCCCTCTCCCTCTCCTCCTCCTCCTCTACCACACTTTCTCCTCCTCCTTCTCCTCCTTTCCTCCTCCTCCTCTTCTTCTTCCTTTTCCTCTTCTCCCTCTCCTTCTCCCTCTCCTCCTCCTTCTCTACAACACTTTCTCCTCCTCCTCCTCCTCCTCCTCCTCCTCCTCCCCTCCTCCTCCTCCTCCTCCTCCTCCTCCTCCTCTTCTTCTTCTTCTTCTTCTTCTTCTTCTTCTTCTTCTTCTTCTTCTTCTTCTTCTTCTTCTTCTTCCTCCTCCTCCTCCTCCTCCTCTTCTTCCTCCTCTTCTTCCTCTTCCTCTTCTTCCTCTTCTTCTTCCTAGCGTATTCCCGCAGGTGCAGGATCCACTTTTTGGATCATTGAACGCCACTTTGCACAGTCAGCTACGTCTCCACTGCATCTTTTTTATAATGTGGTGACCAAAACTGGATGCAGTATTCTAGGTGTGATGTCCCCTCTGCAGCCCACCCCTTTCCCAATTATTTGCTGATATCTTAGTGAGAAACCTAGGGTTACATATGTGAGATGGGCAAGCTATATAAATGGAAGAAATACGTCAATAGGAATATCTGAAGGTTTAATGCTGCTAAGAAAAGCTCCTCTGTATCCTCTCATGCTTTGTGCCAGTCCGTTTCCTTTCCTTCCTGCTATACTTTTTGGGGGGAGTAACGAGCAGTTTAATGATGGAAATGGGGAGCCCCCAGGGGAGGAAAGGGAGAGTCATTTCTGAAGGGAATGGCAGGATAAATAGCAGATGATGTCCATTGTGTTCCCCTGGACAATCTGTAGCGGTGAGGGCTGATCAATTTTTAATTCTGAACTATGTCTAAACCGGGTTGAAAAGGTTCTTTTTCATTTCCTGACAGTGTTAAATAAAGGAAAAGTAATAAAGGCAGAAGCAAGGCAGAAGCCTGGCATCTAATAAAGGTTTGTGTCCAGAGACTGCAGAAGAGTCTCTTTAGAGAGAGAAGAGAATGAGAGAGGCAGGCAGGCAGGCAGAGAGATAAATGGCAGCTGGCTGGCTGGCTGGCTAGGTGACTTCAGGCCAGTCCTTCCCTGGAAGCCTTCGTTTAAAACTGGAAACGTATCTATGAACTAAGCTACACTGTGCCCAGCAGATCACTATCGATAATCTTCAGGGAAGAGAACTTCCTGCAGTGGATGGATTCAGAATGGATGGATGGATGGATGGATGGATGGATGGATGGATAGATAGATAGATAGATAGATAGATAGATAGATAGATAGATAGATAGATAGATAGAGATGGGTGGGTGGGTGGGTGGGTGGGTGGATGATAGGTAGTTAGAAGAAAGAAAGAAAGAAAGAAAGAAAGAAAGAAAGAAAGAAAGAAAGAAAGAAAGAAAGAAAGAAAGAAGATGATAGATAGATAGATAGATAGATAGATAGATAGATAGATAGATAGATAGATGATAGATAGATAGATAGATAGATAGATAGATAGATAGATAGATAGATAGATAGATAGATGAGTGGGTGGGTGGGTGGGTGGGTGGGTGGGTGGATGGATGGATGGATGGATGGATGATAAGTAGTTAGAAGAAAGAAAGAAAGAAAAAGAAAGAAAGAAAAGAGAGAGAGAGAGAGGTGGGTGGATGGATGGATGAATGATAGGTAGTTAGAAGAAAGAAAGAAAGAAAGAAAGAAAGAAAGAAAGAAAGAAAGAAAGAAAGAAAGAAAAGATAGATAGATAGATAGATAGATGATAGATAGATAGATAGATAGATAGATAGATAGATAGATAGATAGATAGATAGATAGATAGACAGATAGATAGATGGATGATAAGTAGTTAGAAGAAAGAAAGAAAAAGAAAGAAAGAAAGAAAGAAAGAAAGAAAGAAAGAAAGAAAGAAAAGATGATAGATAGATAGATAGATAGATAGATAGATAGATAGATAGATAGATAGATAGATAGATAGATAGATAGACAGATAATTGATCCTCAGCTCTTCCTATCTCCTTTTGACTTTTTTTTCCCACAGTGAAGTCCCAACTCTGGAGAAGGTCATCTAAAATGGACGTGATTCTAGCCATTTTTTCTGCCCCCCTGAAGCTTTTCATATAATCAAAAACAAAGAAGAAAAGGCTTTATACATGCAAGAGAATTTCTAACGGTTGCCTTATCAGGAAACGGAGATGCCTCCTGTAGGGTGCAACAGGTTGCCCTTTGAAAACGCTCAGAATTTCCTTTCTGTTTTATCTCCAATGATTCATCATCTTAATGAAAGCCTCGTGGGTGGTTTTCAGTAAAGCGAAGGTCAGAAGAGTGTGGGAAGAGAATCGGGGGGGGGGGCAACTAAATTTGGGGTGGGCATTCAAAGAGATTGTACGAGAGTGGGTGCAGTGGCCTAGAAGTGGAGCTCTCGCCTCACAATCAGGAGACTGTGAGTTTGATCCTAGGTACAGGGAGATATTTCTCTCTCTGGGCACAATGTGAATATATCTGCCGATTTATTATTATTATATAAAGAGAAAAAAAAACCCCTGCTATATAATTAACTGGTTTTTATTAAGATGTTGGAGTGTATTATCTGGAATAAGACCTAAGGAAATGTATGGTATATAATGTTTTGGGTTTGTTTTTTTTTAAAAAAATTTGATTTATATGCCGCCCTTCTCCGGAGACTCAGGGCGGCTTACAATGCGTTATTATTTTGATATGAAATGAATGATGGTAATATTAGGCATTATGTTAAATGAGATTTTAAATTTAAGGGGTTTAAGACAGAGAGGAAGGGGAAAATGGAATTTAGTTAAGTTTAGAGATAGGATGAATGGGTAATATTGATTTTAAAAAAAGAAGAAGAAGAAGAAAAGAAAAATAGAGAGAATAAATACTATGGCAAAAAGGGAATATATAAACTGTGTTGAAATTACTAAAAATTGTTTACATTTCTAAACCGGCCAATACTCTGTTCAGAAAAAATATATTGTATGTGTATCTGTCTAAAAAAAATTTAAAAAAACTTTTTTTAAAAAAAAAAGAGAGAGAGAGAGAATATATCTGCCGAACAAAACTCCGCCTTGGCAACAGGAAGGGCATCCGGCCAGTAAAACACTCTGCTAGCTCCATTCAGTTGCCCGGACTCCACCCTGCCAGGAATGAGGGGGTCGTTAAAAGGTAATGATGATTTGAATAAGATTGTATAGCAGGGACAAAGACACAACAGGACAGTCTTGGGTGAGACAATATGTGAAGAAGAATGTAGGAGAGGAGACAATGAGCTGTCTTTTCATGGGATGACACAATCGTACTGTTCTTAATTTTGATGTGCAGGTAGACCTTACAATCTTCCGTTTAGTGACTGTTGGAAGTTACAACGGAACTGAAAAAATAACTTAGGACTGTTTTTCACACTTACGACCGTCACCGCATCACCACGGTCATGTGATCAAAATTTGGTCGTTTGGCCACTGGCTCATATTTATGACAGTCGCAGTGCCCAGAGGTCACGTGATTCCCTTTCGCGACCTCCTGGCCGGCAAAATCCACCAGGAAGCCAGAGTCACTTAATAACCCGTGTGACTAACTTAGCAATTGCGGTGATTCACTTAACAACGACGGCAAGAAAAGTCATAAAATGGGACAGAACGCACTTCACAAATGCTTCGCTTAGCGATAGAAATTTCGGGCTCAATTGTGGTTGTAGGTTGAGGACTGCCAATAGTAGCATATCTTATTCTGAATGGAATAGTTTGAAAGCAACGAGTGCCTGCATAAGCAGAAAACAGGAACTCCACCAGCAACGCTCTCTTTATCTCTCTGTCCTTCTGTCTTTCTTTCGTTCTCTTTTTCTCTCTCTCTCTTTCTCTCTCTCTTTTACTTTCTCTTTTTCTCTCACTTTCTCTCTCGGTCTCTCTCTCTCTCTTTTTGTCTCTTTCTTTCTTCTCTCTCTTTTTCTCTTTCTCTCTCTTTTTCTCTCACTTTCTTCTCTCTCTTTTTCTCTTTCTCTCTTTTTTCTCTCTCTCTTTCTCTCTCGCTCTCATTTTCTCTCTTTCTCTTTTTGTTCTTCTCTCTTTTCTCTCTCTCTCTCACTTTTTCTCTCTCTGTGTGTGTCTCTCTTTTTCTCCCTTTCTCTCTTTCTCTCTCTCTTTTGCTCTTTCTCTTTCTCTCTTTCTCTTTCTCTCTCTCTCTTTCTCTTTTTCTCTCACACTGTCTTCTCTCTCTCTCTCTCTCTCCTTGTCTTTCTCTCTTTGTCTTTCTCTCTTTTTTCTCTCTTTCTCTCCCTTTCTCTCTTTCTCTCTCTCTCATTTTCTCTCTCTCTCATTTTCTCTCTCTCTCTCTCTCTCTCTCTCTCCTTGTCTTTCTCTCTTTGTCTTTCTCTCTTTTTTCTCTCTTTCTCTCCCTTTCTCTCTCTTTCTCTCTCTCTCATTTCCCCCCCCCCCCTCTCTCTCTCTCTCTCCATGTTTATATCTCAAATTAAGGCATGGAAATCTTGGTTTCTCAAGTCAGGACATTAGTGGGAGGAAATGCCCTGCCGCACTCAGATAACATCAAAGACGAAAATCTTTGCCTTGTGAGACCTTTAGGCGAAAACGTTCTTTTTTGACATGGCCTGTTTGCTACACAGCTCTCGCCTCCGTCCTGCATTGGAGTCAACTTCCTTCCACCCAGTCTTTGCCATGAGCCCAGGTTCATAGCTTTGCTGTTCCTTTCAAACCACATCATCAACTCTTATCAACATCATTCCTGCATCTCCCCCCGCCCCCCAAGGTTAAAAACAAAGCGACCGGTAGGTCATCCTTGACTTACAATCATTCATTTAGGGACTATTCAACAGCACTGGGGGGAAAAGGGACTTGTGACCAGGGTTCACACTTATGACCGTTGCAGTATCCCCATGGCTTCAGGATCAAGATTCAAAGGCTTTGCAGGTGGCACATATTCCTGACAGTTGCACAGTCCTGGTGGGGGGGGGGGGTATCTCTATTGGTAACCTTCCTGGCTTCCAGCAACCAATGGGAGAAGCCAAATTCGCTTAACGACCGCACAACTCGCTTAACCATGATGGCGATTCGCTTAACAACGGTGGGCCAAAAAAAAAAAAAGAGATGATAAAATGGGACAAAACTCATTTAACCCTGGAACTTTGGGGCTCAGTTGTCGTTGTAAGGTGAGGACTAACAGTTCCTCGTTTCTCAGCCTGGGCGAGAAGGATAAACCAATTCCACCTGTTTTCAGTTTGAAAACGCCCACTAAGACTCGGGGATGTTCCCACCAGGTTGGCAAATCAGGATTTGGGGATGCTACCCCGGAAGCTTCTCATCCGGCTGCCCGACTTACCTGGAGCGGTTGAGAAAGGCACTCATTAATCCAGGCAAGGTGGGGAGATCCAACAATTGTAACAGGAAACACTTCCCAGCAGGATCCTCCTCCTCCCTGGAGTTAAATCCCAGGCAGAGAGGAGAGGATTCCCATCTGGGCAGGAACAAAGAGATCCCTGGAGGGTAGAGAGTTTGCTGTCCGTAAACAATCCTGAAAGGAATCCGCTCAAGCCGCTGCTGCTTGAAAGAGAGAAGGGATCTCTTAATATCCAAGCAGAGATCTACCTTTTGCAGCCAAGAACAACCTTCACGCATAGAAGCTTCTTCGTTGGATTAACCCTCAGCTGACTGTGGGAAGCAAAGCAGTGCAGCCTGCTTCTAGCCACTGTGTGTGTGTGTGATAGAGAGAAAGGGAGAGAGAGAGAGAGGGAGCAAGAGAGAGGGAGGGAGGGAGAGAGGGAAGGAGGGAGAAAGTGGGAGAGAGAGAAGGAGGGAGAGGGGGGAGAGGGGAGAGAGAGTGGGAAAGGGAAAGAGAGGGAGGAAGAGAGAGGGAGAGGAGAGAGAGAGGGAGAGACAGGAAGGGAGAGGAGGGAGAGAGAGTGGGAGAGGGAGAGGGAGAGGGAAAGAGAGGGAGAGACGGAGAGGGGAGAGAGGGAGAGGAGGGAGAGAGATGGAGAGGGAGAGAGGGAGAGAGGGAGAAGGAGTGGGAGAGACAGAGCGAGGGAGGGAGAGGAGGAAGAGAGAGAAGGAGAGCGGGAGAGGGGGAGGGGGAGAGAGGGAGAGAAGTGGGAGAGAGAGAGGGAGAGAGGGAAGGAGGGAGAAATAGAGAGGGGGAGAGAAAGGGGGAGAGGGAGAGAGGAGGGAGAGAGAGGGAGAGTGAAAGAGGGGAAGAGGGAGAGTGGGAGGAAGGGAGAGAGAGAGAGAGAGAGAGAGAGAGGTGTGTGTGGCTGGGCGTGGGGGGTGCCTGCCTCTTCCCAACCTCTGGAGATCGACTTTCAATCCATCTCCCTAAAAGGCTTCTCCTCCAAGGATGCCACGGCTTTTAAGCAACCCGATCCGCGGAAACAAAACCATCCGGATGGGGGGTGGGGGCGGGGGGAGAGATGTAAAGTGGATGTTGTGATTTTGAAGCCACCAACGGAACGAACAAGCCTGATAAGGTTGGAGTGGGAAGCTATTCTTAGAAAGATGCAGGCTAGAACAGACAAACTTTCATCCGCCTCTCCAAGGGAGGAGGATGGAGGAAGCACAAGGGAGGAGGGGAGGGGAGGGGAGGGGAGGGGAGAGAGAGAGAGAGAGAGAGAGAGAGAGAGACGTCTGACCTGAATTATGACAGGAGTGGGTGTTAACGCAACACCACAATGGGAACAGATTCTTTGGCCAAGAAGCAGTGGTGGGTTATGCTAACCTTTGCTACCGGTTCACGCCCACGTGTGCCACTTCTGTGCATGTGCAGAGTGTATTTGATGACGTCCAGGCGGGTGGGGGGGAGCCTGGGGCGAACCAGTAGCAACCCACCACTGCCAAGAAGTCTACTTTGTTCCAACTGCTCAAAGAGCATCACATTGCAGGTGCTTACCGTTGACGACGCATAACTTCCACCAGGAAGAAGGAAATGTTCGGTGGATTGATGGGCTAAACGCAAAAGGAAAAAAAAAGGTGTACTAGTTTGTTTTTTTGCCCCTCTTATTCGGTTCCCAATCTTGTTTTGGGAACTTTTCAAATGGTCTATGGAGCTTCTCAACCATCTAGGTCACGGTTATCCCGACGGTGCTTTTCCAAAAGGCAACTGGACTCTCTTGGGTTTTTTTTTTTAAGTCCTTGAAGAGGTTTCGCTTCTCACCCTAGAAGCTTCTCCAGTTCAGGAAGAAGCTTCTTGGAAGAGAAGCGAAAGGTTTTCAAGGAAAAGATCAAGGAAGCCCAGTTGCCTTTCGGAGAAACACCTTTGGCACAAGCACACCAAGATATGAGAGGCTAGAAACGGTTTGTGGGCAGGAAACTTTAACTGGTTCTTTGTTTTGGGACCGGGGGCTTCAAAAATCGTGGGTGCTCCATCACTGGAGGTTTTTAAGAAGGGACTAGACAGTCACTTATCTGAAATGGTATAGGGTCTCCTGCTTGAGTAGGGGGCTCGCCTAGAAGACCTTTAAGGTCCCTTCCTATTCTATGCTATGCTTTGCTATGCTATGCTATGCTATGCTATGCTATGCTATGCTATGCTATGCTATGCTATTCATTTGCTATACTCTATTCTATTCTATTCTATTCTATTCTATTCTATTCTATTCTATGCTTTGCTTTGCTATGCTATGCTATGCTATGCTATTCATTTGCTATACTCTATTCTATTCTATTCTATTCTATTCTATTCTATTCTATTCTATTCTATTCTATTCTATGCTTTGCTTTGCTATGCTATGCTATGCTATGCTATGCTATGCTATGCTATGCTATTCATTTGCTATACTCTATTCTATTCTATTCTATTCTATTCTATTCTATTCTATTCTATTCTATTCTATGCTTTGCTTTGCTTTGCTTTGCTATGCTTTGCTATGCTATTCATTTGCTATACTCTATTCTATTCTATTCTATTCTATTCTATTCTATTCTATTCTATTCTATGCTTTGCTTTGCTTTGCTATGCTTTGCTATGCTTTGCTATGCTATGCTATGCTATTCATTTGCTATACTCTATTCTATTCTATTCTATTCTATTCTATTCTATTCTATTCTATTCTATTCTATTCTATTCTATGCTATGCTTTGCTTTGCTATGCTTTGCTATGCTATTCATTTGCTATATTCTATTCCCGTGATGTTGAACCTATGGCACAGGTGCCACAGGTGGCACCCAGACCCATATCAGTGGGCACACGAGCATTGCTGTAGATCAGCTCCAGTGCGTATTTGTGCACTGGCCAGCTGATTTTTGGGCCTTCTGGTCCCATCAGAAGTTGGGAAATGAGCTGTTTCCCGTCTCCGGAGGGCCTCCAGAATGGGTGGGGAAGACCGTTTTCGCCCTCCCCAGGCTCCTAGAAAGCCTCTGGAGCCTGGGAAGAGTGAAAAACCGGTCTATCGGGCCCATCATGTCATCACATGTTAAAAGCGGGAGGGAGGTGTGCGCACATGCGCAGAGCACGTTGAATTATGGGTGTGAGCACGCACGTGGGCAACATCTTTTTTTATAGTGTGGCGACCAAAACTGGATGAAGTATTCTAGGTGTGGTCTTACTAAAGCTTTAATACCTCACGTGAACTTGAGTCAAAGGTGGGTTTCAGCAGGTTCTGACCGGTTCTGGAGAACCGGTAGCGGAAATTTTGAGTAGTTCGGAGAATCGGTAGTAAAAATTCTGACTGGCCCCGCCCCCATCTATTCTTCACCTCCCGAGTCCCAGTTGATCAGGAGGAAATGGGGATTTTACAGTAACCTTCCCCTAGATTAGGGAGGAAATGGGGATTTTATGGTATCCTTCCCCTGGAGTGGGATGGGAATGGAGATTTTACAATATCCTTCCCATGCCATGCCCACCAAGCCACACCTACAGAACCAATAGTAAAAAATTTTGAACAGCTCACCACTGTCTTGATTGTATCCCTTTGTTAATGCAATTTAGGATGACTTTGGCTTTTTCGGCTTTCACCACACACTTCTGGTTCATATGAGACCTTTGGAGGTCATCAATCCCCTGCTCTGTCAGGAAATTGTACATAATTTCAGACAAAGTCTTGCCAACATGGTCCATTATGCATTCCCCAATTGTTCTGGGGGGGGAAAAAAAGACCAGAAAACACAGCCTCATTCCTTCTGAATTAAACAGCAGATGCTCTGAATTTATTCCAAAAGAATGGAGGTTTTGCCTGGTACCTGGAGGGAAGCAAAGGAAGCAGCGCGAATCTAATAACCCATTTATTTCAATATTTTTATGCCGTTTTTCTCTTGAGAAGGGAACAAACTGAGATACGTTTTCCTATCCTATTAAGATCACCTCCCACGCAGGTTAGCTGAGACGCTGGCCACGATGCAATTATTCACTTTCGGCTAAATGGCACTAGATTTCTGACTTTTAAGTGCACGAGGTCTAATTCAATAGAGAATGTGGTATTCTTTCTGTTCCAGACAAAAGTACAACTCCAAAAATAATAATAATAATAATAAAAAGTAGCATCTTGGTTTTCTGTCTGGGTAGTGATTGGCATCCGATGGAGTGCCAGGCTTTGAGAAAATAGATAGCCTTTTCTTGCGCAGTTATAAATATAACTTACACGAAACATGCCCATTTTTCAGTGGTTTCGGATCCAGACACTTTTATAGCCACCTTGGTAGGATAAATCTGTTTATGTTTCTTCGGTAGCGTTTTCTTCCAGAAGCCAACAGTAACCCGATAAGCAAGAAGGAAAAAATAGAATCAAGGCTCCGGGGATATAGCTGGGGGCAGAGGGTGAAAACTGGGCGTTACTTCATTGGAAAAAAAATATTCCAAAAATCATAACGACCTTGAGAGATAGTCCTCTACTTACAACCAGAATTGGGGACAGCACTTTGCTGCGATGATCAAATATGCACTAAAGGTTTTCCCAGTCAAAGAAAGGAAAAACTCTTGCTTAAAAAAAAAACACTATTGAAATTATTAAAGAACACAGAAAAGTAGAATCAACCCTTTGCCCAAGCAGGAGACCTTACACCATTCCTGATAGAGCAGTCCAATCTCTTCTTGAAAGCCTCCAGTGATGAAGCTCCCACAACTTCTGAAGGAAACTTCTATCCCATGGGTTGATTGTTCTCACTGTCAGAAAAATTCCTCCTCATTTCTAGGTTGAATCTCTCCTTGGTCAGTTTCCATCCATTATTCCTTGTCCGGCCTTCAGGTGCTTTGAAAAAACCCCTCCTCTCTGTGGCAGCCTCTCAAATATTGGAAGACAGCTATCCTGTCTCCCCTGGTCCTAGCCAGGCCCAGTTCCTGCAACCATTCATCATATGTTTTAGCCTCCAGTCCCCTAATAGCCATTTACACTATCAAGAAGAAGTTGCCAATAGAAATCTAGGGCTCTGGGAAAAAACCCAACCTCACTATGCACCCAGACTATCTTTTCGCATTTTTAAAATAAGTGAAATAAAGCACATTATTATCTAAAGACAGGCCTCCAACCAAGCATTAATCCCATTACGTCTGGAGTTCAAAATCATTTCTGTACCCCCCACAACAGAAGATTATAGCCAAGGCAACCTAAAGGAGAAGATTACGGCTTCGGTGTCAATGTTTTAAAATAAAGTCAGATATAATCATTTGTATTAGCATAATCACCACAAGGGTTGCAGTAAGAGAGGCAGCGTTTTCTCGTTCATCTTTAATGTGACCAATCTCACCGTTTTCTCCAGGCCTCCTCCATCTTTCTAAACTCCACATGCTAGATGGAGAAAAGGCAGTGAGAGAATGGGGCTTCTTCTAGGGACATCCTGCAGGTGACAGCCGGGAAAAAACTACCGTATTTTTCGGAGTATAAGACGCACCTTTTTCCCCCCTTAAAAGGGGGTGAAAATTTTGGTGCATCTTATACACTGAATGTAGACCCGCCCACCCTTTGGCCTCTGCCTCCCAGCAGTTTACCTCCTTGCAAGCAAACAGCAAGAAGAAACAGCTCCTTTAAGCTTCAGCACAGACGAATTAGCACGTTGATTGGATCGGCCTCCCGATTCTCAGCTGATTTGCTCTCAGCTGTTTCGCGCAGGGCTCTGCTGCTTGCTGCAAGGAGGTAAATTGCTGGGAGAAGATTTTTTTTTTCCTTGTGCTAATCAAGCTATGCTGAAAACGAAAATGAAAGTAAAGCAGGCTGTTTGCTGCAACGAGGCAAAATTGCTCAGAGGCAAAGGCAGAGGGAGATTTCTTTTTCTTCTTTTCCTCACCAAAAAAGGTAGGTGCATCTTATACTCCGGTGTGTTTTATACTCCGAAAAATACGGTAATTAGCAGTAGATCCAATTAGATCTGCTGCCTGGATACTAATTATCTAGATCAGGGGTATCAAACTCAAGCTCCGTGGGCTGGTTCTGGCCCATAGGGTGCTTAGATCTGACCCTGGAGGCCATCCTGGAAACAGCGAAGGAGTGGCCCACAGTGCCTCTGCCAGCGAAAATGGAGCTCCAAGTGTGGCCCTCCCGAGTTTCATTTTTATTGGCAGAGGGTTGCAGGAGGCCGTCACAGCTGGAAACGGAGCTCAGGAGCCCGTTTTTGCTGGCAGAGCACTTGGGCTACCACAGGCGCCCCTGACATGAGTGACATCAAACTGGCCACATCCATCCTGGCCATGTCCATCCGGCCCCCCTCCCCCCGAGGTCAAACACAACCCAGATATCAGGCCTGGAAGCCATCTTTTTCATTGGATCTTCAGGCCTGCCACATTTACTACTGTGGGAAAATGGGAGGGGGGATTGTATGGAGCGTGGGTGATATGTAGTCATAATAACATTCCTTTCTCAGAGAGTCAAGGACATCTTGCCCTGCCCCTGGACGCCTGGAACTGGGAGGCATCTCCAATTGGGACGGTGTTTTGATTGGACCATGTGATGGACTTGTGGGTGTTGGGCAGGGACTTGGACTTTCCTTTGGGCGGGGAAAACCTGGAAGCTTTCAGATTCGGCTTTTCTTAGATGTGCCGATATGACATCTCTAATAAAATGGAACTTTGAGGAACTTCAAGCCTCGGAGTCTTCTTTCATTGGGGGTGTTACTTGGAATCCTGACACCTGATTCAGCCCTCAATGAAATCGAGTTCGACACCCCTGATCTACATAACAATTAGCATTAGTAGTTTACTAATGGAAGATGTGGTTACTGGCTTAAAGCGGGATTCAACCAATTGTCCCAAGAAAGGGCTAATAATAAAAGATATTAATTAATCCAGGGTGATCAAGTGTCCTTCAAAATGAGATCTGCCTTTGTGGGCATATCCACAAATCCATTCTTGGTAACATTATAGACATAATTTGACCACTACTTGTTTTCAGGATTCCTTATCGAACACCCCATGTAAATAATATTAGACCCAATATCTATTTAGCCTCCAAGCCTAATCAAGGAATATTCTGAGACAGAATTAAAGATGCTGAATTAAATGTTCCAAGGTAGACTTAAAGATTAACGGATGGAAATTTATCAAGGAGAGGGACCCAACCTAGAACTAAGCAGAAATTTCCTGACGTTGTCCAGAAGTTGTGAATGCTCCAACAATGGAGATTTCAAAGAAGAGATTAGACAATCATTTGTCCAGAATGGGGTAGGGTCTCCTGTTTGAGCAGAAGATTGGATTAGATCAGGGGTCCCCAACCTTTCGGACCTCAGGGACCACTAAATTCATAATTTTAAATCCTGCGGACTACCAATATGATCTGCCTAATGACCAGCTGGGTGGGTGTGGCTAGGTGGTCATGTGACTGGGTGGGCGTGGCCAACTCAATGTCACTCATGTTGAGGGGCACCTTGCCAGCCTCTACTCACCTCTCCCAGCCCCTCCTCATCTGCCCACCCGGGCTCCTTAGGGCTCCAACAGGAAGCAGTTGTTGGGGCTAAGCAGCCACCACGAGAAAGAGTTGGCAAAACAGTTCAGTTCAAATTGGATGTGACCAAGAAGGAGACTCAGTGGAAGCACCTTACTGAGGACTAGGAGCATAGGCTTTCCAAGCAGAGGGAAGACCTGTGGGAGTGCAAGGACAGATACCGGCACCTAGAGGCTCAGCGGGCTGAGATGGTCAGCCAGTTCCAAGCCATGATGCAGTCCCACTGGAACAAGGCTCTCCGGCTCTTTGCCACCAGCCGCGCTTCCCTCCAACCTTTGCCCAAAGCCCCACACCAGGAGGCTGAAGCAGACCCCAAGTTGGAATTTCTGCCCCCCTCTGACTCACACAAAAAGATCCTGAAGGGGGAGCCTCTCTGCAGCAACACAAACATTCATGGCACGTATCCCGCCCAGGGGCCGTAGTTTGAGGACCCCTGATTTAGTGCAATATAAAAAATGCAAATAATTTTTCTGCGGACCACCAAAATGTTCTCATGGACCACCAGTTGGTGACCGTTAGACTAGATGACTTCCAAGGTCATGGCAATGAACTCTTCCAAGTTGAGTGCAAATTCCACATGCAGTGACAGCGTGACATGGAATATCAGCACCAGAATCCAGGACAGGGAAATCAAGGGGTCCTTTTGCAAATGTTAAACAAGCATCCCAACAGGAAGAGCATTTTCTTCATCGCTGTCAAAACCACGGCACAGGTATCATCTCCAGAAATCTTAGCTTAATTTGTGAGCATCTTTGTTTCTCGTCTTTTTTTCAAACGAAGGATCAAAGTAGGTTCCCTGCAGATGTTCCCTTTCCAGCTAACAGCTGGAATTTCCCTTGGCCAGATTGTCTTTCATTGAGCTTCATCTCCTGATTGGGTTTTTAATTCTACAACGGCACGCAGAGTGCAAATCATTTAGTCATAAACAACAACAAGGGAGTCTCATTTTGTGGGGGCACCAAGGTTAGAGTGCGGTACTTGCAGTCTGCTTCTGCTGACTGGCATCTGCCTGCAGTTTGGCATTCGATTCTCACCAGGCTCAAGGTTTGACTCAGCCTTCCATCCTTCCGAGGTCCCAGATTGTTGGGGGCAAATAAGCTGACACTGCTTAAAGAGGGCTGAAAAACACCGTTAAGCGGTATATATGTCTAAGTACCATTGCTATTTCTTCCTTTTTTCCTTCCCTTTCCTCTTCCTCCTCCTGTCTTCCCTTCCTTTCCCCTTCTCCTTCTCCTTCCACTTCCTCTCTCTCTTCCCCTTCCTCCTTCTCCATTTCCTTCCTTCCTTCCTTCCTTCCTTCCTTCCTTCCCTTTTCTTTCCCCTTCTCTTTTGCCTTCTTCTTCCTCTTCCTTCCCCACTTCCAACTTCTGGTGGTGTGGTGGCACAGTGGTGAGAGTGTCGTATTGCAGGCAAACTTTGCCCACAGCCCGGAGTTCGATCCTGACTGGCTCAAGGTTGACTCAGCCTTCCATCCTTCCAAGGTTGATAAAATGAAGACCCAGATTGTTGGGGGCAAGAGGCTGATTCTGTAAATCGCTCAGAGAGGGCTGTGAAACAGTATATAAACAGGGGTGGGCTTCAGTTCCTTTAGCAACGGTTAGCCCCGTTGCTGGGTGGGCATGGCCTAGTCAGCTGCCTGCACCAGCAGGGTGTGTTTTTCGCCCTCCCCAGGCTCCAGAGGCTTTCCTTGAGCCTCCAGGAGAGCAAAAACAGCTTTCCCCAGGGTCCAGAGGCCCTCCAGAGGCCAGAAACAGAACCTCTGGTAGGCCCATTTTTTGCCCTCCATGCAACCCCTGTACTTACCTGGAATGATGAACAGGCCACATGGAGACTCCTGGGAGGGGAGGGGCAGGGTGGGCATGGCTAGCAAGGGGTGGCATTTGGGGGTCCTCCGAACCCCAGCAATCCTTAGCTAGAGGATTGCTCGAACCCTGCCGAACCCCCAGGAGCCCACCCCTGTATATAAGTCTAAGCGCTGTTGTTATTAAAGCTTGCTGGCATTCATTTTAGGAGCTAGATTCTACCACCTTCCTTCCATCATCCTTCTTCAAAGGTCAAAACTATTCAATGCAAGCAGACATCCTTTTTAAAATCCAATTATTCTGAAAGGCAGGGATGAGATCTCTTTCACAGTGGGACACTGGATATATAAAGTGCACTTCACTGCCAACGGGTTCTCATACATTTTACTCAACAGGATGATTTCAATATTAGAGGACCAATTGTCACTAAGTGGCCGTTCGCATTTCCTGCCCATTCACCACTGCTTTGTCACTTACACAAGCATGAAAGAGTGATTGAACGCACGCACACGCACACAAACACCAGGGGAAAATTTGCTGGAGGGGGAAGTGTGATGGGCCTTCACTGCGCATTTTAACACAGTGTCTCTTCCTAATTTATTTTACAGACGATAAAACCTGACATCGATAGAAAGTGCTAATTGGCTCCGTTCGGTATTCTTATCCCCGAGCATCGGTATGTGTCATCGGATTCTGTCATCCTCCAGAAGGAATTAGAGAAAGGTGGGGGGGAAACAATTACCGTATTTTCCGGCGTATAAGACAACTGGGCGTATAAGACGACCCTCCTCAGAGCCATTTAAGGCTCGTCAGAGCCTTATGGGCTGGTCTGCCTGGTTACAGGAGAATGAGACCCGGCGTATAAGACGACCCCCGACTTTTGAGAAGATTTTTGTGTGTTAGAAAGTAGTCTTAATACGCAGGAAAATACAGTACATCTGAAGCAGGGGTGGGATTCAAACATTTTAGCAAGCGGTTCTCTGCCTGGTTACTCGGTGGCCGTGGCCATGGTGGGCGTGGCCTACTCAGCCTCCTGCACCATAGCAAGGGGGTGGCATTTTCACCCTCCCCAAGCTCAGGAGGCTTTCCTCGAGCCTCCGGAGGCCGGAAAACGACCCATTTCCAGACTTCTGGAATTTCCAGGAAGTCTGTTTTTTGCCCTCCCCAGGCTCCAGGGGTTTTCCTCAAGCCTCCAGGAGGGTGAGAACAGCCTCTCCCGGACTCCAGAGGCCCATTTCCAGACTTCTGGAACTTCCAGGAGGCCTGTTTTTCACCCTCCCCAGGCTCTGCATGGGTGCTGTGCTTATGTGGCATCCAAAACAAGCCGCATAGAGACTCCTGAGAGGGGAAGGGTGAGGTGGGAGGGGCCAGCCAGTCCTTGCAACTACCAGTTCAGCAAACCAGATGTAAAATTAGCATCCGATTCGCCCAAATTGGTCTAAACCAGTTGAATCCCATCCCTGATCTGAAGCCATACCCCTGCCAACTGTTACATTTCTTCTCTCAGGTGTCAGTGTAGCAGGATTACTGAAAATGGAAGGATGGGAGGACTTAGATGTTACCGCTAGAAGCAATAAACAGTTAATTCTTTTTTTTAAAAAATAGCTATTCTTTCGTACTCGTGGGTGTGTGCCAGTGGTGAAATCTGGAAGTGGAGAAGAGGCTGGTCAGGCCAGCCGCCTGCTGCCTACTCTTCAGGAGCCGGGACAGCCGCATGGACCTGGAACCATAGAGCAGACTTCCCACTCTATGGTTCCAGGTCCATGCGGCTGGCCTGACCGGTCTCTTCTCTGCTTCCAGCCAGGATTTGGAAACCGCAGAGGAAGCCTTCCTCAGTGCTGGGATGGTGGCGGCACGGCGTCTTCAAGGACCTGATGCTCACTGGCTTCTCCCACATCGTGATCCTGGGATACCGCTCGGTCAGTGAGTGGTGCTCTGCCTGGCCGGAGGGAGAGTGTCTGCTGGGTGGGCACCAAGTGGCAAGAGGTGCTAGGTGGCTGCTTTCTTGCGAGCAGGATCCTGAAGAGCCGGGCACAGGGACATGAGAACGCGGGCATAGCTTAGGTGAACAGCTGATGAGCTGCTGTGTTATGCTGCCATAGCAGCACAACATAGCAGCAACCATAAGCACCCCCAAAATAATAAGACCCCCCCGATAATAAGGCCAAGCCCTTATTTTGGGGTTCAAAAGAAAAAAAGACCCTGTCTTATTTTTGGGGAAACACGGTATTTCTTGTGAAATAATGGCATTCACCCACCAAAAAGACCAGGCAATAGTCCTTCAAGGAGTTAAGTGCAGTTACACACCTTAACAGTTCCTTGCAATAATTGAAAGGCCGTAAACTCCCAGCCGAAAGGCTGCAAATGAAGT
Organism: Masticophis lateralis; assembly: GCA_030761175.1. Lineage (NCBI taxonomy): Eukaryota > Metazoa > Chordata > Lepidosauria > Squamata > Colubridae > Masticophis > Masticophis lateralis. Next base: position 12,488,893 of record JAUDYJ010000008.1, read on the forward strand.
TCTGGCAAGCAGTCTTTGTGGCACGAAACACAATGAGCAAAATCTGTTGTGGCCCCGTCCTCTGAGCCTATCCCATTGGAGGAAGGAAGCTCTGAGCATGAGGAAGAGGAGCCAGCCAGATCTCCCAGCCCCCCCCCCCCCTCTGGCACCGTCTCAGGTGCCAGCTGAAAGAGAGCAAAGTAGTGGGGAAACAGGTGTCTCAGATGAGAGTGAGGGAGAGACGTCATTCCTGGACGCACGTCAAAGAAGGCGAGATAAGCGCTTACAGCAGCCGTGGAGACGCACGAGGGAATAGACCTGAGTCACTGGACTTGAGTCACAGGACCAATGAGTCACTGGACCACACCCAGAGACTATATAAGACAGGGTGGTGGTTAATGATCTCTGTGACGAACAAAAACTCAATCTAGTAGTCTTGGGAGCTAAAAGAACGGATTTTGGCAAAGCTACGTAGGTGATTTTCTTTCTGTGAACTATTAAAGCCCTTGGCAGACGGTGTGCATATCGCTGCCAAGTTTGAGATAAGAACTGTGGAGTGTGCCAAGTGCTTCTTTAACCCTCAACTGGCTGTGTTTTTGTGGGTATCTGTAGAGGGGGACAGATCAAAATCTTCAGAAATACGAACGGTTGTCTCCTACAACAACCGCTCCCCTTTCCTTCTATTTTATTCCCCAGCCAGGGAGGGGCCATTCAGAGTCCATGTGTGCTTCGCTTTTTGAGTCGACTCCTTGTCCTCCGTTGTTCACCTCTCTTAACTGCTCTGCATATATGTACATCTGGAACAGGCCCCAGCTCTTCTTCCTCCTCACTAATATCAGCCTCCAAAGGCTGCTGCCTTTCAGGTGTCTGGGAAATGTCAGACAGCCCTGAGTCTCTCTCTGTATCCAACGCAGAACATCCATCAAAGCCTTCCTCAGACTCCAGAACTGGCCCAACTTCCTCCCAAACCTCCTCATCATCCAAGTCTACCATCAGCTCCACTGGCAGCTGGCGGGCCACAACAGCCATGCTCTTGTCATCATTCAGAACCTTGGAGAGAATTTGAAAGTCAAATATGCATAAAAGGCCAGTTAGCGAAATTTAGGAAACTGAATTCAGGGTAGTATTTCTTTTGAATGATGTGTGTGTGGTTTTTTTTTTCTTCTTGCTTCTCACAGCTGCATTCCTAGGTAGCTATGAAGAGAGAGTTATTATGAATCAGTCGCTTTGCTTCCGCTCAGCACAATTTCTTTTCTTTTCTTTTTTTTAAAGAGAAAAAAAGGATAGCAATGTGTAAGAGATACGAGATGGTGTATAAATTAGTTTCCAGAAGGACAAAACAATTCTGATAGACTCCCAGAATTTCAAGGGTGGGAAACAGATGCTCGACAATCAAACATATTTTTCTCCCAAATTAAGCCAGCTATTGCACAAAATGGTAATGTTGTGCATAGCTGTGCATTTCCATAAAGTAGGTAGGAGGATGCTTAAACATTCTGCAAAACGAGCAAATTATCTTCGCAAGCAAAACAGCCCCATTTTTAAAAACGAGGAAGGCGTTGATCGTGCGCGAAGCTCCCGTTTCAGTATCTAAACTCTTCCGTTTGGTTTCTTCTGACAAAGGAAGTTTTTAGCCGTTTGTGAATGCAAATAGGGACATACACCCACACTCCTCAAGAGAACTAGAGGGATTTTCTGAGGCCAAGGCATAGATTTTTCAGAAGGATACGTCTTCTGTGTTTCACAGAGCATAGGAAAACTAAATAATGATGATAAAGATCTGGGTTTAATCCCCAAAATTGTAGTTTTATCAAAGGTCCTTACACAATTAATGTGATGGGTGTAGAGAGAATGGAATGGAATGGAATGGAATGGAGGGGAGGGGAGGGGAGGGGAGGGGAAGGGAGAAAGAAGAGAAGAGAAGAGAAGAGGAGAGGAGAGGAGAGGAGAGGAGAGGAGAGGAGAGGAGAGGAGAAGAGAAGAGAAGAGAAGAGAAGAGAAGAGAAGAGAAGAGAAGAGAAGAGAAGAGAAGAGAAGAGAAGAGTTGGAAGGGACCTTGGAGGTCCTCTAGTCCAATCCCATACTTAGGCAGGAAACCCTACACCACTTCAGACAAATGGTTATCCAATCTCTTCTTAAAAACTTCCAGAGTTGGAGTATTCACAACTTCTGGAGGCAAGTTGTTCCACTGATGAATTGTTCTCACTGTCAGGAAAATTTTCCTTAGTTCTAGGTTGCTCCTCTCCTTGATTCATTTCCACACATTGCTTCTTGTCCTGCCCTCAAGTGCTTTGGAGAATAGCTTGACTCCCTCTTCTTTGGGGCAGCCCCTGAGATATTGGAACACTGCTATCATGTCTCCTCTAGTCCTTCTTTTCATTAAACTAGACATACCCAGTTCCTGCAACCGTCCTTCATATGTTTTAGCCTCCAGTCCCCTAATCCTCTTTGTTGCTCTTCTCTGAGCTCTTTCTAGAGTCTCAACATCTTTTTTACATCGTGGCGACCAAAACTGAATGCATTATTCCAAGGGTGGCCTTACCAAGGCCTTATAAAGTGGAATTAACACTTCACTTGATCTTGATTCTATCCCTCTGTTGATGCAGCCTAGAACTGTGTTGGCTTTTTTTTTTTAGTGTAGTGATAAAGATGGGAGCCCAAGGAATGAGTAAAAACCATATTGCATAGGATGGGCTCAAGGGTGGGTTCTATTTACTTTTATTACCGGTTTGCTATGGGATCGTGCACACTCCCTGCAGATGCGCAGATTGGCAATGATGACATCTGGGATGGTGGATGGAGCCTTCCATCGATTTTACTTCTTGCGAACCAGTCCAAACCGGGGACAACCCATCATTGGATGGGCTCCAGCATGAGTCCGAAAGCTTGAAAGACTAAACCTCTGGTCCCGGTGATTGACCCAGATTGGATCTTGCAACATTATCCTGGGACACGACTGTTTGCCTTCATTTGTAATCTAAAAAACAAACACATGTTTGAACCAAGCAACACCCAATTATTCAGCTAACTGGGGTTTGTTTAAAGCTATCAATTGAACCCATGCAATTGGCTGGGATGACACAACTCAGTAAGGCGGAAATAAACCAGATTAAGTCTAAACTGAGATATGGAAAATTTACCAATATCATTTCTACAGAAAAATTTAAAACACAGAGCAAAGATTTTGGCATGGCAAGGGCACCATCTGGTGGATCCGTCTGGCATTTTTCATCCAACAGCTGAAGGGATTTATATGGTGCCTATCTAGGATTATTTTCTCTGGCGCACAGCATCGTTTTTAAAGAGAATGGAGAAATTTCCTCTCCTCAATCATTCCAACTCAAAAGCCATTTCCTAAAGTTAGAAGCCTAGCCTACACACATCTCATATATTTATTATAGTTTTTTCTGGCATAATCACAGCAAAGAAAATGCAACATCTGGAAACAGCATGTGGGAATATTTGCAAAGAAGCTCTGATTCTCCTCCAAAATCTTTGTCTCTCACATGGAAGCAGGATTCTCCTTTGGCTTTCCCTGGAACATGAATTTCCAAACTTAGCAACTTTAAGACTTGTGGACTTTAACTCCCAGAATTCCCCAGCCAGACTTGATAAGCAGAATCCTATCCAACTATGCCTTCACAAAACCAGTTTCAACAGAAGAAGAAAAAAAACAGGCATGGAAATTCTGAACAAAAAAGGAGAAGAAACTTACACGTTGAAGTTTCTAAATGCTATGGTCCAAGATTGACAATTATTGTTAAGGAATATGTGCAGAGTAACCATTGAGTAGCAAGGGTGTGCACATGAGAAAATGGCTGAGCGTGATTGTGACTAAGCACTGTCAATACACAGACACACTGAGTTGTGATATTCTTTTACTTTTAGGAAAAAGTAAAGCAAAGTCCAATAAATAGATAAAGATAGTTTAATTGTCAATCCAGGGATATTCCAACAACAAAGTCTTCTTACCAGTTGTTGTAGTCATATGCAATACAACAGTTCTTTTTGGAGCTGCAAATAGGAACAAGTACAGCAGTAAAACTATCAGTAAAACAGTAGAATACAACAAGTAGCAATGATTAAGCAGTGATCATGCAGAGAGAACAGGCAGCGAGGAGCAGAGATAGCAATAATAATGTAATAAGAAAAACAAGCCATGATTCAAGCTTCCTCTTAAGTACATTGGCTACAGAGCTAGCCAATCTGAATACAGTATGATGCAATACAGCATTACAGTCTTAAAGCTATACATTACATTTTGAC